>CM029015.1:76958457-77458456 GCA_016801055.1 Panax notoginseng | reverse complement strand
GAAACTAAATGCCATACCTCATGATTCATTCTATATCGTCAAAAGCATACAGTCTTTTGTATACTCAAAACGATCATTCAATATTAATTCTTCGCATTTATAGCATTAAGCATTTTATGTTACCTTAATCTTACAACGTTCGGTTCATTCAACTCGGAACGTTACCCAAGTTATTATTACTAACTTGGCTTCTTAACGTTATACGTTATTCTCATTAATTTCATTTCTTTACCGTTCACAGGTTTAATCAGTACTTGAAGCCTTACGGTCAAACCATACATGGGGTGTAGGTCCTGTCCGTTTAATATTTGCGTACGCTCAACCCTCACGTCGGTTAAAGTGTTTAACGCTTACATTACATTATAACATTCTCTATCCGACACCAATTGGGATGTCTCCGTATCAGTTGGTTTATGGGAAAACGTGTCACCTCCCAGTGGAATTACAGCATAAGGAATACTGGGCCATTCAGAAACTCAACTTTGATCAAATAGCTGCAGGAGAGAAGCGATTACTCCAATTGAATGAACTTGACAAATTTTGACTGCAAGCATATGAGAACTCAAAACTATACAAAGAAAAAGTAAAGAAGTGGCACGACCAAAAGATTATGCAAAGAAAGTTCGAACCGAGATAATCTGTGTTACTGTTCAACTCTCGACTAAGGTTGTTCCCCGGAAAGCTCAAATCCCGATGGTCGGGGTCATTCAAGATCAAAACAGTTTTCCCACATGGCGCTGTTGAACAATACAATAGAAATCCACTCGAGACATTCAAAGTCAATGATCAATGGTTAAAGCATTACTGGGGTGGCGATATCGACAACGAAGCCACTGCGATCACACTCGCCAATGTGCCATGAAAAAGGAGTAGTCAGGCTAAAAGACTCAAAACAAGCGCTCATTGGGAGGCAACCCAATTTTCTTTCCATTTATAGTATTTTATGTTATGTTATTCAATTTGTAGTTTAATTCGTAATCCTAGTATCACTTAGTTTATTTCGGTACAATAGCTAGTTAGTTAGTTCATAATTTTCAGTAATTTTTATATTTCTTGCTTAGTCTTTATGACATTATCTCATATTTAGTGTTCTAATGGATTTTAGGTGTTTAGGATGTTATGGGACATGCGTACGAGGTGAAGAAACTGAAAAATCAAAGTTATCTGCAAAATAAACCCCCACCCGGCGGGCCCATTTTAAGAATGGTATCCCGCCCCACCGGGAGGGTTCTCTGTCCACGCCCGCACCGGCGGGCCCTTTTAGTTCAAATACCCCCCACCTCGTCGGGGGTACGGGAGATCTAATTTTTTTTAACCAAAGAACGTGTTCTATTCCACTTCACCACTTCACATCCTTTCTAACCGACCCCCTATAACTCCCTTATCCCACGAATTCTCCCACGATAACACCCATTACCCCCCTCAATCTCCATCAAATCCGAGCACCTTAACCACACTATATATACACAAACCCCAACTTCACAATCATAAACCCATTGCACATCATTTCCATCAAAATCTCTACACAAAAAGTTAGGGCTTCAATTGTGACGCCCCCAAATTCAGACCACACTTGTCTCAAATTTGGTTGTCACGTATTAACTCTAATAAAAAATCAACATCTCACATAGTGGAATAATTGAATAAATTACATTGTTATAATATAATTATTCTCGTCCCAAGGGTTCATAACTTAAACATCTCTTACAAGCCTTAATCATAATTAAACACCGTATAGACATAACTAATACATAATCCAATACAACTTAAACTAATCATAGCTTATCATAAATAAGTTTTTCTATAACCAGATAATAGTACATTCTAGCATTATGGAATAACTACTTCAAAGCCTTCTCTTTACCCTTGTCCTTGCCAAAGGGCTCACCACGTTCTGCCTTAACTGAAATGTTTGTAGGGAAAGCAATGATGAGCAACAATTTTGCCGAGCAAGTAATATTATAGCAAAAAGGAAAATCAATATGGTTTTAAATTTCTCAAGGGTATAACAACAATGATAGTTCGAGATAGCAAGAAGTATCGATGAATATCAACAATAGTCGCTATGGACGGAAAATATCAATAATATTCCATGATAAATCAATTCAAGATTTCAAAGTAATGAATACTGAGCAGTCACTAAGGACTAAGAAATTCTCCTAGAATTCACAGTAATTAACTGATAATTCCATAAAACGAGTACACCAGGTGATCAGCCTAAAGTACCCTATGTCAATGCATTACATTTAATCTTTCTCAAGTGTGCACGTCGGTTTCCCGATAATATATAATTCTCCTACCAAGAAGGTTGTTCATCTCAGTTATAAGAGTCCGCACCAAGTAAATTTGGTTTGGATAGCTTTCGATCAATATCAATAATCTAGCCGAAATAATGGCTTAGACATTTTTCTTTCACAGTATATATATGAACAATTATAGTTCAAAATCAAGGTTTGTAAACAATTTTATTTCTAGATTACGAAGTATTATACTTTCAAAGTTCTACTTCTACGATCAATAATAGTACAAGTTCAAGTAATGCTCAATAAAGAGTAAGGTTTGAATACTTGCCTTAAGCGTAGTTTACCAAAATATAGCTTATCAACACCCTTTCGAATCCTAACATAATATAGTTACGCGTATAGGATATTCATTAGTTACATATGTTCAATCATGATATGCAAGTCTAACCACACACATAAACGTCTAACTTATTTGTATAATCTATATATACTACACCACAAAATCCTACATCCTCTAGCACAAAATCAGATTGTATGACACCATAAAGTCAAACAACGCATTTTTAAATCATTGCTTTATAGTTTGCAAATACCTTTTTGAACTTCATTCTTGAAAGTTATAATTACTCTTTAAACATCTAACTGTATCACTTAGCATGCTTCTTAACACATTGGATAGTATACTAGTCACATAACACAAGTTAACGTAACCATATAAGCATGTTTTGAACATCAGATTACAAACAGAATCTAGAAGTGACTGCAGTATGGCGCAGCTGCGCCCTGGCTAGGCTTAGGGACGGCGCAGCTGCGCTGTCCTCTAGCCTGGCCAGAGTTGAGCTTCTGCTCTCCTAATTTCAGTCCAACTCTAACATACTAACATACATACCATTAACATGCATACATGCTAGAGGTCTTCACATAAACATATGACCATTCTTGAGTTCACTCTTACAAGTCTTAGTCTACGATTTACATGGAATTAAAGCATAACAAGGTCATGTAATCATCATGCTTTACAACTCTTGCCATATGTCCACATAGAGGTCATATAATCTGTTAATACTCATGATCATAGTGTCTACATCATTTATTCATAACTAGTATTGATATTGCTTTAATAACATACTTAAACTCATGCTTGATCTACTACCGTTATATCAAACACATAAGGAACATGTTTAGAGATATAATGATCATAACCATGTCATCTTAAATCTTCAGAATCTCTTTTCTCATACTTCACTTGGTTTTGAAAATATATTCAAGTTTGCTTTTGAAATTATTTTAAACTTGAACAATGCAATTTAACATATACAAGACAACTTTAAAGATCTTATCATATGTAGTCAAGTCATGTTAACATCTTCTCAAGATCAGAATATTCATCATGTAGTTTTCATGCATATTTGCTTTGATATATCAAGCTTCCTTTGAAAAAGTTCTCTAACACAAAGTCTAACAAGTTTAATCATGAGTAAAGGAACAACCATAAACACTATATCATACTCATTTATGTTTGAAATCAGTCATGTGTAAAAACCACTAAGTTCAGAACTTGTAGAACATGTATTCCATCAAAGTTTGTTTTCAAAACTTTATATTTTGTTAACAATCTCCTACTAAAATCATGTTGGACACCTCATAACTCATAAAGAAGCTTTGAACCACTTGTTATACTTATTTTCAGACATGCTTAAGTCATATCAGTAGGTTAGAATCAACCAGATTGAAAACAGAATTTAATTCCACATATTGGGTCCGGCGCAGCTGCGCTACACCCTAGTATATAAACTGGGTGCAGCTGCGCCCTTCCTCGACCATCAGCAGTGAGGTACTCTGTTTTGCAGAGCATCACTCCCACTTCAAATTCCTTCAACCAAACACACTCAACTAAATCTTAGAGAGTTTATAGATGCATACCAGTTTCATAAACATCTTAGTAGCACAATTCCAAATCAATTTACAAGAAATTAGTAGAATTCCCACAATTTGCATATTTTAAAATGAAGAACACCAAATCAGATTTTTACCTTTTATGAAGCTTAATATGCTTAATTCCTTCTATTTGTACTATTTAGACTCTGCTTCAATCACCAACAACTGAAACTCTCCAACTTAGTATTTGACAAACAATTTTTACAGTAACGAGAAATGAAAATGCAACTGTCCTTATATAGAGAATTGGTGGACTGAATTTTGAGTTAACATGGAAGTTGCAATCCATGGTGTAGAAGGAGAAAACGAAGGATACAAGAGAGTGGATCAACCACCTTTATCAACCATCTTCCTAGCAAATGATCACCTAGTTTCTTAGCCTTTAATCACAGCTTGAAGTTACGTAAAGAAGGAGTAGGCTACTGTTCATGTACTATGAGGGTCACTGATTTTGGGACAAGATTAATTCTCAGCAATAAGCTTAGTTCAGTTACTTTAACTCCCAAAAATAAAATCTTAATGTACAATTGTTACCATATAAGGAAAATTAGGGATTATTTATATACCCACATCATATAATTCATGTACATTAGGTACACGCAATAAAATAACGCAGTTAAGTATTATTGTCCGGGTATCTCCCATAATTGTTTTTACTACTCTCCTAATCACATTATAACATTATTTAATATTAAATGTTTATTTAAACATTTAATTCCTTTTCTAATTTCTGGAATACACACATGTTTAATTATTTCTGTATTAAATATTACATGTGATTTCATTGTACTACTTGGTTTCTTATATCATTAAGATGTATTCTTATCATATGATTTTATTCATGTCACATATTACAATAATGTTTTATTTCATTTCTATAGTAGAAAACTAACTTTCTCAGACTGAACACTAGCGCAGCTGCGCCAGTTTGTACTGCTGGGAGGGTGCAGCTGCACCGGTCCCTGGTAATGCCAAACTGGTTAGCTCCAAGCCAGTTCCGACCTCTACTACCACCATACTAGCTTTACATGGCATGAATTAACTTCCATATTGGTAATATTACTAGATACAAGCTTATTCATTCCATATACGGAATCACATAATTACACGTAATTAATCTTACTCTTAGTAACTATTTCTCTTTTGATTTACTTAGTGAAATTCCTTAGTTCTCATTATGCCACACAAGGCATTTCACAATTCTCGATCCTCATGCACATTCACTTTCCACTAATTGAATTACTCATCTCATTACATATTAATATTTATATTCCAATAAATATTCATTCTCTTATCATATTAAATAATTATATATTCATAAATTTCACGATTCTTACATCCTCCCTCCCTTATAAAAATTTCGTCCTCGGAATTGGTACAAGGTTACACGAATAAATGGGGATAATCCCTTCACATCTTATCTTCTAACTCCCACGTGGCCTCCTCGACATCGTAGTTTCGCCAAAGTACTTTTACAGAAGATATACTCTTATTCCTTAATGTTTGCTCTTTCCTATCTAATATTTGGACATGAATTTCTTCTTATACCAGATTCTTCTATACTTGAATGGGCTCATAAGAAATCATGTGTTTATAGTAAGGCTTGTACGGATACAACACGGATATGTGAAACACGCTATGGATGTGCTCCAACTCGGGTGGTATTGCAACTTTGTACGCCACTTCGCCCACTCGCTTTAGTATCTCGAATGGTCCTATGAACCTCGGACTCAATTTTCCCTTCTTGCCAAATCGTATTTTTCCCTTCTAGGGAGCTACTAATCTAGCTCTTATCAATGTCACCACATCTGGGATTTGTTGAACTAATTTCGGCCTTAGTATCCTTCGCTCTCCAACTTCGTCCAAACACAACGGTGTCCTACATTTCCTCCCGTAAAGAGCTTCGTACGGTGGCATGCCTATAATGATAACTATTATTGTATGCAAATTCTACTAAGGGTAGGTGATCATCCCAACTTCCTTTGAAATCCATCGCGCACGTTCTAAGCATGTCTTCTAATGTTTGTATCGTTCGTTCACTTTGTCCGTCTGTCTGCGGATGATAAGCGGTACTTAACCTTAATTGTGTTCCCATACTTTCTTGCAAACTTTTCTAGAATTTTGACGTGAAACGCGGATCTTGGTCAGAGACAATCGATACCGACACTCCATGTCGTGAAACAATTTTCCTCACGTACAGATTCGCTAACTGATTCAAACTATATCGGATCTTGATTGGTATAAAATGAGCCGTCTTTGTCAGTCGATTTACGATAACCCAAATAGCATCAATACCTTTCTGTGTGACTGGAAGCCCTACTACAAAATCCATCCTAATATGCTTCCATTTCCACTATGGTATTTCCAACGGTTGGAGTAACCCACTTGGTCTTTGGTGCTCTGCTTTAACCCGTTGACACGTAAGATATATCTACTAACGTACTTCGCGATTTCTCGTTTCAGATTGGGCCACCAAAAATGCCGCCGTAAATCTCGGTACATCTTCGTGCCTCCTGGATGAACAGAATATGCCGTATTGTGTGCTTCGTGTAAAATTTCTTCCCTCAATTCGGTTACTGCTGGTACCCACACTCTTCCTTCAAATCTCAAAATACCATCTCTATCCATCTTGAATCTCTCCTCTTCATTTTCTGCGATTCTCTTTCTGATTCTCTCGCACTTCTCATCCTTTTCTTGTGATTCCTTAATTTTGTCCAACAAGGTTGGACGAGCTTCTACTGCAAACAATTTTTCTTTAGACCTCTCTAGCCCCTTTACTTCTATCTCTAATTTCTCCATATCCCTTATTAACTCCTCCTGAGTTGTCAATTGACATAACTTCTCCCTTCCTTTCCTACTTAGCACGTCGGCCACTACGTTCGCCTTCCCCGGGTGATAAAGAATGTCGCAGTCATAATCCTTGATCAATTCTAACCACCTCCTCTGATGTATGTTTAGCTTCTTCTGTGTGAAGATATATTTCAGACTCTTGTGGTCCGTGTATATCTCACATTTTTCTCCGTACAAATAGTGTCTCCAAATTTTTAACCCAAAAACTACTGCCGCTAACTCTAAGTCATGAGTAGGGTATCGTTTTTCGTAATCCTTCAATTGTCATGAAGCATACGCAATAACTTTGCCATGTTGCATTAGCACACAGCTTAGTCCTCTATGCGATGCATCACTATACACCACAAATCCTCCCGTATCATCTGGTAGTGATACAAGCAATTCGTGACACATTCTGCAACATCTCTTTTCATGTTTGGCCACTAAAAATGTAGTCGTAAATCTTGATACATCTTCGTACTTCCCGGATGAATCGAGTATCTTAAGTTATGAGCTTTGGTCAAGATTTTATCTTTAATATCTGGTACTGCTAGAACCCAAATTCTTCCCTCAAACCTTAGTAGTCCTTCGGTATCGATCTTGTATTTCACTTCACTAGCCTTAACCACTCTTTCTTTGATTTTCCCACATTCTTCATCTTGTAGTTGAGCGTTCTTCACTTTATCCACTAAAGTTGGATTTACTTCCAATTGAAACAATCTTTCATTGGATTCTTTTGAAAATTTTATTTCCAGCTCTAATCTTGCCATTGCCGAAATGAGTTCCTCCTGGTTGGTTAACAACATCAAATTTTCCCTACCCTTTCTACTCAAGGCATCGGTAACCACATTGGCTTTACCCGGATGATAAAAGATCCCACAATCGTAATCTTTTATCAATTCTAACCATCTCCTTTGACGCATGTTCAGGTCCTTCTGTGTGAAAATACACTTCAGACTTTTATAGTTCGTGTATATTTCACATTTCTCCCCATAGAGATAGTGTGTCCAGCGTCAAACGTAAATGTTCCATGTGTTCTTCTTGAAACTTGGAGTACACCAAAATATCATCAATGAATACCACCACAAACTTATCTAAAAATGGTTTAAACACCCTGTTCATCAAATCTATGAATGCTGCAGGGGCATTGGTCAAACCAAAAGACATTACCAAAAACTCGTAGTGTCCGTACCGAGTTCTAAATGCCATCTTAGGTACATCCCCCTTTCTTACCTTTAATTGATGATACCCACTTCTCAAATCTATTTTCGAGAAGTACTTGGCTCCTTTCAATTGATCAAACAAGTCATCTATTCTTGGCAATGGATATCTATTCTTGATAGTGACTTTGTTTAATTCTTTATAATCAATACAAAGATACATTGACCCATCCTTCTTCTTCACGAATAATAATGGTGCTCCCCACAGTGATACACTCGACTAAATATATTTCTTATCTAACAGCTCTTGCAATTGTACCATCAGTTCCTAAATCTCTACCGGAGCCATCCTGCACGGGGCCTTCGATATCGGAGCAGTTCCTGGTGCCAAATCAATAACAAACTCAATCTCTCTGTCTGGCGGAAGTACTGACAAATCCTCTAGAAATACGTCTGCAAAATCCCTAACCACTGGTATCTCCTCCAGTTTCACACCCTTTTTCTGAGTATCTACTATGTAAGCTAAGTACCCTACACAGTCTTGACTCAATAACTTCTTGGCCTGTATAATCGTCAGACATCTCGCTTGTCTAGGCGATTTGCTACCAGAAAACTGCCTTTGATGGATTCATAAGGTTTACACTTTTCTTTTGACAATCAATTATCGCTCCATAATTGAATAGCCAATTCATCCCCAATATAACATCAAACTCCCTAAGTTTGATCGGAATTAAATCTACAGTAATAACATTTCTCTTAATATTCACCCTATAATTCCTATATACGAATCTAACAGGAATCACATCCCTAATCGCAATTTCTATATTCAAAGGGAATTTTAACTCTTCACTAGGCAACCCTAAACTCTTAGCAAAATCATCAGATATAAACAAGTAAGTAGCACCAGAATCAAATAATACATATGCATCTATACCATTGATTGGGATAATACCTGACACAACATCTTTTGATTGCACCGCGTCCTGTACTGTCATGTTGAAGGTTCTGGCTGTGGGTCTGTTTGATGACATTGGTCCAACAATATCCAACATTCCTCCACTACCACCTCCCTTGCTTCCTGTTGCTTCTCCAACTTTCTTCTTAGGACACTCGCGAGCAAAATGATCCATTGACCCGCATGTGTAGCAAACATTCTTCTTTGGTTGATGAAAATTTAGAGCAATGTGACCCTCCTGGCCACAGTTGAAGCACACTCATTTACCCCTTAAACACACGCCAGTGTGATTCTTTCTGCATGTAGCACATGTTTCAAACTTCTTTTGCTGGCTATTCTGTTGACTTCCAGCACCAAGACTTGCATTCCATTTTCTCTTCAAGTTATTACTACCATTTCCACCATTACTACCACCATTCTTAACCTCATTCTCACTCTTCTTCTTTCTTTGTTCTTGATTATATTTTGTCACAGCCTCACCTCAACCCTCAGCGATAATCGCCTTCTCAAGCACCGCTGCAAACGTCTTCAACTGAAATATGGAGACCCTGTTGTACAACCAGGGCTTTAGTCCCTGTTCAAATCTCTTCGCCATACGCTCATCTGTGTTAACTTGATATGGCGCAAACCTCGCCAACTCGTTAAACTTTGCAGCATACTCCAACACCATCATTGTGCCCTGCTTCAGTTTTACAAATTGCACTTCCATATGATTCTTTGAACTCTCTGGGAAATAGGTCTCAAAAAATATTTCCTTGAACCTTTCACAAGTTATCACTCCTTGACCTCCTCGAGTTTTATTGGCCTGCCACCAATAACTGGCCTCTACTTTCAACATAAATGTTGCAAAAGCAGTCTTCTGGTTCTCACCGACTCTAGCAACATCGAATACCTTTTCTATTTCCAAAATCCAAGTCTGTGCCTCAACTGGATTCATGGTTGTAAGACCCCAATTTTTATGAATAAAGATTAATTTTTCTCAAAATATATTTTTCAATATTATTGTGTGGATTTGATATAATGTTATAATTGTGGGTAATATTTATAAATTTTGTAAAGTAAGCAAGTTGTTATAAAATATTCGATTGAACGGGAAATATTCGTTTTAAAAGGGAATATTCGTACGACGGCATAATCATTGGTGGACCCCACAACGGAAGTATTGTCGTAGTTAGTAAACAACAGAAATATCTTTTTATAAAAATAACGACGAAAGTTTTACCGTTAAACTGTTGAACTACCCGGTGGTAAAAGTAGAGTAATACGCGTGGTTGTATAGTAGCACACGGTATTGATTATTGATGCTTACGTGAGAAGTTACTCAGTTATACTCAATTATTGCTACAATAATTGCTGTATAATTATCTCTTATATTATTGATTCAATTATGGTCATAGTATCATTTGCATAATATTTTATATTACTAAATCAATAATTGAGACGACAAAGTTATTCATATTATTATTTACATTATTGACGATGTCTAGAAAGTTCTGTCGAGGAAAGGGGCTTGGTCACCTAATTGCGTGCCAATAGGGAGAAATCCTTATCGTAAAGCCCCCTCTTTCCAGAGAATGATCTGGTTGTTAAATATTGTGAGTTATAATATTAATGATGAATAAGTATGTGTTGATTAGAGATGAAATTGTTGATAAAAATATTTCCATTGTGTTGGGATTATTACTGTTAGTGGAAATCGACATTTATTTCGATAATAATTGATTTTCGGATGTTAGATTGACTAAACGGGCAATTAATCGGATAAATGAGCAATTAATTGCTATTAGTTCACATGCAAATTACTGTTGGTTCACATGTATGTAGCTATTGATTTATATGTATGTACTATTAGGGGAGGTGGTGCAAGATTGATAATACTTGAAGGACTAAATTAAAAATAGAGGTATAGATGAAGGTACTATACTATAATAATTCGAGCTCCTAATCGTGCAATTATCGAAACTATGTTTTGCTATAAATAGAAGTTCATTCTTCTTTCATTCTCACCAATTCACTAAGACTCACAAGAGCAATTATAGAGAGAAGCTATAGAGAGAAAGAAGAAGATTATTCTGCTACTTCACTATTCCAGTATCCAGTCTTCTTTAAGGTAAGGGATATTATTTTTGTTCAATATTCATATGAAATAATATTTTTTTCCATACTCTGTAGTATGTAAGTAATATTATTTTGTTTTGTATTCCTGATTATACCCTCATTTTGTTAAAGTATTGCTTCTATACCCCGTGAAATTAGTAGAATATCCTTAAAATTTGTACTTCATCTAGTATCGTTTAACAAGGATATTTTCTGCACATTCTTATTAAATTTTAAGATTTTTATGCCAGAGTACTATTCATGGGTATTATTCATTTATATGGTACTATTCACAAAGTAATATTCACAGGTACTATTCACAAAGTACTATTCACGAAGTACTATTCACAAAGTACTATTCATGGGATACTATTTATAAAGTACTATTCATGGTATACTATTCACGGGGTACTATTCACCCAGAGTACTATTTATGATAAAAATTAATTTCTTTTCGGTCCAAATCATTTTTATACAATATTATTCTTGAATTTTACTCCACAAAGCAGTATCATGTTGACAATTTAGACATTATAAAATTCTGGATAAATTAAATTATAAATCTTTAAAATTTATCCTTTACTTTCATTTAATTGAATTCTTATATCATTGTCATCATTCTCATGCTTATATTATGATGAAAGTCATCTTTGGCCGTAGTGCATAGATGGACTGTTGATTGGTATGATTATGACCAGGGATCATTCAGTATAATCATGACTCGTAATGACACAATTGATGTGGTAAAAGTCCTCATTGGCCCGTAGTGCATTGTTGGACAGTTGCTGGTATGATCATGACCATTGGTGATTACACGAATATCCTTGGCCCGTAGTGCATGGATAATTCAATGATATGGATTGTTTATTGAGCCGAGTCTCAGCGATAAAGTTGATGATAAACTTTTTAAATCATAGAAGATAGTAGATATCATTCTCTACTTGACTCTTCTAATGGATTGCTTGTTCCGCTGCAGTTAAACTTGTTATTTATTATCAGTTTAACATTGTTGAAGGCTAACGATAATTTATTCTGTATTATCTTAGTCATAATATTTATTATTGGGCTAATTGAGCTCACCCTTTTACTTTTATTGTCATCTTCAGGAAATGAGAACGTTGTCGGGACTAGTCGGGGAACGAAGTGATGGTCCGAGATGGTGGCTATAGTAGTCCTCACTATTTTATAAAATAGTGTGATAATAATTGTAATGAGGACTCCTTTTTGAGTTTGAATACTGTCTATTAGACAATATTCGTGTAAAAACTCTCAGCTATGTTTTTGTCGTATTGTATAAGGAAGTTGTATTTAAATTCTGTACCATGTATTTGGTGACTCAGAATGGGTGATGTATACCTATTTTGGGGGTGTCACAGTTGGTATCAAAGCTTAGGGATATGATCCCTGACTTAGATGTGAGACTAGAACTAGGAGGGGAGAGACGGGTAATTCCTTCGCTAGTATGACCTACATAAGCTTATTTGTTATTTAATTGGTCGGTCAGAATATAGGGATAATATGTGGCATGTCAATTAACCCTTGTTTTGTGGCAGTGTTTAAAAATGACATCCGAGAATGTTGAGATAAGCAATGGAGCACATGAAATCGTTAAGTCACCAACGATCAATACCCAGGATAATGTGCATCAGGAAGGTAATAATCCTCAGGTAAACAACAACACCGACCAAATGATGAATGACGAAATGTTTAGAGGCTTTCTGCAATTCATACAACATCAGGAGAGAGAGACTTCTATCCAAAATGCAGGTGGAAACACTGGCAACTCACGGATGGTCACCGGTAAGCAGTTCAAGGAGTTGGGACCACTGGAGTTTATGGGAAAGCCAGAACCACTTAAGGCGGAGACGTGGATAAAGCAGACCACCAAGATATTTGATGACTTGGGATGCTCCAAGGAGAAAAATGTTCCCTTTGCCACCTTCATGTTGCGAGGAGAGGCAGATCATTGGTGGGAATCTGTAAAACGTACCAAACCTACAACACTGAAGATGTCTGGGAGAAGTTCCAAGAACTATTCAACGACAAGTACTTTCCCAAAAGTATTCGTCACATGAAAGAGGTGAAGTTTATCAAGCTGGAGCAAAACAATATGATCGTGTCGCAGTACGAGGCTAAGTTTGTCGAGTTGTCTCGGTTTGCATCCCATTTGGTTGATAATGAGGAGAGAATGACGCGGATGTTTCTATGAGGTTTGAAACTCGAAATACGTCAATACCTCATTTCTCACAAACTGTGTTTGTATTCAGATGTTGTAAATAGGGCTCAGTTATTGGAGCGTGATAATGAGTCAACCCAACCAAGAGAAAGCAACTGGCAAAATGATAATACCAGTGGTAGCAGTCATCGAAGCGGTGCCAACAAATGAGGAGGGAATCGACATGCCAGAAATGGTAACCACTTCGATGGTAATCATGGCCAAGAAAATAAAAGTGGAAATTTCAAGAAGAGGAGATTCAATAATGATGGAAAAATGTCAGCACTAGCACCCGTTGTTAAAGAAGGAGAACGACCACCGATCATATGTTACAAATGTGGAGGGGAGGGACACATCAGTCCGAACTGTATGCATCAATCCAAAGCGTGTTATAATTGCGAAAGAGAAGGTCACCTAGCCCGATTTTGTCGTGCAGTGAAGTCAAGTCCAATTGGGATAGAGGCACCAAAGGCCGTCCCAGAGAAGTCAAACCCAGTAGTTCAAGGGAGAGCATTTTTTGTGACCTCCCAAAAAGCGAGGAACCCGAACGAGGTCATCACGGGTAAGCTAATCATAAACTCTTGCGAAGTCTATACCTTATTTGATATCGGTTCTACCCATTCTTTTATTTCTCCTACTTGCACTCAACGTTTAAATTTAACTCTAGAGAAATTAGACTTTGACTTATCTGTTGAAACTCCGCTGGGAGAAACCTTTGTTATATCCACTGTTTATAATTCTTGTTTGATTCAAATCGGTAATCGCATGTTACCTGTCAATCGTATCTCTTTGAAAATACTTGCATTTGATGTGATTTTAGGGATTGATTGGTTGACTACTCGTCATACTAAAATTGATTATTTTCGTAAGGTTATTAGCTTTTATATTCCTAACCAATCAATTATGCGAATTCAAGCAACCAAACCACTAAAGTCAATCACTGTCATATCAAGCCATAAAGCTATTCGTTTATTGAAAAACGGATGTCAAGCTTTCTTAGCCCATGTCATGGATTTAAATAAAAATACGTCAGATTTGAATGATATTTCTATTGTTAATAATTTTCCTGACGTATTTTCTGAATAACTTCCTGGCCTACCCCCAGAGCGTGAAATTGAATTTTGTATCAACCTTGAACTCGGTACAAAATCCATTTCCAAAGCTCCATATTGAATGGCTCCTATTGAACTTCAGGAGTTAAAAATCCAACTGTAGGAGTTGTTAGACATCGATTTCATTCGTCCTAGTACGTCTCCTTGGGTGCTCCTGCTAACACTATTCGTAAAGAAGAAAGATGGAAGTATTATCGGGAGTTGAATCATGTCACCATCAAAAATAGGTACCCATTGTCTCGCACTGATGACCTGTTTGACCAGTTGCAAGGCGCCAAATTCTTTTCAAAGATCGATCTTCATTCTGGATATCACCAGTTAAAGATTAAAACTGATGACATTCCGAAGACTGCTTTCAGAACATGGTACGGGCATTAAAAATTCCTAGTCATGTCTTTTAGATTGATTAATGCTCCTGTTGCCTTCATGGATATGATGAACCGAGTATTCAAGGAATATTTGGATTATTTTGTGGTTGTATTTATTGATGATATCCTCATTTACTCCAAAAGCTGTGAAGATCATGAGCAGCACTTGAGGCTGATACTCCAAAAGCTTCGTGAAAATAAGCTATACGCCAAGTTAAAGAAATACGAGTTCTGGCTTGAGGAAGTTGCATTCCTTGGGCACGTGATATCAAATCACGGAATATCTGTTGACCCAGCGAAGATTGAAGCAATTCAAAGCTGGGAGCAACCTAAGTCAATGACCGAAGTATGTAGCTTTTTGGGCTTAGCTGGATGATTGAAGGATTTTCTGGAATCGCTACTCCATTAACTCAGCTGACTTGAAAAGATACAAAATTCTGTTGGAGCGAGGAATGTGAGAAGAGTTTTTAAGAACTCAAGAGGAGAATTATTTCAACACCTGTTCTGACAATACCATCTGGTTCGGAGGGATTTGTCATATACAACGATGCTTCAGGCAAAGGTTTAGGATGTGTTCTAATACAACATGGGAAAGTCATAGCCTATGCCTCACAACTGTAATACCCAAGAATTTCCACATCTTATTAAATGAATAAATATTTATTGAACATAAATGTTAATGTTTTGTAAGTTGAGTAATTAATTTGATTCGCATTGGATTAGTACGAATTAAGAAGTTTGGAAATGTGATGAGCATTTGTGAAGTGCCTTGTGTGGCATAATGTGTACCGAGGAAATTCACTAAGCAAGTTAAAATAGAACTAGGAAGATTATCTGTATATAATTATGTAATTCCATATAAGGAGTGAATACACTCTTAGATTAGTAATTTCACTCATGTGGAAGTTAATTCATGTCGTATAAAACTAGTATGGCGATGGAGGTTGATATTGGCTTGAAGCTAAACCAGTTTGGCACTGTCAGGGTACGGTGCAGCTGCGCCCTCCCAGTAGTACAAACTGGCGCAGCTGCGCCAATGGTCAGTTAGAGAAACTTGGTTTTCTTCTATAAAATGAAATGGAACACTAATGTGATATGTGTGACATTAATAAACCATAGGATAAAGGTACGTTATGTTGATATTAATCAACGAAGGAATTATTAAGTGAGCGATTAATTTATATTAATTGCTATAGAGATTAATAATTACGTTAATCAATGAGAAATGGATTAATTAATATTATTGTTAATTAATTAATAAATAATTTATCTATTTGACATAAAACAAATAAGTAAGTTATTAATATAATAAGATTATATTGACTGTTATGTTCAAGTGTGCAATAATTAAATATATCATATATATGGAATACAACTGCATTATATAGTGTAGTACGACACTTATGTGACTATACTATATATAGTAACCATATATTAAGATTTAATGAAACTATAGAAATATATCATGAAATGTGTATGTGACAATATGTATGTGGATATATAGTAAAATAATATATCATGAGCATATTATAAACTATTATTTTAATAAAGTATACTGGTGTGATAAAAATATACATGGATTATATGTATGTTATATTTTCATACCACATCTACTACCTTGAAATATTAATTATGTAAATCATATTGTGACATTAAGTTATAACCCATGTATGGTTGATATGTCTATACAATATAACATAAGAATAAGGTTTGTGTATAAGTGTATAGTCTAAATGTTGCAAGAATGCTGAGTATTTGAATTGTCCCAAAATTAGTGTCCAATTGCTCCTCATTTCTCATTCACGTGTATGACAAAAAGGCTAAAGCCTATTTTCCTCTTCTTCTTCCAAGCTCCTTCTAGCTCATGATTATGGGGGGGGGGGGAGTGGCTATGATGATGATCTCCAACAACCATTTACCAACTCTCTCTTAATCATCATGTAATCTAACATTATCATTGGTTTAGTTTGATGTATATATGCATTGTCTGTGTTTTTGTTTCTCTATAAATGTAACCCATCTCCTTCTAATTTCCATTGCTGAGAATTGCTAAGGTGTGGGATTGAAAGCATAGATAGAGTGAGTGATTGTATACATATCAGTAGAAGGAGTGTGAATTAGCAAGCTAATTGTAAAGGTATAAGATTCTTCTTGTTTTTCATTTTTAGTTTTTGTTAAAATTCCATGCTTGAATTATAAAATTCTGAATTAGGTGGAGTTAGATGATATTAAGGATTGGGTAATATTTACATAGTTGTTATATAACCATATAAGCATGTTTAAACTGATATATATGACTGGTTAGAATTGATTTCGTGAATAATTTCTATGGTTGGGCTAGTTTTCTGCCGATGCAGACTGTTCTGGGCTTGAAACCAGACGTAGCTAACTAGATAGAGATGTACCTTTTTGGCTCCAAGTGTGTTTCCAGGATGTCTGTTGATTAGCTACTTATCCTTCTGGGATGGTGACTTCATTTCTTTTCTCTGCTCCCTCTCAGATTCATGCACTTCTTCTTTTTCTGGCTCCCCCTCAAACTCTGCATTCATAGAATCATCATCCTTTGGTTCCCCCTCAGATGATGATTCTGCTACTCCTGTTGCTGTCTTCTTCTTCTTCTTTATTTTTTTTGCTAATTTTAAACTGTATTGAAAGAAAATAAAGAACAGAATCATGGGTAACCCCAAGCAGAGTATAACATAGACATCATACGACAGGCCATATGATGTCATGACTATAGAAGACTGCAGGCCCGAAGCCTAACAACACTAACAATATAAATGTTAGAACAAACCATAACCAAAAATATAATTGCTTAAACAAGCTGACCATTACAGACCCAAAGAAATCTAGAATCTTTAACAAATTCTAAACAGTCATCCGGTAGCATCAAAGAAGCCCCTCTTGGCAGAAATGACCGACCACAATTACAGCTTCATAACACAACCGAGCAGCAGCAGAAGCCCATGCCTACCCGCCCAGATCAGACAACAACAGAATAAAAAGTAAGCAGCAGACCAGATATTACTATGCAATAGCAGCAGACTAGAGCAAACTAGAGATGCACCCATAGACCCCTTCATGCATACTACCAGCAGACTAAAAGTGCAATTGAACATTAAATGCACCAGCAGGGTATTAGAACATGAGATGCAGACTGGAGAAGAAATGCACCTCCCTATGCCTACAACCGAGTATTTGAACATGAAAATTCCCCCCACAGCTGACTAGAGAAACACCAGCAGACCCCTTCATGAATACAACCAGCTTTTGCTGCAGAATAGAGATGGCATGCATAAAAAGCCAGCCCAGCCCCAAACAAACCAAGGCTAAACCAAGGTGACTGTGTAGCCATCTACCAGCATCTAGCAGCCGCAGACCCAACAGAATGACAGAAGCCTAGCAGAACCAAGTGGCCTAACCCAAAACCAGCAGTCTAAAATAGATTGTAGTCCCAAACCACTAGCAGAAACCGTAACAAGCTGACCAAAATGGAGAGACAAAGCAATCCCACGTAGAAACCAACCAACAAAAGAAACTTGCTGCACAACAAGCAGCATCAAGCTGTGGAGCAGCATCATCCCAAATAAACAAAACCACATCGACTGCTGTAAACAACCAAAGCAATCGATAGTAACTGATTTCAAATAGTAACTATCAGCACCCAACCAGCTGCAGCAGCCGACGCCATCAGCCCATACTCATAACCAATCTGTCAATCAGCAATAACCAAAATAGACCCAGATCATGCTTTTACAAAGAGATCTCAGGAGACATAGGTTCAAACATTATTTAAAGAAAGATGCACAAAACCAAATCTTGCTTTAATTTTTTGGAATTTTGCATTTGTATGAAGCTTACATTTAAGCATGTGTAAAATGTCAGAAACAAGGTTCCGAGCAGAGCAAAATTTATGATTGAAAATCCTCGTATTCCGTTCATTCCAAATACAGTAGACAACCGCAGCGAACCCAAGATGAAGCAAACTGTGATGAAAAGTTGAATTTGAATAATAGATGAGGTAGCCTGTTATAGAGCTCTAAGTTTGACTAAAACCCCTCCACCCACAATGTCTAAGAACAGATAGAAGAACCCTAAAAGAGTAATCACATTGAAAGAATAGGTGTTCAAAAGTTTTCGATTGAGATGAACAGAGGATACAAGAAGAGTTGACAAGCATCCCAAAACTGATCAATCTGTTCATTGTACGCAACCCATGGTGAAAAGCCAACCAGAGGGTAAAAGAAAAATGAGGGATCAAAACCTTAAGCTGAACTAACTTGTCCCAAAGGACTACAACTCCCACCTATCTAATCGATCGCCATAGAGTAGAGGCTTTAACCTCACTAGAATTCGCAGAGTCCCAAAAAAGTTCATCAGGCCGAGAAGAGTCACATAGCCTATTAAGATCAAAAGAATCCCGAAAGACAATAAAATCATTATGATTGGAGGAAGGGAGGTGCTAAGAGGAGTCTCTGATAATATCACTCACTGTGGCATTTGGGCCCAAATCAGAATTAATGATTAAAGAAGAATGAGAACTGGTAACCAGGGGGGTGCATTAAGCCAAGGATCAAGCCACAAGCTAGTACTTTCCCCATTACCAATGTGAAATCGAATATATTTAATAGCAAGAGATCTCAACTACAGAACCTTTCTCCATATCCATGAACAGTCATTCGGAGTCTTTAAAACACAAAAGTGTTTTGAATTTAAATGATTAACTCTTACCCAAGAAGCCCATAGAGACTGGGAATTAGGATTTACTACTCTCCAAAGTTGTAGCAAAATCAGAGTTTTATTCCACTCCTCCATTTGCTTGATAGCTAAACCTCCTTCAGAATACGGTAGCGTAATTTTGCTCCAAGCAACTTTGGCCCCAAACTTCAACATAGAGGGAGCTTTCCATAAGAATCTGCTCATAGTGGACTTAAGATCTTTAAACACCGACGCTAGGAGAATGAAGTGAGCAGACCAAAACGATTGAGTAACAAAAATAACCGATTTAATAAGCTACAAACGACCAGCATAAGAAAGAAATCTATTAGTCCATGAAGCAATTTTGGATTTAACCTTTTCTAAAAGAGGATGGCAATCAGCAAGACTAAGCTTCGAGGTGATCAAAGGGACCCCTAGGAATTTTGCAGGAAACTGTCCCACTTGAAAACCTAGAATATTGAAAATGACCTCAGCATGATCAGGAGATACATTGGTGAGAAAACACATACTCTTCGAATCATTTATGTGTAAACCCGAGAGGGACGAGAAGCGATCTAAACAAAGTTTGATCGCCTTGACCGAATTCGCATCACCATGACAGAAGATAAGCAAATCATCAGCAAAACATAGGTGGGATAAGGAAATAGACTTTGTTTTCCAATGATGCTTGAAAGAAGGATCCCTAGTTTCCTTTGTGAGGATAAGGGAAAGCACTTCCATAACAATAACAAAAAGATAGGGAGAGAGAGGATCCCCTTGACGTAGACCCTTGGTCCCTTTAAAATACCCACATAGGGCACCATTCACTCTAACTGAGTAAGAAGTAGAACAAATGCAAACCTTAATCCAGTAAATGAACTTGGGGGGAAATTTGAAGAGCCGCAGAGTAGCAAGCATGAAATCCCAAGAGACCGAACAAAAGCCTTACAGAGATCAATTTTCATGGCACACCTAAATTGGCCAGAGGGCCTATGATAGTTCCTGAATAACTCTTGAGCCAGAAGAATATTATCACCTATCCTCCTACCCAGAACAAAAGCAGACTGACAGGGAGAGATTAAGTTAGGAAGGATACCCTTGAGCCTGACAGTAATAATCTTTGAAATGCACTTGTAAGTTGTGTTACAGCAAGAGATAGGTCCATAATCAGTCATAGAAGTAGGATTAAGCACCTTAGGGACACGAGCAATGTCAGTAGAGTTAGTACCCTAGAGAAGGCAACCCTATTTAAAAAAAGATTGAATGGCCAAAGTAAAATCTCTGCCAACAATATCCTAAACAAGGAGGAAAAAGTTCACATTAAAACCATCAGGACCAGGGCTCTTGTTTTTCTTCATAGACTTCAAATTTGTCATGATTTTCAGAATTAGATATGTCTCTCTCAATCCAAGAGGCTTGAAGATCAGTAACAAATTTAGAAGCATAAGGAGCAAGGTCCATAAAATAAGACTCCTCCTCTATAGAAGGAGAACCCAACAAGGAACGAAAGTGGTCCACCGCAATAGTTTGAATATCCTTTTGACCGGTACAAAGAACACCTGCCTCATTTTTAATAGCAAGAATTTTATTTTGATTCCATTTGTTCTTAATTTGATTAAAAAATTAGCCTGAGTTTTTATCCCCATCCTTAAGCCATTGGGTTCTAGATTTTTGCTTAAGTAACTTCTTTTCACATCTAAGGGCATACCACAGATTTCCAGAATGAAGCCTTTGAGCCTTTAGGAGAGAAGGATCATTCGGATTAGAGGAAATAACATTCTGAGTATCATGAAGAATAGCTCTAGCCTTATCTACATTTGAAGTAAGATTACCATTGTCCTTGTTCAAAGTGGAAAGAGCCCGTATGACCGATCTAAGCTTACTAGCTAAAGCCTGAAGAGGATCCCCAGTGATAAAGATATTCCAAGCAGATTGTACAACCTCATGAAAATTTTCAAGCTCGCCTAGGAAATTGAAAAATTGGAAAGGCTTGGGAACTTTAGGCAAGAACAAACCAGTTTGAACCACCGCTGGACAATGATCCGAAAGATCACGAGGAGTGAACATAACCTGGGAAGCATTGAACTGATGCAACCAATCACAGTTGACCATAACCCTATCAAGCTTTTTGAATTGGGGTTTAGTGTCACTAGAATTCCACTAAGTGTGCATAGGCCCAACCGCAGGAAGATCAGACAAGAGCAGATCAGTAGTACAGTCCATGAAGTCCTGCATACCCCCATTCCAAGATTCAACACCTCCTTTAATTTCAGTAACAAACAGAACCTCGTTAAAATCCCCTAGCAGACACCAAGGCAAATTGATAGAATTACATAATGAACGAAGATCAATCCAAAGAGCTTTCCTCTCAGAGGGAGTATTAAAACCTTAAACAAAAGTGACAAAAAACTGCACAGAAAAGGCAGCAGACAAAACTAAGCAATGCATATATTGAGAATATTAAGAAATAATATTTACAGTCCAAAGTGAAGGGTCCCAACCAACCCAGATTCTCCCATTCACATGGTGCTCTTAGTTAAATTGCCAATTCCATTTACTATATATAGCTTTGGAAACAGTATTGGCTTTTGGGCATTTGACTCTAGTCTCAACTAGGCCAACAAAAGAAATATTATGGTTACGCAAAAGAGCAAGGAAACTATCCTGCTTGGACTTCATATTTACACCTCTAATATTCATAGAGCAAAAATTAACCATAAAAAATAGGTTAAGTTAAAGTGGGGCAGGCCTCCCCCCTCCTTTGATCTTTTTCTTTGAAGACTGGCCAGATTCCAAACCAGCTCGAGCTTTCGCCTTAAGATCACGACCTGCCTTTTCATCAACCATTTTTAGCTTTCCCTCAAGGGGATTTGGAGAAGGGGAGTAATTAATATCAAAAAAACCCTCCAAAGCCTCCCCAGCAGCAGTAATATGCTTGAAGACATTGGAGATACCAACCAAGGAGGGATCACTAAAGGGAACCAGTTGTTCAGGTCCTTTAGCCACCAAAGTCCAGATGTCAGAAGTAATAGATTATGGGATAACAGGAGAAGATAGAGGAGCTATAAGGGCAGCAGCTATAGCATCTGTAGAAGATTTTTGGACTTCAGGCAGCCATTTGTAATTTGCTTTAGGACAACAGAGAAGTGAGTGCCCAAACGTTTTATAGTGAGAACAATCTTGTGGTCTATTTTGGTACTCCACTCTGACGTTTACAATCTTTTTAGAGTTAGTGTCCTCATCAAGAACAACCACTTCTAGAGAGCTAGGCAAAGCTGAAGAAGGTGTTATTTCAACACAAATCCTAGCAAAATTCATTGGTTCTAATTTTTCTGTGATTTTATCCACAAACAGTGGAACACCAACCCCACTAGTAAAGTAACATGGGGATGTTATGCTGTCTTCTTCTTTACCTTCCTTTTGGCCTTCTTATTTCTTCTATTTTCCTTGCTCTTCCTTGAGTTCCTTTTTCTATGCCTCTTTTTCTCCCCCTTTTTGTCATTAATCACTTGTGAAAGTAGCTCCATGTTGGACATAAGTTGCTCTATCAGGTAAGATGAGTTACCAACCTCAATCTTAAGTTCTTGTTGGCTCAACTCAATTTATAGGGAGAGAGACTGATTCAGATTATCAATCTTGATAGAGAGGGATATGATTTACTCTTCATTGGCCTTCTGTGCTTGTAGAGCTTCTGCCTTCTGATCATGCCTTCAGATAAATTTAATCTCTCTCTTTGATTTTGAGAGATATATCAGACATAGAGGCTTGGAGTCTATTTTGAAACACCTTTTCTCCTTTTTCTGACAACGTCTTTACCTCTTCAGTGATGATGGATATATTCAATAACTCATGCTCTGTAGGAGTTTGGTCATTTGGTTGGGCAGACTCTTGTTGAACATCAGATTTGACTCCACGATTTTCATTTTTGGATAGATTTTCGAAAGCAGTGAGAATCTGATAAATCATTGAGTGACAATCACTATTGGAGGCTGAAAGAATTTTAGGCACTTGTGCTTGGACAGAGGGAAGCTTTTCAAACTAAACTTGACCATCTTCAGTGGTAGAGTGAAGGGACTCTACGATCATCTTCTTAGGCATAATCCTTCTCTACTATCATAGGAAATGTAGTGGTTGCCAGCATGTTGTTAGACTTTGAAGTGCAATTTATCTTTGATCATCTTGGTTGCAAACTTCTTTACCCTTCGAAAGTTCTATGACACCAGCTCCAGGTTAGGAAACTGTGAGTAACACCAGCTGAAGTAACTTCCATCCCTTTCAGTATATGCCTTTAACCGGGCATCCATGGGAAGAACCATTTCATCAGAAGATCATCAGGATTGTAGAGGATAGTAGTGCAGTCTAATTCCATATTGTTCCAGTTATTAAACACCTCATATGCAGTCATCCTTACAACCTTGAGTTGTTTATTTCCATAGCTTATCCATCTTTTTGCTGGTATAGCTGGTGGTTCATCAAAAACTTCCACCACTATTCTTCTGTTAATTCTTACTGGAGAGAGAACAAGATAGTCTGCTGGTTCCTCTGATTCTTGATTTACAGAACTAGAATCTTTCTCTATTTCTTCACCTTCTAAGCTTGAATCATGCTGACTTCTTTCATCAGATTCATCAGTGAATCCTTCTGATTTTCATCACTAGTACCTTCTTCAGAATCTTCTCCCTTGGATTCAGATTCATCATCACTTACTTCAATGATTACAGTAGAGGGTTTTCCTTGCTTCTTTGGGATAGATTTAGCAAGTAGTCTGTTGCTCTTTCTTCTCCTTGGAGGTTAGCTATAGGAGTTTCAGACTCCTCTTCTTATTCAGAATCCGAAGCTTCTGTATCATCAGACAGGCTTTCTTGATGTTCAACAACAATAGGAACATGTCCTTCTTTTTTGGACTCAACTTCTTTTAATTCATCATATGAATTTGTTAGAGTTTTAGTAGTAGCAGTTGCAGTTGTTTCATCTCTCAAACTTTCTTCAGCAACAGAGTTGCTACTCTGAGTGTTAGCCATAGGGCTAGCACATTCTTCTTCACCAGCAGATTTAGCTATTTCTTTACTGGATTCAGCTTCTTCTTCATTGTTGGACTTGCTCTTTGAGGGTTTAGTCTTGAGGCTTTCAGTTTCCTTCTCATCTTCTAACTCTACGTTCTCTTCTTCAGTAGATAAACTTTCTTAAAAAGCTGGAACTGATTTCTTCGTTGCCTTTGTTTTCTTTTTGGATGGCCCTTGGAGTAATCTATTACTCCTTCTCTTTGGGGTTTCTGCAGTTGATGCTTGTTCTTCTCCTGCTCCATGTCTCTTGTTGTCAGTGGAGACTCTGCTTGGTGGAGCCTCTGTATTCTTCACACACTTAGACTTTTTCTTTGCTGGTGTGGCTACTATTGATACAGAGTCATCAGAATGGGATGGCTTTCTTTCCACCTCTTGAGCCTTTCTCTTCTTTGTAGAGACCTTGCTGCTGCTGCCAGAAGTTATTAGCCTCTTGTTTCTTCCAGTTTTCAAATAGCTGTGGGGACATCACTTTGTGGACATTCAATGGTTCTCCCTCATCATCCCTTATCTTGCTTTTCAGCTTCTTCTTTAGTACAATGCTCAAGAGTCTTTCATGAAAAATCTTTATGAGTGGTTTATCTGTAGACTTTTTCATCTCGGCCTTTTCCAGCCATTTGGTCAACCAATCCATTAGAAGGGCTCCAAAGTTCATCTGCTGCTTCATGACGATTACAGTCATAACTCTTAGTTGTAGATCACTTACAATATCATATGAGGTGTCTTTCCACAAGATGCATTTTCCTGTAATTTTTGCAAAAAATTCAAACTCTTCAGGAAACTCCTCATATCCTTCAGATTTACGTTCCTCTTGTAACACATTAACCTCTTGCCTTCTTTAATGTCAACTTCATCGAGGTTTATCAGACCTTGGTTGGGAAACCCTAGTCATTGATTGATGTCTGATGCCCTTATCTTCAGACTTGCTCCTTTGACCTTGGTGGACAGAAGCCCAGAATCTATTGATGCATTGGAGTAGAATTACTTCACCAGCTCTGTATAGACTGGAGTGTTCGCTTCTAAGCATTCAGAAAACCCATCATTCTTTACAAGATCAAGTATATCTCTGAACTTCCTTTCTGATCATTCGAACTTCTTGGAGTCGAGTTGGATTCTGGTTATAACACGCCATTCTTCCATTTTTAGGGTTCAAAATAAATGGGTACTTAGTTTCAGACTTCTTATGAGAGATAGTTCAATACAATTTGGGCGAATCTAGAGATTTAATGAATTCAGGCTTTGAAAAGGATTTTAGGGTTTAAAAAAGAGAGGGAGATAGGTTCGATAGCTTTTGATAACTGTGTAGAGATTTTGAATTTTTCTTTATGACATTTCCTTCTAACTCTGCATAAGCCGTGATGTGTCAACCAGTCATTGATTGCACGATGCCCAGTAAGAAACTGTAACTCCCCATAAACTTTTCAGTTTGATGTTCCTTTTAAGAAAATAGGCATTACTGACGTGGATTGATCGTTGACCTTTTTCAGTACGTAGAGTAGCTTGGTGAGGTAGCTATGCACTCTACATTTTTCTTTGTCTACTCAACGATCGTCTTCTAAGAGATGCTTCAGTGGATGTTTTGACACTAATCCTCATCTTGAAATTGCATGACTTAACCACTGGTGTACCTCATGATAGTTTGGGCACTAAACTTCTGAGGTGAGTCTACAGAGCATCTTTCCAAACTGTATTCGAACTTATCTCCACACGATCTAAATAGTTGGGCATGTGTCTAGTTCTTTCGAGCTCCCTATTAGCTAGTGTATCCTCCGAGAAGACTGCGATCGTCAAGCTTACTCTACGATCGTTGAGGTTGCACTACGATCGTCGAGTTAACTTCAGAAACTAGTCTACGATCGTTGTTTGTCCTGGTCCTTGAGATGAACTTGACTAAGCATTCCTTCTGGGTTAAGGTAGCTCAGGATGAACTAAGGGTCAGGTTTGTCCCTGAGGCGCTTTCTAGATGAAAAAATTTAGAAGTGATTATCACTGATATCTCATTTGACCTTTTTTTGATGAGAAGTTTATCTGCCAACTTTAGACATTTGTATTAGCTGTAATCGTGGCGTCCTCCCGCTCTTACACTACGATAAGATGTTTGATCATTGGCGCTCCATAATTTTGAGTTAGGTGGTTGACAAGGTTATCAGTAGTACATTTTGAAACGTTCCTACTGACTATGGATCTTCATTTGGTTCATCAACTACAATGTTTTGGAACTTTGTAACAGGTACATTACTTCATAGTGTATTTCTGATACTTTCAGTGCTATTTTTTCTTAACAGATCACTGCTCTCCCAAAGTTGATACTATCTTCTTAGAAAGGTGTGAGTTCTTCTTCTTCATGTGCATCTGAAGGTAGCCTTGCACATCTCCTTCTGACTACAGTCATCATAATCATTTTAACTTCCTTGGATGATAGAAATAGATATCTTCAGGACTGATCACTCTATGATAGTTTGATAGAACTACGAACGTAGTCTTCTTTGACATTTTGTACTTGTGGAGTTCTACTTCATAATGAGTTTCTCGAGAGTTATTTTTCAGATGATATGCTTTGGATGAGCATATAAGACCCTTTTTATCTTAGGGTGAATGGTCTGCTTTCATATGAGATCAGCAACCATGTGAGCTTCATTCATGTTAGCTCAGCAAGTCTTTAAGGACAGGCTTTGACAAATAAGGATTTTGTCAGAAACATTTCTGAAATGACTTAAGCCATCTGGTGGTTGAATCTTCTTGTCTGAAGTCATCTGCTTCAATATTCCTTAGTGTGGTCAGATAGAGCAAGTACCTGCAGGTTAGATAAATTTTGATTTTTGGTACCCATGATTAAATGGGTCCTGCCAGGCTAGTTTCAAAATCCATGTTCCTCATATACTTGAATTTTCATCATGTTTATCACCAATAGTCATATATGCATATCTCCAAATTTGATATGACAATTTAAGATGCATGATGATGAGTGTGTGTAAGATTAGTCACTTTAGTAAAACACTCTTTTTCTTTGATGGTTTCATCATTTACTTGGTTATTGTAAGACCCCAACTTTTATAAATAAAGATGAATTTTCTATAAATATCATTTTTAAATATTATGGAGTTAATTTGATATAATGTTATAGTTGTGGGTAATATTTATAAATTTTGCAAAGTAAGCAAGTTGTTATAAAATATTCGTTTGGTCGGGGAATATTCTTTTTGTCGGGGAATATTCGTACGACGGCACAATCATTGGTGAACCCCACAACGGAATTATTGTCGAATTGAGAAAACGACAGAATTATCTTTCTATAAAAATAACGGCTGAGGTGTTACCGTTAAAACCGTTAAAACTGTTGAACTACTCAGTAGTAAAAGTACAGTAATATGCGTGGTTGCATAGTAGCACACGATATTGATTATTGATGCTTACGTGAGAAGTCACTCAGCTATACTCAATTATTGCTACAGTAATTGTTGCATCATATCTCTTAAATTATTGTCATAATATCATCTGTATAATATGTTATACTATTAAATCAATAATTGAGACGTTGTGGTAAGTTTGGTTATTTTATGGGGGGCCATATGTCATCATCTAAGAGTCTCTTCATCAATAGTTATTACCGTCGTCAATAGTAATTACCGTCGTCAATAGTAATTACCGTCGTCAATAGTATTTACCTTGGTCAATAGTAATTACCTTCGTCAATAGTATTTACCTTGGTCAATAGTATTTACCTTGGTCAATAGTAATTACCTTCGTCAATAATATTTACCTTGGTCAATAGTATTTACCTTGGTCAATAGTAATTACCTTCGTCAATAGTATTTACCTTGGTCAATAGTATTTACCTTGGTCAATAGTAATTACCTTCGTCAATAGTATTTACCTTGGTCAATAGTAATTACTTTCGTCAATAGTAGTTGTCCCTTCAATATTACCAAGAGTCATTTGACCCTTCGTTAAGACCAAGAGTCATTTGACCCTTCGTTAAGACCAAGAGCCACCCTCAGTTTTTTTATAAATAGAGGCCTAGGGCTTCATTATTTTTCACGAATTTATTCAAGCTATAGAGAGAGAAAGTATAGAGAGAATAAGAGAGAGAGAGAGAATAAAAGTATTCTGCTACATCACTTTTCTAATATCCAGTTCTTTTAAGGTAGGGAATATTATTTCTTTTATATTCATGAAGAGAACTTCTGTTATTCCATTCATTATTATTCTGTTGGAATAACCAGTATACGCGGTCTACCCTATACTTGGTGACATTCTTCTATTATTCTGTTGGAACATCCTGTCTGTGTGTTTTACACCGGACCTGGTTCCGTTTATTATTCTGTTGGAACATCCTGTCTGTGTGTTTTACACCGGACCTGGTTCCGTTTTTATTATTATTCTGTTGGAACATCCTGTCTGTGTGTTTTACACCGGACCTGGTTCCATTATTTATTATTCTGTCGGAATATCCTGTCTGTGCGTTTACGCCGGACCTGGTTCCATTATTTATTATTCTGTTGGAATAACCTGTCTGTGCGGTCTATCGCATGCATGGTGATTTTTTTTGTTATTCTATTCTTTATTATACTCAGTTGGTTAAGTTTTGACTTCTATACTCCATGAAATTTGTGGAATATCCTTGATAATTGCGGTTCATCCAGTATCTTTTCAAGAAAATATTCTTCTAAGCATTCTTGAATTTTACTTCACAAAGCAGTATCATGTTGACAATTTGGACGTTGTTAATTCCTAGACAAATTAATTCTTGAACTTGTTTTATTGAATTCTTATATCATTGTCATCATCCTCATGTTTATAAAATGTTGAAAGTCATCTGTGGCCTGTAGTGCATAGATGGACTTGGTATGGGTATGACCAGAGATTATTCGGTATAATCATGACCGTAATGTTACAAATAATGGGGTAAAAGTCCTCATTTGCCCGTAGTGCATTGATGGACAGTTGTTGGCATGATCATGACCATTGATGAATACACAAATATCCTTGGCCCGTAGTGCATGGAATTTGTGGTCGTGACCCTAACGAATATCCTTGGCCGTAGTGCAGGGATGATGTGAATTATTTATTAAGCTGAGTCTCAGCGATAAAAGTGTTGAAAAACCTTTCAAATCATAAAAGATAGTAGAGTTTATTTTCTACTTGACTCTTTTAATGGATTGCTTGTTCCGCTACAGTTAAACTTGATGTCTATTATATTTTATCAGCTTAACATTGTTGAAGGCTAATGATAATTTATTCTGTATTATCTTAGTCATAATATTTCTTACTGGGCTAGTTGAGCTCACCCTTTCTTTCACTGTTCTCTTCAGGAAATGAGAACGTAGCTGGGGCAAGTCGGGGAACGGAGTGATGGTCCGAAGGATAGTATTAGTTAGTAGTCCTCACTATTCTATGTAATGGTGTGTTAATAAATGTAATGAGGACTCCTTTTGAGTATGAATACTCTCTAGAAGATAATATTTGTATTCAAACTCACAGTTTATGTTTTGTCGTATTGTACACGACAGTTGTATTAATCAGTTGTATTTGTATTCTGTACTATGTATCTGACGACCCAAGATGGGTGATGTATACCTAATTTTGGGGGCGTCACAGTTGGTATCAGAGCTTTGGGATATGATCCCTGGCTAAGATGTGAGAATAGAACTAGGAGGGGAGAGACGGGGAATTCCTTCGCTAGTATGACATACCTAAGTTTATTTGCATGGTATTTAATTGGTCGGTCATAATATAAGGATAATATATGACATATCAATTAATTTTTATTTTGTGGCAGTATCTGAAAATGGCATCTGAGAATGTTGAGAATAGCAATGGAGCACAGACGACTGTTGATTCACCACATATCAATAATCAGGATAATGTGCATCAGGAAGGTGTCAATCCTCATGCAAACAACAACACTGACCAAATGATGAATGATCAAATGTTCAGAGGCTTTATGCAATTCATGCAACAACAGGTGAAAGCGGCTCCTGTCCACAACGTAGGTGGAAATACTGAAAACTCTCAGGCGGTCACCGCTAAACAGTTTAAGGAGCTGGGACCACCGGAGTTTAAGGGAGAACCCAAACCACTTGTAGCTGAAACATGGATAAAGCAGATCACCAAGATATTTGATGTCTTGGGTTGCTCCGAGGAGCAAAAGGTTCCCTTTGCCGCCTTTATGTTGCGAGGAGAGGCAGATTACTGGTGGGAATCGATAAAGCGTACTCAACCTGCCGCACTGAAGATGTCCTGGGAGAAGTTCCAAGAGCTATTTAACGACAAATACTTTCCCGAGAGTATTCGTCACATGAAGGAGGTGGAGTTCATCAAATTGGAGCAGAATAATATGACCGTGTCGCAGTACGAGGCAAAATTTGCGGAGTTATCCCGATTTGCGTCCCACCTGGTGGATAATGAAGAAAGAATGACGCGGATGTTTTTAAGAGGTTTGAAGCCGGAGATACGTCAACTTCTTGTTTCTCATAAACTGTGTTTGTATTCAGATGTTGTAAATAGGGCTCAGTTGGTGGAGCGCGATAACGAGACAACGCAACCAAAAGAGAGCAGCCGGCAAAATGATAATACCAGTGAGAGCAGTCATCGAAGCAGTGACAACAAGCGTGGAGGGAATCAACAGGCCAGAAATGGTAACCACTTCGGTGGTAATCAGGGCCAAAACAATAAGAATGGGCATTTCAAGAAGAGGAGATTCAACAATGATGGAAAGACGTCAGCACCAGCACCTGTCGTTAAGGAAGGAGAACGACCACCTATCATATGTTTCAAATGCGGAGGGGAGGGGCACATCAGTCCAAACTGCGCGATGCCGTCCAAAGCATGTTATAATTGTGGAAGAGAAGGTCATTTAGCCGGATTTTGTCGTTTACCGAAGACAAATTCAGCTAGGATGGAGGCACCAAAAGCCGTCCCAGAAAAGTCAAAACCGGTTGTGCAAGGGAGAGCGTTTGTTGTGAACTCCCAGAGAGCAAGGAACCCGAATGAGGTCATCACGGGTAAGCTTATCATAAACTCTAAAGAAGTTTATACTTTATTTGATACCGGTTCAACCCATTCTTTTATTTCTCCTACTTGCGCTCAACGATTAAATTTGATTCCGGAGAAATTAGACTTTGACTTATCTGTGGAAACTCCGTTGGGAGAAACCTTCATTACCTCCACTGTTTATAAGTCTTGTTTGGTTCAAGTTGGTACCCACACATTACCTATCGATCTGATTTCATTAAAAATACTTGCATTTGACGTGATTCTAGGGATTGATTGGTTAACTACTCATTATGCAAAAATTGATTATTTTCGTAAGGTTGTTAGCTTTCATATTCCTAATCGACCTATTATGCGAATTCAAGCAACCAGACCATTAAAATCAATCGCTGTCATCTCAAGCCATAAAGCTATTCGTTTATTAAAAAATAGATGTCAAGCTTTCTTAGCTCATGTCACAGATCTAAACAAAAATACGTCAGTTTTGAATGATATTTCTATTGTTAATAAATTCCTTGACGTATTCCCTGAAGAACTTCCTGGCCTACCCCCAGAGCGTGAAATTAAATTTTGTATCGAACTTGAACCCGGTACAAAACCCATTTCTAAAGCCCCATATCGAATGGCTCCTATTGAACTTCAGGAGTTAAAGATCCAACTGCAGGAATTGTTAGACATTGGCTTTATTCGTCCTAGTACTTCTCCTTGGGGAGCTCCTATTCTATTCGTGAAGAAGAAAGATGGAAGTATGCGACTTTGTATTGATTATCGGGAGTTAAATCATGTCACCATCAAAAATAGGTACCCATTGCCACGTATTGATGACCTGTTTGACCAGTTGCAAGAAGCACAATTCTTTTCAAAGATCGATCTTCGTTCTGGATATCATCAGCTGAAGGTTAGAACTGAGGATATTCCAAAGACGGCTTTTAGAACTCGGTACGGGCATTATGAATTCCTAGTCATGTCCTTTGGATTGACTAATGCTCCTGCTGCCTTCATGGATATGATGAACCGGGTATTCAAGGAATATTTGGATCACTTTGTGGTCGTCTTTATTGATGACATCCTTATTTATTCCAAAAGCCGTGAAGATCATGAGCAACACTTGAGGCTGGTACTCCAAAAGCTTCGTGAATACAAGCTTTATGCCAAGTTGAAGAAATGCGAGTTCTGGCTGGAGGAGGTAGCATTCCTTGGGCACGTAGTATCAAGTCGTGGAATATCGGTCGACCCGACAAAGATTGAAGCTATTCAAAGCTGGGAGCAACCTAAATCAGTGATCGAGGTACGTAGCTTTCTTGGTTTAGCTGGTTATTATCGGAGATTCGTGGAAGGATTTTCTCGAATCGCTACTCCATTAACTCAGCTGACTCGGAAAGATACAAAGTTTGGTTGGAGCGAAGAATGTGAGCAGAGTTTTCAAGAACTCAAGAGGAGACTCATTTCAGCACCTGTTCTAACAATACCATCTAGCTCGGAGGGGTTTGTCATCTACAGTGATGCTTCGAGCAAAGGGTTGGGATGCGTTCTCATGCAACATGGAAAAGTCATAGCCTATGCATCAAGACAACTCAAGAAATATGAGAGGAATTATCCTACTCATGATCTAGAGTTGGCAGCTGTTGTCTTTGCACTTAAAATTTGGAGGCATTACTTGTATGGGGAGAAAATGGAGATCTTTACGGATCATAAAAGCCTCAAATATTTCTTCACTCAAAAGGAACTCAACATGCGACAACGACGTTGGCTTGAACTGTTGAAAGATTATGATCATACCATTCAATACCATCCTGGAAAAGCGAACGTGGTAGCTGACGCATTGAGTAGAAGATCATATGCGAGTACAAGTGCAATATTAACAACGCAAAGGCCCATTTTGTGTGACTTGCAAAGGATGGAGATAGAGTTAAAGACTCCAGGGACCCATGTGATGATGGTGAATATACGAGTAGAACCGACTTTAATTGATAAAGTTAAAGCTGCTCAAGCTACAGACCTGGAGCTGATGCGTATGAGGAAGAAAGTGCAAGAAGGTGCTATGCCGGAAGCAAGAATCGATGAAGAAGGAATACTTCGAGTCAACTCCAGACTTTGTGTTCCTAACAACCCTGATTTAAAGTATGAAATCATGATGGAGGCGCACAACACACCATTTGCAATCCATCCTGGAAGTACCAAAATGTATCATGATCTTCGTCATACATTTTGGTGGAGCAATATGAAGAGAGAGATAGCGTTGTTTATCTCAAGGTGTCTAACTTGCCAACGAGTCAAAGCGGAGCATCAAGTACCAAAAGGTCCATTGCAACCACTTGAAATTCCAGAATGGAAGTGGGAGCACATTACCATGGATTTCGTTACCGGTCTTCCTAGGGTTTCTCAAGGTATTGATGCGATTTGGGTCATTGTTGATAGATTGACCAAGTCTGCTCATTTCTTACCGATACGAGAAACTTATACACTTGAACGTCTTGCTCGTATGTACATAAACGAGATTGTAAGACTGTATGGTATGCCAGTATCCATAATTTCTGATCGAGACCCAAGATTCACTTCACGATTTTGGGTTAGTCTACAAAAAGCTATGGGCACGGAGTTACGATTTAGTTCAGCATATCATCCTCAGATGGACGGACAATCAGAGAGGACTATTCAAACTCTTGAAGATCTATTAAGACTCTGTGTCTTTGACTTCAAGGGAAGTTGGGACAAGTTCTTACCATTGGTGGAGTTTTCCTACAACAACAGTTATCAAGCAAGTATTGGCATGGCTCCATTCGAAGCATTGTATGGAAGTAAATGTCGTTCTCCAGTATGCTGGGATGAGGTGGGCGAAGCAACGTTGTTGGGACCGGAGTTGGTACGTATGACTACAGAAAAGATTCAAACGATCCGACAACGTATAAAAACCTCACAAGATCGACAAAAGAGTTATGCTGATCTTCATTGAAAGGACGTGGAATTTGATGTAGGAGATCATGTGTTCTTACGTGTTGCTCCATGGAAAGGAGTTACGAGATTTAGAAAGAGAGGAAAGCTAAATCCTCGATTCATCGGTCCATTTTTAATCCTCGATCGAGTAGGAACTGTGACTTATAGACTCGCTTTACCGCCAAGTATGTCTCGTGTTCATAACGTTTTCCACATATCCATGTTACGCAAATATGTGGAAGACCCGAACCACATTATTGAGTTAGAACCGGACGAAATAGCGGAGGATTTGACGTATGAAGAAGTTCCTGTTCAAATCTTGGATAAGAAGGAACATATTCTACGCTCCAAGGTTATACCTCAAGTCAAAGTTTTGTGGAGAAACCACGATGTTGAGGAAATGACTTGGGAGTTAGAATTAGAAATGAAATCAAGGTATCCTTACCTCTTCGACATACCAGGTACGTACCCTAATTTCGAGGGCGAAATTTCATAAGAAGGGGAGGTTGTAAGACCCCAACTTTTATAAATAAAGATGAATTTTCTATAAATATTATTTTTGAATATTATGGAGTTAATTTGATATAATGTTATAGTTGTGGGTAATATTTATAAATTTTGCAAAGTAAGCAAGTTGTTATAAAATATTCGTTTGGTCGGAGAATATTCTTTTTGTCGGGGAATATTCGTACGACGGCACAATCATTGGTGGACCCCACAACAATTATTATCGGATTGAGAAAACGACAGAATTATCTTTCTATAAAAATAACGGCTGAGGTGTTACCGTTAAAACCGTTAAAACTGTTGAACTACTCGGTAGTAAAAGTACAGTAATACGCGTGGTTGCATAGTAGCACACGGTATTGATTATTGATGCTTACGTGAGAAGTCACTCAGCTATACTCAATTATTGCTACAGTAATTGCTGCATCATATCTCTTAAATTATTGTCATAATATCATCTGTATAATATGTTATATTATTAAATTAATAATTGAGACGTTGTGGTAAGTTTGGTTATTTTATGGGGGGCCATATGTCATCATCTAAGAGTCTCTTCGTCAATAGTAATTACCGTCGTCAATAGTAATTACCGTCGTCAATAGTAATTACCGTCGTCAATAGTAATTACCGTCGTCAATAGTATTTACCTTGGTCAATAGTAATTACCTTCGTCAATAGTATTTACCTTGGTCAATAGTATTTACCTTGGTCAATAGTAATTACCTTCTTCAATAGTATTTACCTTGGTCAATAGTATTTACCTTGGTCAATAGTAATTACCTTCGTCAATAGTATTTACCTTGGTCAATAGTATTTACCTTGGTCAATAGTAATTACCTTCGTCAATAGTATTTACTTGGTCAATAGTAATTACTTTCGTCAATAGTAATTGTCCCTTCAATATTACCAAGAGTCATTTGACCCTTCGTTAAGACCAAGAGTCATTTGACCCTTCGTTAAGACCAAGAGCCACCCTCAGTTTTTCTATAAATAGAGGCCTAGGGCTTCATTATTTTTCACGAATTCATTCAAGCTATAGAGAGAGAAAGTATAGAGAGAATAAGAGAGAGAGAGAGAGAATAAAAGTATTCTGCTACATCACTTTTCCAATTTCCAGTTCTTTTAAGGTAGGGAATATTATTTCTTTTATATTCATGAAGAGAACTTCTGTTATTCCATTCGTTATTATTCTGTTGGAATAACCAGTATACGCGGTCTACCCTATACTTGGTGACATTCTTCTATTATTCTGTTGGAACATCCTGTCTGTGTGTTTTACACCGGACCTGGTTCCGTTTATTATTCTGTTGGAACATCCTGTCTGTGTGTTTTACACCGGACCTGGTTCCGTTTTTATTATTATTCTGTTGGAACATCCTGTCTGTGTGTTTTACACCAGACCTGGTTCCATTATTTATTATTCTGTCGGAATATCCTGTCTGTGCGTTTACGCCGGACCTGGTTCCATTATTTATTATTCTGTTGGAATAACCTGTCTGTGCGGTCTATCGCATGCATGGTGATTTCTTTTGTTATTCCATTCTTTATTATACTCAGTTGGTTAAGTTTTGACTTCTATACTCCATGAAATTTGTGGAATATCCTTGATAATTGCGGTTCATCCAGTATCTTTTCAAGAAAATATTCTTCTAAGCATTCTTGAATTTTACTTCACAAAGCAGTATCATGTTGACAATTTGGACGTTGTTAATTCCTGGACAAATTAATTCTTGAACTTGTTTTATTGAATTCTTATATCATTGTCATCATCCTCATGTTTATAAAATGTTGAAAGTCATCTGTGGCCTGTAGTGCATAGATGGACTTGGTATGGTTATGACCAGAGATTATTCGGTATAATCATGACCGTAATGTTACAAATAATGGGGTAAAAGTCCTCATTGGCCCATAGTGCACTGATGGACAGTTGTTGGCATGATCATGACCATTGATGAATACACAAATATCCTTGGCCCGTAGTGCATGGAATTTGTGGTCGTGACCCTAACGAATATCCTTGGCCGTAGTGCAGGGATGATGTGAATTATTTATTAAGCTGAGTCTCAGCGATAAAAGTGTTGAAAAACCTTTCAAATCATAAAAGATAGTAGAGTTTATTTTCTACTTGACTCTTTTAATGGATTGCTTGTTCCGTTACAGTTAAACTTGATGTCTATTATATTTTATCAGCTTAACATTGTTGAAGGCTAATGATAATTTATTCTGCATTATCTTAGTCATAATATTTCTTACTGGGCTAGTTGAGCTCACCCTTTCTTTCACTGTTCTCTTCAGGAAATGAGAACGTAGCTGGGGCAAGTCGGGGAACGGAGTGATGGTCCGAAGGATAGTATTAGTTAGTAGTCCTCACTATTCTATGTAATGGTGTGTTAATAAATGTAATGAGGACTCCTTTTGAGTATGAATACTATCTAGAAGATAATATTTGTATTCAAACTCACAGTTTATGTTTTGTCGTATTGTACACGACAGTTGTATTAATCAGTTGTATTTGTATTCTGTACTATGTATCTGACGACCCAAGATGGGTGATGTATACCTAATTTTGGGGGCGTCACAGTTATGTTCACAGTTTTTAAATGTTCACAGAGTCAGAATCAACACTATCACTTATTTGCATCTGGTTGATTCATGGAGCTGATCAGTTTTTTATTTAGCAAAAAAAAAAAAGTTTCTTCTAATCTTCAAGATACTCTTGTAGAACTGATCATACTCTATGTGTTATCAAAAACCTAGAAAAGTGATCAGAGTGAACATGTGTTATCAGCAAAGATTACTCCACTTAAGATAAACTAAATCATGATATGCTTATGACCTATTTCAGACTTCTTTCAAGATGTTATCATCAACCTAAAACTTGGATGGAGAGAAAGTTTGTTAGCATTTGAGTTTCCAACCTCAGTATACTTTTTCTCTTCCTCTTTTTAGGTAGAATATGATCTCTTGATAGAATACTGTTATAGTGCATAAGGTGGTGCAACATGATGTACATATTTATTTTGATGAGGAACCGTACCTTTTCATTGTCAATTTCTTGACAGTCATTTATCTTGATGTACTGAGGATAGGCATTGATGTGCATAATTTCTCATTCACTCCTGACAGCTTGTTGCTCCAGTTGTCCTTCAATCAATTAGTCACAGCCTTGAAGACGTAAGCTAAGAGAATCTTGACATCTTGAGTCGTCCAGGTTCACATCCAGCAGCTGGTTGGTGTGGAGACACTAAAGCAAGTATGGAGATACTTATTGGAAAATAAGTTCACTGAACGGGGTACGAGCATTATGAATTCTTAGTCATGTCTTTTGGATTGACTAATGATCCTGCTTCCTTCATGGATATGATGAACCGAGTATTCAAGGAATATTTGGATCATTTTGTGGTTGTCTTTATTGATGACATCCTCATATACTCCAAAAGCCGTGAAGATCATGAGCAACACACTTGAGGCTGATACTCCAAAAGCTTCGTGAAAACAAGCTATACCCTAAATTGAAGAAATGCAAGTTCTGGCTTGAGAAAGTAGGGGCACGTGATATCGAATCACGGAATATTTCTTTACCCAGCGAAGATTGAAGCAATATAAAGCTGGGAGCAAACTAAGTTAGTGACCAAAGTACGTAACTTTATAGGCTTAGCTAGTTATTATCCAAGATCTATGGAAGGATTTTCTTGAATTGCTACTCCATTAACTCAACTGACTCGAAAAGATACAAAATTCGGTTGGAGCGAGAAATGTGAGAAGAGTTTTCAAGAACTCAAGAGGAGACTCATTTCAGCACCTGTTTTGACAATACCATCTGGTTCAGAGGAATTTTTCATCTACAGCGATGCTTCAGGCAGAGGGTTAGGATGTGTTCTCATGCAACATGGAAAAGTCATAGCCTATGCCTCACGACAACTCAAAGAATACGAGAGGAATTATCCTACTCATGATCTAGAGTTGGAAGACGTCATTTTTTCGCTTAAAATCTGGAGGCATTATCTGTATGGGGAGAAGGTGGAGATCTATACAGATCATAAAAGCCTCAAATATTTCTTCACCCAAAAGGAACTCAACATGCGACAATGATGTTGGCTCGAGCTGTTGAAAGATTACGATCATACCATTCAATACCATCTTGGAAAAGCGAACGTAGTAGCTGACACGTTGAGTAAAATATCGTATGCGGGTATGAGTGCGATATTGTCAACGCAAAGGCCCATTTTGTATGACTTACAAAGGATGGAGATAGAGTTAAAGACTCCATGATCCCACGTGATGATGTCAAATATACGAGTAGAACCGACTTTAATCGATAAAGTTAAAGCTGCTCAAGCTACAGACCTGGAGCTGATGCATATGAAGAAAAAAGTGCAAGGAGGTGCTATTCCAGAAACAAGAATTGATGAAGAAGGAATACTTCAAGTCAACTCCAGACTTTGTGTTCCTAACAACTCCGATTTGAAGTATAAAATCATGATGGAAGCACATAACACACCCTTTGCAATCCATCCTGGGAGTACCAAAATGTATCGTGATCTTCGACATACATTCTGGTGGAGCAATATGAAAAGAGAGATCGTAGAGTTTATCTCAAGGTGTCTAACTTGTCAACGTGTCAAGGCGGAGCATCAAGTGCCAAAAGGTTCATTGCAACCACTTGAAATTCCAGAATGGAAGTGGGAACACATTACCATGGATTTCGTTACTGGTCTTCGCAAGGTTTCTCAAGGCATAGATGCAATTTGGGTCATTGTCGATAGATTAACCAAGTCTGCTCATTTCTTACCTATACGAGAAACTTATTCACTTGAACGTCTTGCTCGTATATACATAAATAAGATTGTAAGACTGCATGATATGCCAGTGTCCATAGTTTCTGATCGAGACCCAAGATTCACTTCACAATTTTGGGTTAGTCTGCAAAAAGCTATGGGCAGAAATTTACGATTCAGTTCTGCATATCATCCTCAAACGGACGGGCAGTTGTTGGTTGAATTCCAATTATGCACAGTCACGCAAGTATACGTGGTCAACAAGTAATATAATGATAAGAAAAGAATTGTTCCCACTGAGAATAGTAATAAATTAATTCTAACAATTACTAGTTTTATATTAAACCAATTTTATTAAACTATCCAAATTAATGATTATAATTAAAGAAAACTAAGAAACTAAAAATACCAATCAAACAACACAACGTAAAAATCGTCATTTCAAGCAAATAATGGAGAATTAGGCTTACAACTTCACTTTACGTCTCACTCCAAGTACCATACCTTATTCTTGTTTAACTCACTATCTCAGTTTATTAATCAAGAACACTTATGTAGAATTAGCCATCTCTCAATGTACTAACACCATATTAACTTAATTCCATAAATTAGATAGAATTAAGCCAAACACCCTAATTAACTAATTCACTATATCTCTATGTGAATTAAAATTAAAAAGAGTTTAAATTCTAAGTTCTTTTCCCGATTACATGCGATGCTAGGTATATCTCTATCCTAACATTCATCAAGATTCCATTAAAACACAAAATTCAAGAACACATGCTTTTGTGATTAGGTCCAGATTCATACATCATCTCTCAAATCCATGCAAATCCACATAAAATTGGTGATCAAGCAATTCATGAATTATATTACTTGTTGTATTGGTTCGGAGGAATGCCATTGCACTCCAACTTTGCAGCACAAATCGGTTATGAGAAATTCATGAAGAAGGCCCCCCGTGGTACTTCCCCGTAGGATTGATTCTTGAATACATTCACCCACATCTACATTGTAAAACAAAACTGAATTATTCACTCGATAATGGTGGTGTACAATCCCATATAGCAGTCGCGCCCTTTCCTTGGTCACATCATTCTGATGGCGTGTGGGCATCAATTGGGCACAAATGAATGCGTACCATGCTTTGCCAAAATAACTTAACGCTAAGTGTGGAAAACTTATATTTTCATCTGTTTCAGCTCGGGTAGCCTATTATGTTCCTGGTTTGCACAATCTTACAATCAATTCATCTAGGTCAGGCAAGCCATCTTCATAATGTCCATTAGTCGGTGTTTTCAGCCCAAAGTACTCGTTGATGGCATTGGCATGGAAAGACACAGGTTTATCCCGTACCATGACTGTGTGATCAACATGCTCCATTGCGTTGGCATAAGACTCTTTTACTATGTTGATCACTGCAGGTAGTGGCTGCTCCACTAACTGAAACCAATTGCGTTCCACAATCATCAGCGCCATATCTCCGTCAAGATTGGCATCCGGCTTCAATCGTCGTTCTAATACCAAAGTCTTCTTGTCAATGGTTGATTTGAACCTCACCTCGGCCCCCTCACTGACAAATTTTATGTTATCAAATTGGGCCCGAGTAGTAGAAGTGGATGGACGTGGTCTCTTATGCGAAGACATGGTGGTTTTAGTGTAAGAGAGAGTGAAATTTAGTTCAGGCAAATCATCGAACAGTTAGTGGTCGTGAAGGCTAACACCCCCAAACTTGACTTCTTTAGAAAAACTTTAGGCCAAAATATCAAACAAACCAACAAAATCCTTGGGTAATAGAATCCCAAGGTTTTCCAACCAATTTAACGAACAAGAGAGAATTAAAACTTAGTTGCAACAATTTTGAATCAATTTGTGAGAAGTTGTGAAGAGGAAGAATTGGACTTGGAATATAAGTGTGGTGATTATCTCGTAGAATGATTGTGGCTAATTAAGGGAAGTTGGGTTGATATAGAAGAGGAATAGTGGTTATGTATGGGGAAGAGTTATGGTGATTGTTGGTTAGTGGGATGAAGGGATGGGAAGAAGTGGAAGAGGTGGTATAGTTTAATTTGGACATCATGGAAGTTATGGGGGAGTGTAAGAGGTTTAGTTGAGCAAGAAGTTGGGAAAAATTGGTGTTGTATGGAGTTATGTTGGAAAAGGAGACGTCAAACATAATTTTAAAATCTGTACTTTCCGAGCGATGCGCCCCGCATCGTTGATAAGCCTTGGATGGCGCGACCCGCGCTAGTGCTGCAGTATATTTTCCCAGGATGGCACGCCCCACGCCGTATGGTAGGGTAACATAGCGCGCCCCGTGCCGGTATAGCTGAAAGTTGATGTTGAGGCATCATGCCCCGCACTGGATGAAAGCCTAAGATGGCGCCACCCGCGCCATTGGTTCAGTGTCTGAGTGATGTTCCTTTTCCATGATTCCCTGCATTCAAACCACAATGAAGTCAATACTCTTTGAAAAATAAATATCTAAACTATATTATGAACTAAAATTTACTGATTAAATGAACTAGAAAAGATTTAGAGCTTGGGTTGCCTCCCAAGTAGCGCTAGTTTTAACGTCGTCAGCCCAACGGTGCCTCTTGTTTCATGGTGCATCGGCAAGTGTAATTGTAAATGCTTCATTGTCGATGTCGCCACCCTAGTAGTGCTTTAACCTTTGCCCGTTGACTTTGAAGGTTTCGAGTGGATTTCGGCTATACAGTTCAACGGTGCCATGTGGGAAAACCTTCTTGATTTTGAATGGCCCCGACCATCGGGGCTTGAGCTTTCCGAGAAACAATCTCAGTCGTGAGTTGAACAATAATATCGATTGTCCCAGTTTGAACTTTCTCTACAAAATCTTCTGGTCGTGCCACTTCTTGACTTTTTCTTTATACATCTTTGAGTTCTCATACGCTTGCAGTCTAATTTCATCGAGTTCGTTCAATTGAAGTAACCTTTTTTCTCCTACAGCTGTTTGATTAAAGTTGAGTTTCTGAATTTCCTAGTTTGCCTTATGCTGTAATTCCATTGGGAGGTGACACGCTTTCCCATAGATCAACTGATACAGAGACATCCTAATTGGCGTCTTGTATGCTATCCTGTAAGCCCATAGTGCGTCGTCCAATTTTAGAGACCAATCTTTTCTGCTCGGGTTTACCCCATACTTTGCCAAGAGAGCTGTAAATAACTTATTGCATAAGTGACTTCCCTCGTCACTTATGATTGCTCTTGGTGTGCCAAACCTTGTGAAGATGTTCTTTTGTAAAAACTTAAGAACAACCTTGGCATCGTTTGTAGGGAGTGCTACATTTTCCACCCATTTTGATACGTAGTCCACATCAAGCAAAATGTACAAGTTATTGAATGAGGGAGGAAAAGGTCCCATGAAGTCCATTCCCCACACATCAAAAACCTAGACTTCCATGATCGTGTTGAGCTTTCATTCCTTTTTGAGATGTTGCCCACCCTTTGGCATCTATCATAGTTTTTCACGAGCTAGTGGGCATCCTTGAACATCCTTAAACATAGTAGGCTAGTAAAATCCTGCTTGAAGTACCTTGGCCGCTGTCCACTCACTCCCATCATGTCCCCCATACGAAGATGAATGGCATTCGTGTATGATATTCTTTACTTCGCTGTATGGCACACATCTACGAATCATTTTGTCTACACACTATGTGTCGTGTTGCTGATTTGGTTTTGTTATGGCATGTGGTTTGGTGGTTGCACCAACGGTGTCCAAGCATATTGTTGGCTGTTTACTGTTGTTGTTTGTTCTCTGTTGAATCATGTATGCTAGTCTAGCTATGGTTTACTATAGCCATCATAGGGCCTGTCCTATGATGGCTATGGTATACTGATTGGGGCTTTATCCCGTGCACTCTTTTGCTGACGTGTCAGATCAAGGGGAAAGATTTTACTCACCAAGTAATTGGCAAACGCATACCATGGAAATTCTGCGTTGACTCCAAAAAACTGCTCACTGGAAATGACTCGTTGATTAAACACTTATTTGCCCCATCCTTGTTCGGATTTTCTAATCTTGAAAGATGATCTGCCACTTGATTTTCTGTCCCCTTCCTATCTTTTATTTCCAAATCAAAATCCTGAAGGAGAAGGATCTATCTGATTAGTCTAGGCTTAACATCCTTCTTTGAGATTAGATAACGAATTGCCGAGTGATCCATATATACCACCACCTTTGTTCCAATCAAATACGCTATGAATTTATCAAAGGCATATATTACAACAAGTAACTCCTTCTCGGTGGTTGTGTAGTTCAATTGGGCATCCGTAAGGGTTTTACTTGCATAATATATGGCGTGGAATATCTTCTCTCAGCGTTGACCCAAAATAGCCCTTACTGCGTAGTCGCTAGCATCGCACATTAACTCGAAAGGCATTGTCCAATCTGGTGCTACGATCACGGGAGCTGTAGTCAACTTCTTCTTCAATTGCTAAAATGCTGACTTACATTCCTCATCAAACTTGAAAATTGCATCTTTCTCTAAGAGACTGCACATTGGTTTTGCAATCTTAGAGAAATCTTTAACAAACCTTCGGTAGAATCCAACATGTCCAAGAAAACTGCGGATTCCCTTGAATGTAGTTGGCGGTGGAAGATTCTCAATTGTGTCCAACTTTGCTCTATCAACCTCTAAGCCCTTGCAAAGTCCTTATGCCCCAAGAATTCTTCAACCATAAAGTGGCACTTCTCCCAGTAAAGCACCAAATTTGTTTCCACACATCGCTTTAAGACCATGACCAAGTTCTCTAGACAGACATCAAAATTATCTCCATAGACTTAGAAGTCGTCCATGAAAACTTCCACATTCTTCTCCACCATGTCCGAGAAGATAACCATCATACATCTTTGGAACGTTGCCAGTGCGTTAAATAAACCAAAAGAGATCCTTCTGAATGCAAAGGTGTCGTATGGGCACGTGAAAGTGGTCTTCTCTTGATCTTCAAGAGCTATGACTATTTGGTTGTACCCTGAATATCCATCCAGTAAATAGTAAAATTCATGCCCCGCCAACCGGTCCAACATTTGATCGATAAAGGGTAGAGGAAAGTGGTCCTTGCGGGTTGCCTTATTCAGCTTCTTGTATTCCATGAAAACCCTCCAACCGGTCACTGTCCTCGTAGAAATTAATTCATCATCATTATTCTTCACTACGGTCATTCCATCCTTTTTAGGAACACATTGAATTGGACTAACCCATGCAGTGTCTAAAATTAGATAAATAATTCTCGTATCCAACCACTTCAATATTTCTTTCTTTACCAATTCTTTCATGATTGGATTTAGTCGTCTCTGCTCTTCCACTGTTGGCTTTGCGCCCTCTTCCATAAGAATCTTATGCATGCAAAAGGATGGACTTATCCCCTTTATATCTGCAATTGTCCATCCTATAGCCGACTTGTATTCTATAAGCACTCTCAGCAACTTACTTTCGTGCATTTCGTTAAGCGCAGATGCAATAATAATAGGTGAAGTATTAGAATTTCCTAAATAAGCATACCTGAGGTGTTTAGGAAGCGGCTTAAGCTCAAGAGTAGGTGGCTTTTCCAATGAAGGTTTCATTCTTGCCGAAGCTTTTTCTTCCGTGTGTAATGGCTCGAATGGTACCTTGAATTTACTAACTCGCGGCAAAGAATCCAGCATATGTTAATAAATAATCCACGAATTCTGGATCATCCAAATCCTCATCCTCCAAGAGTGTTGTTTCTAATGGGTCACTGACCAAACTTTTGACTAAGTCTTCATTAACTATCATGTCGATGACATCCACCCGGAAACATTCCTCTTCATCTGTAGGGAACTTCATGGCTTTGAACACATTGAATTTGACTTCCTGGTCTTGAACCCTCATGGTTAACTCTCCTTTCTGCACATCGATGAGAGTCCTACCCGTAGTTAAAAATGGTCTCCCTAGGATGATTGGGATGTTTTTATCTTCTTCATAATCCAAAATTATGAAATCTGCTAGAAATATAAATTTGTCCACCTTAACCAAGATATCTTCCACAATTCCTCTAGGATAAGTTGTCGATCTATCCACTAACTGTAGAGATATATTTATGGGCTTCGGAGCTGGTAAACCCAATTCAGTATAGACAGATAACGACATGAGGTTCACACTTGCCCCCAAGTCACACAAACACTTTTTGAGGGCCATGTTCCCGATTATGCAAGGAATGGTAAAACTCCACGGATTCTTCAACTTCAGAGGTAACTTTCTCTGTATAACTACACTGCACTCCTCTGTCAATGCTATAGTTTCGTAATCCTCTAACTTCTTTTTCCTTGACAGAATCCCCTTCATGAATTTAGCATAACTTGGCATTTGCTCTAGGGCTTCTGCGAAAGGAATGTTGATCTGAAGTTTCTTAAAAACTTCTAAAAACATTGGAAAATTGCCTGTCTAGTTTCTGTTTCTGAACTCTTTTGCTGAAACGGTGGTGGAGGGTACACAACTGGGTCAACCTCTGCCTTGCTCTTGTCCACTTGCTTTTTCTTCACCCTGTTTCCCCTCAACCACTTTGTCTTCACCTTCTTTGTCATCTTTTTTAGCTGAATTTTCTACGTTTTGCCCTTCAAGATGCTTTCCACTCCTCAAAGTAATTGCTTGACACTGCTCATGACTTCCCTTTGGATTTTTCTCAGTGTCACTAGGTAGAGTTCCTTGAGGCCTATTATTCAATGCAAAAGCCAGTTGTCCCATCTGCTTTTCTAAGTTCTTGATGGCCATTGCTTGTGATTTCATTACTGCTTCTTGCGATTTCATGGCCGCCTCATTGCCCGATATGTATTTCAACAATAGCTCTTCTAAATCTGTCTTTTTTTCTTGGTGCGGGAGCTGCTTGTTGATGATGATTTTGAAATCCCGGGGGATAAGATGGCCGTGGAGCCTGTTGATTCTGGTTGTTACTCCACGAAAAATTTGGTTGTATCCTATTCCTCGGATTGTAGGCATTCTGATTTATGTTCTGTGGAATCCTGTTGTAGCTACCCACAAATTATACTAAAGCTGGATTAATAGCACATTGTTCTGTAGGATGTTCCCCCGCGCATAATTCATAAATAAACGCGCAATCTGCTGAGTTTGTGGACCCGACAAAGCATCCACCTTCTTTGATAGTGCTAAAATTTACGTTACTAACACCATTTCCCCATCTACCTCTAACACCCCAGCTGCCTTAGGCTATGTCATTGTTGCTATGGGCCACTGGTAGTTATTAGTCGCCATTTCTATTAGCTCATACGCCTCCTCATAACTCTTAGCCATGAATGCTCCACCCGAAGCTACATCTATGCTAGTCTTGAGATTACCACTCAATCCGTTATAAAATATGTTCATCTGCAACCATTTAGGTAATCCATGATGTGGGCACTTCCTTAGTAGTTCCTTGTACCTTTCCCATGCCTCATACAGTGATTCCCCATGCTGCTGCTCAAACATGGCGATCTCGTTCCTTATCTTCGCAGTTTTGGCTGGTGGGAAAATTTTGGCCAAGAACTTTTGAGCAAGGTTGCCCCACGTAGTAATCGACCATGGCGGTAGAGAGTGTAACCAACTTTTCACCTTGTCCCGCAGTGTGAACGGAAACAAGCGAAGTCTAACTGCATCATCTGACACCCCATTATATTTGAAGGTGTCACATATCTCTAAAAAGCTAACCACGTTTTCATTCGGATCGTCATTGGTGTGACGCCCCCAAAATAGGTATACAACACCCATTCTGAGTCGCCAAATACATGGTACAAAAAGCAAACTACAACTTCAATAATACAATTGGCGTGCAAAATACGACAACACATATTGTGAGTTTAAATACAAAAATTGTCTTCTAGACAATATCCATACTCAAATAAGTCCTCATTACAATTATTCAAACACTATTTTACAAAAATAGTGAGGACTGCTAAATATCTTTCTAGAACCATCACTCCATACCCCGAATAGATCCTGCTATGTTCTCACATCCTGAGAAGAAAAATGGAACATAAAGGAAAAGGGTGAGCTCAACTAGCCCAGTAAATAATATTATGACTAAGATAATATACAACAAATTATCATTAGTATTCAACAAGAAAAAATCTGATAGAATATAATCGACAGCAAGTTTTAGATCAACAACTGCAGCGGAAACATCAAACCATTAGAAGAGTCAAGTAGAGAATGAATTCTACTGTCTTCTAAGATTTAAAAGTCCATCATCAATATTTTATCCCTGTAACATCAATTAATAATCATCTTTAACCAAATATTCATCTTTGCACTACAGGCCAAAGATATTCATTTGTATCACCAGTCAGTCATGTTCATTTCAACACCTGTTCATCTTTGCACTACAGGCCAAAGATATTCATCAGGTAATCATACTTCTTTGCACTACAGGCCAAAAATATTCAGTAATATCATCATTTAGGACTGAGGATGATGAAAAATATCTTAAAGAAAACGAATCCAGTGAGACAGAAGGACAAATAGTAGGGATTCGTATAACAGTTTATCCAAGATCAATAATACTTCATAATAATCAATTGTGAAGCAGAATTCAAAAATAAAGATCAAAATATGGATACAATCAAAGATAGTAACCATAATAGACATTTTGGACAAAAAGGGAAAATTTTATTTTTCGGTGAATAGTGCCGTATACGTGAATAGTGCCGTATACGTGAATAGTAATCCCGACACAAAAAGTTTCAAATTTGATAAAAAACTCATCAATATTTCAGTATAATGAAAATGAAGAAAATAATTTAATTTAAGAAGAAAATAATATCCCTTACCTCAAAATATCAGTACTTCTGATCGGAATATCGGTATAAGGCTGAAGAAAACTTACACTGATGAATAGAAACTCACAAAGTATCTAAATACTCACAAAATACACTCAATAATCTAGAAAGAGAAAGAGAGAAAACTTGTTTCTGGTGTGATTTTCAATTCTAATTTAGCCCTCTATTTATAGGAAAATGTTAGCACGCCGAAGCAGACTTAACCTGCAACCTGATGGCTTTACCTGCTGCTATTCCCACCCACCACATTTAAATAAAAATCTCAGTACATTTTCACCAACCAAAAGTGGGGCCCACCAATTCTAGAATTTTTTACCAAAATGATAAATTTCGCAACTTCTATAATTTCTGAACCAGTCATCTCGTAAAATTCATAACAAATCATACGTTTATTTTTAACGGTTCAAAATTTGTGGACATATACTCAACTTATATATGAATAACATATCCAAAAATTACCACGATCCAACGGTCGGATTAAAAATTATAACCCCCGCAATATTTCTCAAAAACCCTGATTTGATTTTTAATATCTCCATTCCGATAAAAATACTGATAAAACACCTCAACATTAACTCCTTCATTTTTAACCACAATAAATATATCCAACATTTATATGCACATAGAATAAATATTTTCTTATCATATGAATCAATAATTAATTATTCACAAATAATATTACAGAATCACATTTATGACAACCAGGCCATTCCTAGGAAAGAGGGGGCTTTCCAATAAGGATTTCTCCTTACTAGCGCACAATTAGATGACCAAACCTCTCTTTAGACAGAACTTTCTAGACATTGCCAATAATGCTATCTAATAATTTTATTCAAATAATATGAATTATTGATCTGATAATGGAAAATACTGTGCAGCAACAATTATTGAAACAATAATAATATAAAATATTAACGCAGCAATTATTGAATCAATAAAATAAAATATTGAATAGTAACTACTGTAACAATTATTGAGTAGTGCCTTCTTTCGTAAGAATCAATAATTCAAAAATACTGTGCAATCTGTGTGCTACTGTGTAACCACGCGTATTACTATATTTTAACCACCGGGTATTCCAACAGTGTTAACGGTAACAACTACGCCGTTATTTATAAAAACTTAATTTTTGTCGTTATCTTCATCCAATCGTTTTTCGTTATGGGGCCCACAAATAGCTGCGCCGTTGTACGAATATTTCCTGACAGAAAGAATATTCCACGACCAAACGAATATTCCCCGACAAAATGAATATTTTATAACCACTTGTTTATTTTGCAAAATTTGCACATTTTACCCATAACTAACCACATTAATCAAATCAACCCTTTCTATTTCAAAATAATAAATAGAGAAAATTTAATTTCATTTATTAATAAGTTGGGGTCTACAACCTCCCCTCCTTATGAAATTTCGTTCTCGAAATTGACGTACGTACCTAGTGTTTCGAAAAGGTGAGGATATCTCGCTTTCATTTATGATTCCAACTCCCAGGTCATTTCTTCAATAGCATGGTTTCTCCACAAAATCTTAACTTGTGGTATAACCTTCGTGCGTAGAACATGCTCTTTCCTATCCAAGATCTTAACAGGTACCTCCTCGTACGTTAAATCTTTGGCAATCTCATCTGGTTCTAACTCAATTATGTGGTTCGGGTCTTTCACATTTACGAAGCACAGATATATGAAAAATATTATGAACACGAGACATGCTTGGAGGTAATGCGAGTCGATATGCTACATTTCCTATTCGATCAAGAATTTTAAATGGACCAACAAATCGTGGATTGAGCTTTCTTCTCTTCCCAAATCTTGTAACTCCTTTCTATGGTGCAACACGTAACAATTCATGATCCCCAATACTAAATTCTACATCCTTTCGATGAAGATCCGCATAACTCTTTTGTCGATCCTGTGACGTTTGTATACGTTGTCGAATCGTTTGGATCTTCTCTGTAGTTATGCGTATCAATTCTGGTCCCAACAACGTTACTTCACCCACCTCGTCCCAGCATACTGGAGAATGACATTTTCGTCCATACAAGGCTTCAAATGGAGCCATACCTATACTTGTCTAATAACTGTTGTTGTAAGAGAATTCCACCAGTGGCAAGTACTTATCCCAACTTCCTTTGAAATCTAGAACACAGAGTCTTAATAGATCTTCAAGGGTTTGAATAGTCCTTTCTGATTGCCCGTCCGTTTGAGGATGATATGCTAAACTAAATTGTAAATCCGTGCCCATAGTTTTCTGCAAGCTAACCTAAAATCGTGAAGTAAATCTTGGGTCACGATCCAAAACTATGGATACTGGCATGCCATGAAATCTCACAATCTCATTCACATACATACGAGCAAGACGTTCAAGGGAATAAGTCTCACGTATAGGCAATAAATGAGCAGACTTGGTTAATCTATCAACAATAACCCAAATCGCATCTATGCCTTGAGAAACCTTGGGAAGACCTAAAATGAAATCCATGGTAATGTGTTCCCACTTCCATTTCGGAATCTTAAGTGGTTGCAATGGACCCTTTGGTACTTGATGCTTCGCTTTTACACGTTGACAAGTTAAACACCTCGAGATAAACTCCGGGATCTCTCTTTTCATATTGCTCCATCAAAATGTATGTCGAAGATCATGATACATTTTGGTACTCCCAGGATGGATTGCAAACGGTGTGTTGTGTGCCTCCATCATTATTCTATGCTTCAAGTCAAAATCGTTAGGAACGCAAAGTCTGGAGTTGACTCGAAGTATTCCTTCTTCATCGATTCTTGCTTCTGGAATAGCACCTTCTTGCACTTTCTTCTTCGTACGCATCAGCTCCATGTCCGTAGCTTGAGCAGCTTTAACTTTATCGATTAAATTCTGTTCTACTCGTATATTTGATATCATCGTGTGGGTATTTGGAGCCTTCATCTCTATCTCCATCCTTTGCAAGTAATATAAAATGGGCCTTTGTGTTAACAACATTGCACTCATACCCGCATATGATCTTCTACTCAATGCGTCAGCTACTACGTTTGCTTTTCCAGGATGATATTGGATGGTATGATCGTAATCTTTCAGCAGCTCGAGCCAACGTCGTTGCCGCATGTTGAGTTCCTTTTGGGTGAAGAAATATTTGAGGCTTTTATGATCTGTATAGATCTCCACTTTCTCCACATACAGGTAGTGTATCCACATCTTCAACGCGAAAACGACTGTTGCCAACTCCAAATCATGAGTAGGATAATTCCTCTTATATTCTTTGAGTTATCGCGAGGCATAGGCTATGACTTTCCTATGTTGCATGAGAACACATCCTAACCCTTTTCCTGAAGCATCACTGTAGATAACAAATCCATTCGAACCAGATGGTATTGTCAGAACAGGTGCCGAAATGAGTCTCATCTTGAGTTCTTGAAAACTCTTCTCGCAATCCTCGCTCAAACCGAATTTTGTATCCTTCCGAGTTAGCTGAGTTAACAGAGTAGCGATTCTAGAAAATCCTTCCACGAATCTCCGATAATACCCAGCTAAGCCCAGAAAGCTACGTACTTCGGTCACCGACTTCAGTTGCTCCCAACTTTGTATGGCTTCAATCTTCGCCGGGTCGATAGATACTCCATGTTTTGACACCACGTGCCCAAGGAATGCTACTTCCTCAAGCCAGAACTCACATTTCTTCAATTTGGCATATATCTTGTTTTCACGAAGCCTTTGTAGTACCAGCTTCAAATGTCGCTCATGATCTTCACGGCTTTTGGAATAGATGAGGATGTCATCAATAAAGACAACAACGAACTGATCTAAATATTCTTTGAATACACGGTTCATCATATCCATGAAAGCAGTAGGAGCATTAGTCAATCCAAAAGACATGACTAAGAATTCATAATGCCCGTACAGAGTTCTGAAGGCAGTTTTTGGAATATCCTCAGTTTTAATCTTCAGCTGATGATATCCAGAACGAAGATCGATCTTTGAAAAGAATTGTGCTCCTTGCAACTGGTCAAATAGGTCATCAATGCGAGGTAGCGGATACTTATTCTTGATAGTGACATAATTCAATTCTCGGTAGTCGATACAAAGTCGCATACTCCCGTCTTTCTTCTTTACGAATAACACAGGAGATGTACTAGGACGAATAAAACTGATGTCCAACAACTCCTGTAGTTGAACCTTTAACTCCTGAAGTGTGACGCCCCCAAAATAGGTATACAACACCCATTTTGAGTCGCCAAATACATGATACAAAAAGCAAACTACAACTTCAATAATACAATTGTCGTGCAAAATACGACAACATATACTGTGAGTTTAAATACAAATATTGTCTTCTAGACAATATCCACACTCAAATAAGTCCTCATTACAATTATTCAAAAACTATTTTACAGAAATAGTGAGGACTGCTAAAACATCTTTCTAGAACCATCACTCCATACCCCGACTAGATCCTGCTATGTTCTCACCTCTTGAGAAGAAAAATGGAACAAAAAGGAAAAGGGTGAGCTCAACTAGCTCAGTAAAGAATATTATGACTAAGATAATATACAATAAATTATCATTAGTATTCAACAGGGAAAAATCTGATAGAATATAATCGACAACAAGTTTTAGATCAACAACTGCAGCGGAAACAACAAACCATTAGAAGAGTCAAGTAAAGAATGAATTCTACTATCTTCTAAGATTTAAAAGTCCATCATCAATATTTTATCCCTGTAACATCAATTAATAATCATCTTTAACCAAATATTCATCTTTACACTACAGGCCAAAGATATTCATTTGTATCACCAGTCGGTCATGTTCATCTCAACCCCTGTTCATCTTTGCACTACAGGACAAAGATATTCATCAAGTAATCATACATCTTTGCACTACAGGCCAAAGATATTCAGTAATATCATCATTTAGGACTGAGGATGATAAAAAATATCTTAAAGAAAATGAATCCAGTGAGACAGGAGGACAAATAGTAGGGATTCGTATAACAGTTTATCCAAGATCAATAATACTTCATAATAATCAATTGTGAAGCAGAATTCAAAAATAAAAATCAAAACATGGATACAATCAAAGATAGTAACCATAATAGATATCTTGGACAAAAAGGGAAAATTTTATTTTTCGGTGAATAGTGCCGTATACGTGAATAGTAACCCCGACACAAAAAGTTCTAAATTTGATAAAAAAAACTCATATCAATATTTCAGCATAATGATATTAAAGAAAATAATATCATTTAAGAAGAAAATAATATCCCTTACCTCAAAATATCAGTACTTCTAGTCGAAATACCGGTATAATGCTGAAAGAAACTTGGTATGATGAATAGAAACTCACAAAGTATCTAAATACTCACAAAATACACTCAATAATCTAGAGAGAGAAAGAGAGAAAACTTGTTTCTGGTGTGATTTTCAAATCTAACTTAGCCCTCTATTTATAGGAAAATGTTAGCACGCCGAAGCAGACTTAACCTACAACCTGATGGCTTTACCTGCTACTATTCCCACCCACCACATTTAAATAAAAATCTCAGCACATTTCTTCACCAACCAAGAGTGGGCCCCACCAATTCTAGAATTTTCCACCAAAATGATTAACTCCAAAAATTCAACAATTTCTGAACCAGTCATCTCGTAAAATTCATAATAAATCATACGTTCATTTTTAACAGTTCAAAATTTGTGAAAATATACTCAACTTATATGTGTAATATATCCAAAAATTACCACGATCCAACGGTCGGATTAAAAATTATAACCCCCACAAAATATCTCAAAAACCCTGATTTTTAATACCTCCATTCCGACAAAAATACTGATAAAAACCTCAACATTAACTCCTCATTTTTAACCACAAAAATATATTCCTCATTTATATCTACATAAAATAAATATTTCCTTATCATATGAATCAATAATTAATTATTCATAAATAATATTACAGAATCACATTTATGATAACCAGGCCGTTCCCAGGAAAGAGGGAGCTTTCCAATAAGGATTTCTCCTTACTGGTGCGCAATTAGATGACCAAATCTCTCCTTAGACAGAACTTTCTAGACATTGCCAATAATGTTATCTAATAATATTATTCAAATAATATGAATTATTGATCTGATAAAGGAAAATACTGTGCAGCAACAATTATTGAAATAACAATAATATAAAATATCAATGCAGCAATTATTGAATCAATAAAATAAAATATTGAATAATAACTACTGTAACAATTATTGAGTAGTGCCTTCTTACGTAAGAATCAATAATTGGTGCAATACCGTGTGCTATTGTATTTTAACCACCGGGTATTCCAACAGTATTAATGGTAACAACTACGCCGTTTATCTATAAACAACTTATACTTGTCGTTTTCTTTATCCAATCACTTTCCGTTATGGGGCCCACACAAGGCTGAGCCGTCGTACGAATATTCCCCCACAGCAAGAATATTCCACGACCAAACGAATATTCCCCGACAAAATAAATATTTTATAACCACTTACTTATTTTGTAAAATTTACATATTTCACCCATAACCAAAGTATTATATCAAATTAACCCCTTATTATTCACAATAATATTTAGAGAAAATTTGATTTTATTCATTAATAAGCTGGGGTCTTACAACCTCCCCTCCTTATGAAATTTCGTTCTCGAAATTGACGTACGTACCTAATATTTCGAAAAGGTGAGGATACCTCGCTTTCATTTCTGATTCCAACTCCCAGGTCATTTCTTCACTAGCATGGTCTCTCCACAAAACTTTAACTTGTGGTATAACCTTTGTACGTAGGACATGCTCTTTCCTATCCAAGATCTTAACAGGTACCTCTTCGTACGTTAAATCTTCAGCTATCTCGTCTGGTTCTAACTCAATAATGTGGTTCGGGTCTTTAACATATTTACGAAGCATAGATATGTGAAAAATATTATGAACACGAGACATGTTTGGAGGTAATGCGAGTCTATATGCCACATTTCCTATTCGCTCAAGAATCTCAAATGGACCAATAAATCTTGGATTGAGCTTTCCTCTCTTTCCAAATCTTGTAACTCCCTTCCATGGTGCAACACATAACAATACATGATCCCCAATATAAAATTTCACGTCCTTCCGATGAAGATCCGCATAACTCTTTTGTCGATCCTGTGTAATTTGTATACGTTATCGAATCGTTTGGATCTTCTCTGTAGTCATGCGTACCAACTCTGGTCCCAACAATGTTGCTTCACCCACCTCGTCTCAGCATACTGGAGAATGACATTTTCTTCTGTACAACGCCTCGAATGGAGCCACACCTATGCTCGCCAGATAACTGTTGTTGTAGGAGAATTCCACCAATGGTAGGTACTTATCCCAACTCCCTTTGAGATCTAGGACACATAGTCTTAATAGATCTTCAAGAGTTTGAATATTCCTCTCTGATTATCCGTCCGTTTGAGGATGGTATGCCGAACTGAATCGTAAATCCGTGCCCATAGCTTTCTGCAAGCTATCCCAAAATTGTGAAGTGAATCTTGGCTCACGATCTGAAACTAAGGATACTGGCATGCCATGCAATCTCACAATCTCGTTCACATACATACTAGCAAGACGTTCAAGGGAATAAGTCTCACGTATCGGTAAGAAATGAGTAGACTTGGTTAATCTATCAACAATAACCCAAATCGCATTTATGCCTTGAGAAACCTTGGGAAGACCTGTAACGAAATCTATGGTAATGTGTTCCCACTTCCATTTCGAGATCTCAAGTGGTTGTAATGGACCCTTTGGCACTTGATGCTCTGCCTTTACACGTTGATAAGTTAAACACCTCGAGATAAACTCCGCGATCTCTCTTTTCATATTGCTCCACCAAAATGTATGTCAAAGATCGTGATACATTTTGGTACTCCTAAGATGGATTACAAACGGTGTGTTGTGTGCCTATCATTATTCTATGCTTCAAGTCAAAATCGTTAGGAACACAAAGTCTGGAGTTGACTCGAAGTATTCCTTCTTCATCGATTCTTGCTTCTGGAATAGCACCTTCTTGCACTTTCTTCTTCATACGCATCAGCTCTATGTCTGTAGCTTGAGCAGCTTTAACTTTATCGATTAAAGTCGGTTCTACTCGTATATTTGATATCATCATGTGGGTACTTGGAGCCTTCATCTCTATCTCCATCCTTTGCAAGTAATACAAAATGGGCCTTTGTGTTAACAACATTGCACTCGTACCCGCATATGATCTTCTACTCAATGCGTCAGCTACTACGTTTGCTTTTCCAGGATGATATTGGATGGTATGATCGTAATCTTTCAACAGCTCGAGCCAACGTCGCTGCCGCATGTTGAGTTCCTTTTGGGTGAAGAAATATTTGAGGCTTTTATGATTTGTATAGATCTCCACTTTCTCCCCATATAGGTAGTGTCTCCAGATCTTCAACGCGAAAATGACTGCTGCCAACTCCAAATCATGAGTAGGATAATTCCTTTCATATTCTTTGAGTTGTCACGAGGCATAGGCTATGACTTTTCCATGTTGCATGAGAACACATCCTAACCCTTTGCCTGAAGCATCGCTCTAGATAACAAATCCATCCGAACTAGATGGTATTGTTAGAACAGGTGCCAAAATGAGTCTCCTCTTGAGTTCTTGAAAACTATTCTCACAATCCTCGCTTCAACAGAATTTTGTATCCTTCCGAGTCAGCTGAGTTAACGGAGTAGCGATTCTAGAAAATCCTTCCACGAATCTCCTCGCGTTTTGGGCAGTCACGACAAACGCTCTTCCAGAAATCGCCGACTTTATTTTGTCCGTATCCGCCTTTGGTATCACCGTCCCAGCTGGACTTGGTTTCGCTATAGTACAATCTCGAGCGATATGTCCTTCCTTTCCACAATTATAACATACCTTGAACTGTTGTGGGCAGTTTGGACTTATATGTCCCTCCTCTCCGCATTTGTAACATCTAACTGGCGGTCGTTCTCCTCCCCTAGAATTTGTTCCTGGTGCTGGTGCTGCTGTCGGCGTCTTCCTGTCATCGTTAAATCTTCTCTTCTTGAAATTTCCTCTTGACTCACCTCTCTTATTATCATGGCCACGATGACCACCAAAGTGGTTACCACTAATGTCTGTATTTTTCCCTCCTCGCTGGTTCTCATCGCTTAGATGACTGCTGTCACAAATATGACCCTGGTTGTGGTCCCTCGGCTGAACATACTCATTATCTCGCTCTAATAATTGAGCCCTGTTTACAACATCTGAATATAAAGAAAATTTATGAGAGATAAGATATTGCCGAATCTCAGGTTTTAGACCTCTCAGAAACATCCTTGTCATTCGCTCCTCATTTTCGACCAAATGAGGTGCAAACCTGGATAACTCTACAAACTTCGCCTCATACTGGGATACCGTCATGTTGTTTTGTTCTAGTCTGAAAAACTCCACCTCCTTCATATGACAAATACTTTCAGGAAAGTACTTGTCATTGAACAGTTTCTGAAATGTTTCCCAGGACATGTTGAGTGCGTCAGGCTGGGTACGCTTCACAGACTCCCACCAGTAGTCTGCCTCACCGCGGAACATAAAGGTGGCGAATGGAACCTTCTGTTCCTCCGTGCATCCCAAGACATCGAATATCTTGATAATTTGCTTGACCCACATTTTCGCCATGTTCGGATCCGACTTTTCCTTAAATTCTGGTGGTCCCAACTCTTTGAACTGCTTGGCTGTGATAAGCCGCGTGTTGTTATCATTTTCACCCGTATTCTGCACACGAGTCTCCCTCGTCTGATTTTGCATGAACTGTAAAAAGCTCCTAAACATTCCATCATTCATCGTTTGCTCGGTAACGTTGTTTACAGAAGGAATATTGCCTTCCTGTTGCACGTTCCCCTGGGTAGTGATCAAAGGTGTCTCCACGGTCTGATTTACTCCATTATTAACGTTCTTAGCTGCCATTCTTAAATACTGCCATAAAACAAGGGTTAATAGTCATGTCATATATTATCCCTATACTCTGACCGACCAAATAAACACCAAATAAACTTAGTCAGGTCATACTAGCGAAGGAATTCCCTGTCTCTCCCCTCCTAGTTCTTGTCTCACATCTCAGCCAGGGATCATATCCCTAAGCTCTGATACCAACTGTGACGCCCCCTAAATAGGTATACAACACCCATTCTGAGTCACCAAATACATGGTACAAAAAGCAAACTACAACTTCAATAATACAATTGTCGTGCAAAATACGACAACACATACTGTGAGTTTAAATACAAATATTGTCTTCTGGACAATATCCACACTCAAATAAGTCCTCATTATAATTATTCAAACACTATTTTATAGAAATAGTGAGGACTACTAAAACATCTTTCTAGAACCATCACTCCATACCCCGATTAGATCCTGCTATGTTCTCACCTCCTGAGAAGAAAAATGGAACAAAAAGGAAAAGGGTGAGCTTAACTAGCCCAGTAAAGAATATTATGACTAAGATAATATACAACAAATTATCATTAGTATTCAATAGGGAACAATCTAATAGAATATAATCGACAACAAGTTTTAGATCAACAACTGCAGCGGAAACATCAAACCATTAGAAGAGTCAAGTAGAGAATGAATTCTACTATCTTCTAAGATTTAAAAGTCCATCATCAATATTTTATCCCTGTAACATCAATTAATAATCATCTTTAACCAAATATTCATCTTTGCACTACAGGCCAAAGATATTCATTTGTATCACCAGTCGGTCATGTTCATCTCAACACCTGTTCATCTTTGCACTACAGGCCAAAGATATTCATCAGGTAATCATACATCTTTGCACTACAGGCCAAAGATATTCAGTAATATCATCATTTAGGACTGAGGATGATGAAAAATATCTTAAAGAAAACGAATCCAGTGAGACAGAAGGACAAATAGTAGGGATTCGTATAACAGTTTATCCAAGATCAATAATACTTCATAATAATCAATTGCGAAGCAGAATTCAAAAATAAAGATCAAAACATGGATACAATCAAAGATAGTAACCATAATAGACATCTTGGACAAAAAGGGAAAATTTTATTTTTCAGTGAATAGTGCCGTATTCGTGAATAGTGCCGTATACGTGAATAGTGCCATATACGTGAATAGTAATCCCGACATAAAAAGTTCCAAATTTGATAAAAAAAACTCATATCAATATTTCAGCATAATGATATTGAAGAAAATAATATCATTTAAGAAGAAAATAATATCCCTTACCTCAAAATATCAGTACTTCTGATCAGAATATTGGTATAAGGCTGAAAGAAACTTGCACTGATGAATAGAAACTCACAAAGTATCTAAATACTCACAAAATACACTCAATAATCTAGAGAGAGAAAGAGAGAAAACTTATTTCTGGTGTGATTTTCAATTCTAATTTAGCCCTCTATTTATAGGAAAATGTTAGCACGCCGAAGCAGACTTAAACTGCAACCTGATGGCTTTACCTGCTACTATTCCCACCCATCACATTTGAATAAAAATCTCAGCACATTTTCACCAACCAAAAGTGGGGTCCACCAATTCTAGAATTTTCCACCAAAATGACAAATTTCGCAACTTCTATAATTTTTGAACCAGTCATCTCGTAAAATTCATAACAAATCATACGTTCATTTTTAACAGTTCAAAATTTGTGGACATATACTCAACTTATATATGAATAACATATCCAAAAATTACCACGATCCAACAGCCGAATTAAAAATTATAACCCCCGCAATATTTCTCAAAAACCCTGATTTGATTTTTAATACATCCATTCCGATAAAAATACTGATAAAACACCTCAACATTAACTCCTTCATTTTTAACCACAATAAATATATCCAACATTTATATCCACACAAAATAAATATTTCCTTATCATATGAATTAATAATTAATTATTCACAAATAATATTACAGAATCACATTTATGACAACCAGGCCGTTCCCAGGAAAGAGGGGGCTTTCTAATAAGGATTTCTCCTTACTAGCGCGTAATTAGATGACCAAACCTCTCTTTAGACAGAACTTTCTTGACATTACCAATAATGCTATCTAATAATATTATTCAAATAATATGAATTATTGATCTGATAATGGAAAATACTGTGCAGCAACAATTATTGAAACAACAATAATATAAAATATCAACGCAGCAATTATTGAATCAATAAAATAAAATATTGAACAGTAACTAATGTAACAATTATTGAGTAGTGTCTTCCTTCGTAAGAATCAATAATTCAAAAATACTGTGCAATCTGTGTGCTACTGTGCAACCACGCGTATTACTGTATTTTAACCACCGGGTATTTCAACAGTGTTAACGGTAACAACTACGCCGTTATTTATAAAAACTCAATTTTTGTCATTATCTTCATCCAATCGTTTTCCGTTATGGGCCCCACAAATAGTTGCGTCGTCGTACGAATATTTTCCGACAGAAAGAATATTCCACGACCAAACGAATATTCCCCGACAAAATGAATATTTTATAATCACTTGTTTATTTTGCAAAATTTGCACATTTTACCCATAACTAACCACATTAATCAAATCAACCCTTTCTATTTCAAAATAATAAATAGAGAAAATTTAATTTCATTTATTAATAAGTTGGGGTCTTACAATTGGCACCCAAATTGTACTGAGTTCTGTATCATCTGTATGGTCCTAGGCTTGATCTCAAAAGTATTTGCAGCAATCGTCGGCCTGGTGATACTTGACTGAAGCTCAGTCACCTTGGGATTAGCATAACCCTTCAGTACTTTTTGATCTTCTGCAGCCATTATTTATTCCTTATCAGAGTTCTCGAAGTTTTCCCTAGTGTCTTTAATCCACTTACTTAGCCTTTAAAACGATTTCTCGATATCGTCCTCAAAAGGAAGTAAGTCTGGCTTCTTAGACCGAGTTTGCATAAACTAACTCAAAGAACCTGAAGCAAGAAAGAACAAAACAAAAAAAGTAAAATTTGTTTAAGTAAAATTGAACTAATTAAAATGATTTGATAAATATTAAAATCAAAACTATTCCCCGGCAACAGCGCTAAAAATTTGTTGGTCGAATTCCAATTACGCACAATCACGCAAGTATACGTGGTCAACAAGTAATATAATGATAAGAAAAGAATCGTTCCCACAAAGAATAGTAAGAAATTAATTCTAACAATTATCAGTTTTAGATTAACCCAATTTTATTAAACTATCCAAATAAATGATTATAATTAAGGAAAACTAAGAAACTAAAAATACCAATCAATCAACACAACGTAAAAACCGTAATTTCAAGCAAATAATGGAGAATTAGGCTTACAACTTCACTTTACGTCTCACTCCAAGTACCATACCTTATTCCAATTTAACTCACTATCTCAGTTTATTAATCAAGAACACTTATGTAGAATTAGCCATCTCTCAATGTACTAACACCATATTAACTTAAACCCACAAATTAAATAGAATTAAGTCAAACACCTTAATTAACTAATTCACTATATCTCTATGTGAATTAAAATTAAAAAGAGTTTAAATTCCAAGTTCTTTTCCCGATTACATGCGATGCTAGATATATCTATATCCTAACATTCATCAAGATTCCATTAAAACACAGAATTCAAGAACACATGCTATTGTGATTAGGTTCAGATTCATACATCATCTCTCGAATCCATACAAATCTACATAAAATTGGTGATCAAGCAATTCATGAATTAAGTATAAATCACAATAGATAAACTAAATTGATAGTTTATTAAACTCAAATCCAGGCATGATATAATTCATTCAACACTAAAGATTCATTGCAAGCCTAAAAAGTAATTTAGTTCATAATTAATGAATTAAAAACTGAATAAAGTAAAGAAATCATCATCCAAATTACAAGAACTGAATTTAAAAAGAAGAATAGTAATACACCACCCTTTTCAGCCTTCAATTCTGCAATCTTCGTGAAATCACCTCTTCCTTCGTTCCTCCAAGATCTTCTTCTAAGTTATGGCTCTCTAAAGTGTAATTGAATTCATGGATCCATTCAGCACTCTGCTAATTGACATAATTAATTCCCCTCAACTGAACCAAATCAAGTCCCAATCCATGTCAAAGTCATCTCATCCAATCCAGTTAGGAATTCTAATAAAAATCAAACTCCTATTTGTACCTAACAAGTTTTTAAATCAAAACACCCTAATTACTATGAAATAACTTCCTTGTCACACTCCTAACTTGACCGTATTATATATAGAAATCATAGCTCCGAACAAAACTCAACTTCTAGCAAAATAAATCAGCTCAGCATCTGTCTCGTCCGACCGGCACGCCCCGCACCGGGTAAGGTTGTTATTGCAGCGCGGCCCGCGCTATGTCAGCAGAATGTTCTTTCCATGCAGCGCGCCCCGCGTCATCTTCTATGTAATCACGGCGCGCCCTGCGCTGGTGATGCAGTATGCCCAAAATCACTTATTTCTTCACTTTTTAACTCTTAACCATCATCAACCATCATCAATCTACTGAAGGTGGATGGAGAGTATTAGATATTCCAAATCTTCTAGCTTTGCTAGATTCTTGAAATTTATTAACTTCGTGCTGATGTTTGCACTTCTGTTTTCTAGAAAAATATTTGTGACACTACGTATATATCACCCATTCTGAATCGCCAAATACATGATACAGAAACAACTACAACTTCATTATTACAATTGTCGTGAAAATACGAAAACACATACTGTGAGTTTAAATACAAATATTGTCTTCTAGACAATATTCAAACTCAAATAAGTCCTCATTACAATTATTGATACACTATTTTATAAAATAATGAGGACTGCTAAACAACTATCTTGATCCACCATTCCATACCCCGACTAGTTCCCGCTATATTCTCTCCTCTTGAGAAGAAAAATGGAACAAAAAAGAAAAGGGTGAGCTCAACTAGCCCAGTAAAGAATATTATGACTAAGATAATAAACAAAAAATTATCGTTAGTCTTCAACAAATCAGATAAAATATAATGGACAACAAGTTTTATATCAATATTCGCAGCGAAAATAACAATTCATTAGAAGAGTTAAGAAGAGAATGAAATCTACTATCATCTATGAATTTAAAAGTCCATCATCAATATTTTATCCCTGTAACATCAATCAATATACATCTTGAACTAAATATTCATCTTTACACTACGAGCCAAAGATATTCATTTGTTTCACCAGTTGGTCATGTTCATCTCAATACCTGTTCATCTTTGCACTACGGGCCAAAGATATTCATCAGGTAATCATTCATTTTTGCACTATAGGCCAAAGATATTCAGTTATATCATCGTTTAGGACTGAGAATGATGAAAAATATTTTAAAGAAACGAATCCTATGAGATAAAAGGACAAAGATTAGGGATTCGTACTTTTAGATAATTCAAGTTTAAAAATACTCCATAATAAACTACAGTGGAGTAAAATTCAAAAACGAAAATTAAAACATGGATACAATCAAAGATAGTAACCATAATCGACATCTTGGACAAAGAAGAGAAAATTTCATTTTTCTGTGAATAGTGTCGTATTCGTGAATAGTGTTGTATACGTAAATAGTAACCTCGACACAAAAATGTAGAAATTTCACAAGAAAAAAAATCATACTTCGTGAATAGTACTCGTGACTTGTACTGTATTCGTGAATAGTACCGTATACGTAAATAGTACCGTATACGTGAATAGTAACCTCGACATGAAAAGGTAATAATTTCATAATAAAATTCATACCAATATTTTGGCATAATGATATTGAAAGAAAAACATCATTTACGAAGAAAATAACATCCCTTACCTCAAAAGAACAGTGCTTCTGACTGAAATACTAGATATAACGCTGAAGGAAACTTGCACTGAATAATAACTCTCAAAATATCTAAATACTCACAAAATACGCTCGATAATATAGAGAGAGAGCTTATGATTCTGGTGTGATTTTCAATTCTAACTAAGCACCTAATTTATAGAAAAATGTTAGAACGCCAAAGCAGACTAAAATAATAAAATAATATTTTTTCAAAAAAATTCTACGCACACCTCTTGGACCAAAATTCAGCCACCACCAGTGGGGCCCATCAAAATTCAGATTTTCCACACCAACCAAAAGTGGGGCCCACCCAAGTTTTTAATAAAAGATATTTATTTTCGAAACTTCAATAAATCATAATAAATAGCTCGTTTATCAGAAAAATTCAAATTTCATGTCTATTCCATAAGAAATTTAATTCTCTACTACTTTGTAAAAGAAAATGTTTCCAAATTCCCATAAGAAAATGTCCGAAATTCATATACGGATGATTTTTAACACCTCTATTCTGACAAAATACTGATAAAATACCTCAACATTTTCCTTGATTTATATCCACATAAAAAATAAATATTTCCTTATCATATAAATTAATAATTAATTATTCACAAATAATATTACATAATCACAATTATGACAACCAGGTCGTTCCCAAGAAAGAGGGGGCTTTCCGATAAGGATTTCTCCTTATTGGCACGCAATTAGATGACAAAATCCCTTTTCTAAACAGAACTTCTTTAGACATTGTCAATAATGCTATCTAATAATATTATTCAAATAATATGAATTATTGATCTGATAATGAAAAAGACTGTGCAATGACAATTATTGAAATAACAATAATATAAAATATCAATGTAGAAATTATTGAATCAATAAAATAAAATATTGAACAGTAAATACTGTAACAATTATTGAGTAGTGCCTAACGTAAGAACCAATAATTCAAAAAAAATACTGTGCAGTACCGTGTGTTACTATGCAACAACGCGTATTACTGTATTTTAACTACCGGGTATTCCAATAGTGTTAACGATAATAATTACACCGTTATTTATAAAAACTCAAACTTGTCATTTTCTTCATCCGACTGTTTTTCGTTATGGGGCCCATAAATGGCTGCGCCATCGTACGAATATTCCCCGACAGCAAGAATATTCCGCGACCAAACAAATATTCCCCGACAACAATAAATATTTTATAACCACTTACTTATTTTGTAAAATTTGTACATTTCACCCATAACCAAAGCATTATATCAAATTAACACCTTATTATTCACAATAATAATTAGAGAAAATTAGATTTTATTTATAAAAAGTTGGGGTCTTACAACCACCCCTCCTTATAAGATTTCGTCCTCGAAATTGACGTACGTACCTGGTGTTTCGAAAAGGTGAGGATACCTCGTTTTTATTTTCGATTCTAACTCCCATGTCATTTCCTCAATTGCATGATTTCTTCACAAAACTTTAACTTGTGGTATAATCTTTGTGCGTAGGACATGCTCCTTCCTATCCAAGATCTTGACAGGTACCTCCTTGTACGTTAAATCTTCGGTTATCTCGTCTGATTCTAACTCAATAATGTGGTTTAGGTCTTTCACATATTTACGAAGCACAGATATGTAAAAAATATTATGAACACGAGACATGATTGGAGGTAATGCGAGTATATGGGCCACATTTTCTATTCGGTCAAGAATTTTAAATGGACCAACAAATCGTGGATTGAGCTTTTCTCTCTTCCCAAATCTTGTAACTCCCTTCCATGGAGCAACACGTAACAATACATGATCCCCAATATTAAATTTCACGTCCTTACGATGAAGATCCGCATAACTCTTTTGTCGATCATGTGCCATTAGTATATGTTGTCGGATCATTTGGATCTTCTCTGTAGTCATTCGTATTAACTCTGGTCCCAATAATGTTGCTTCTCCCACCTCATCCCAGCATACTAGAGAGCGACACTTTCGTCCATACAATGCTTCAAATGGAGCCACACCTATACTTGCCTGATAACTGTTGCTGTAGGAGAATTTCACCAATGGTAGGTACTTATCCCAACTCCCTTTGAAATCTAGGACACAGAGTCTTAATAGATCTTCAAGAGTTTGAATAGACCTTTCTGATTGCATGTCCGTTTGAGGATGGTATGCCGAACTGAATCGTAAGTTCGTGCTCATAGCTTTCTGCAAGCTAACCCAAAATCGTGATGTGAATCTTGGGTCACGATCCGAAACTATGGATTCTGGCATGCCATGCAATCTCACAATCTTATTCACGTACATACGACGTTTAAGGGAATAAGTCTCCCGTATAGGCAAGGAATGAGCAGACTTGGTTAATCTATCAACAATGACCCAAATCGCATCTATGCCTTGAGAAACCTTAGAAAGACCCGTAATGAAATCCATGATAATGTGTTCCCACTTCCATTTCGGAATCTCAAGTGGTTGCAATAGACCCTTTCGCACTTGATGCTCCGCCTTTACACGTTGACAAGTTAAACACCTCGAGATAAACTCTGCGATCTCTCTCTTCATATTGCTCCACCAAAATATATGTCAAAGATCATGATATATTTTGGTACTCCTAGGATAGATTTCAAATGGTGTGTTGTGTGCCTCCATTATGATTCTATACTTCAAGTCAGAATCGTTAGGAACACAAAGTCTGGAGTTGACTCGAAGTATTTCTTCTTCATCGATTCTTGCTTCTGGAATAACACCTTCTTGCACTTACTTCTTCATACGCATCAGCTCTAGGTCCGTAGCTTGAGCAGCTTTAACTTTATCAATTAAAGTCGATTCTACTCGTATATTTGATATCATAACGTGGGTACTTGGAGCCCTTAACTCTATCTCTATCTTTTGCAAGTCATACAAAATGGGCCTTTGCGTTGATAATATCACACTCGTACCCGCATATGATCTTCTACTCAATATGTCAGCTACTACGTTCATTTTTTCAGGATGGTATTGGATGGAATGATCGTAATCTTTCAACAGCTCGAGCTAACGTCATTGCCGCATGTTGAGTTCCTTTTGGGTGAAGAAATATTTGAGGCTTTTATGATCTGTATAAATCTCCACTTTCTCCTGATACAAGTAGTGTCTCCAGATTTTCAATGCGAAAACGACTGCTGTCAACTCCAGATCATGAGTAGGATAATTCCTCTCATATTCTTTGAGTTGTCGCGAGGCATAGGCTATGACTTTCCCATATTGCATAAGAACACATCCTAACCCTTTGCCTGAAGCATCGCTGTAGATAATAAATCCATTGGAACCAGATGGTATTGTCAGAATAAATGCCGAAATTAGTCTCCTCTTGAGCTCTTGGAAACTCTTCTCGCATTCCTTGATCCATACGAAATTTGTATCTTTCCGAGTCAGCTGAGTTAACGGAGTAGCAATTCTAAAAAATCCTTCCACGAATTTACAATAATAACCAGCTAAGCCCAGAAAGCTACGTACTTCGGTCACCGATTTCGGTTGCTCCTAACTTTATATTGCTTCAATCTTCGTCGGGTCAACAGATACTCTATGTTTTGACACCACGTGCCCAAGGAATGCTACTTCCTCAAGCCAGAACTCGTATTTCTTCAACTTGGCATATAGCTTGTTATCACGAAGCCTTTGAAGGACCAGCTTCAAATGGCACTCATGATCTTCACGGCTTTTGGAATAGATGATGATGTCATCAATAAAGATGATAACGAACTGATCCAAATATTCTTTGAACACACGGTTCATCATATTTATGAAAGCAACATGAGCATTAGTCAATCTAAAAGACATGACTAAGAATTCATAATGCCCGTACCGAGTTCTGAAGGTAGTCTTTAGAATATTCTTAGTTTTAATCTTCAGCTGATGATATCCAGAGCGAAGATCGATCTTTGAAAAGAATTATACTCCTTGTAACTGGTTGAACAGGTCATCAATGTGAGGTAGCGGATACCTGTAAGACCCCAAATTATTAATAAATGAAATTTAAATTCCCTCTATTTATTATTTTGAAATAGTAAGTGTTAAATTGATTAATGAGGTTAGTTATGGGTAAAATGCGCAAATATTTCAAATAAGCAGGTGGTTATAAAATATTCATTATTGTCGGGAAATATTCGTTTGGTCGTGGAATATTCTTCCTGTCGGAGAATATTCGTACGACGGCGCAGTCTTTTGTGGGCCCCATAACGGAAAGCGATTGGATGAAGAAAACGATAAGTATATGTTGTTTATTAATAACGGCGTAGTTGTTACCGTTAATACTGTTGAAATACCCGGTGGTTAAAAATACAGTAATAACGCGTGGTTGCACAGTAGCACACAGATTGCACAGTATAGTTGAATTATTGATTCGTACGTAAGAAGGCACTACTCAATAATTGTTACAGTAATTACTGTTCAATATTTTATTTTATTGGTTCAATAATTACTGCATTGATATTTCATATTATTGTTGTTTCAATAATTGTTACTGCACAGTATTTCCCATTATCAGATCAATAATTCATATTATTTGAATAATATTATCAGATAACATTATTGGCAATGTCTAGAAAGTTCTGTCTAAGGAGAGGTTTGGTCACCTAATTGCGCGCCAGTAAGGAGAAATCCTTATTGGAAAGCCCCCTCTTTCCTGGGAACGGCCTGGTTGTCATAAATATGATTCTGTAATATTATTTGTGAATAATTAATTATTAATTCATATGATAAGGAAATATTTATTTTATGTGGATATAAATGATGGATATATTTATTTTTATGTGGATAAAAATGAAAGAATTAAAGCTGAGGTGTTTTATCAGTATTTTGTCGATGTGGAGGTATTAAAAATCATCCGTTTGTAGATTTCGGATATTTTTGGTTTGGAATTTGGAAAAACTCAAAGCTACAAAGTTGTAGAGAATTCGATTTCAGTCAGAATGGATATAAAATTCGTATTTTTCTGATAAACGGTCTATTTTCTATGAATTACTGAAGTTTCGGAAAATAAAATAATTTTTATTAAATTATGGGTGGGACCCACTTTTTGGTTGGTGGTGAATATGCATGTGGGCTGCTGGAAAATTCAGATTTTGCATGCCTTGATAGTCATGGTCTTAGCATACGTAAAGAAAATAAAATAAAATAATATATTTTATTATTTTAGTCTCCTATGGCGTTCTAACATTTTCCTATAAATAGAGTGCTAAGTTAGAATTGAAAATCACACCAGAAATAAAGTTTTCTTTCTTTCTCTCTCTATATTATCGAGCGTATTCTTGTGAGTATACTTTGAGTGTTGCTATACGGTGCGAGTTTCTGTCAGTACTATACCCAAAATTCAGTCAGAAGTACGATTATTTTGAGGTAAGGGATGTTATTTTATTCGAAAATAATATTATTTCTTCAATATCATTATGCCAAAATATTGGTTGGAAATTTTTATCAAATTTGGAACTTTTCACGTCGGGGTTACTATTCATGAGTTACTATTCACGAGTTACTATTCACCGAAAAATAAAATTTTCTTCTTTTCGTCCAAAATATCTATTCTGGGTACTAGCTTTGATTGTATCCATGTTTTGATCATTCTTGAATTCTACTTCACTATGAATAATTATAAGGTATTTTTGGACATGGATAAATCGAAATACGAATCCTTAATATTTGTTATTTTGTTTCACTAGATTCGTTTTCTTTAAGATATTTTTCATCATCATCAGTCCTAAATGATGATATTACTGAATATCTTTGGCCCGTAGTGCAAAGATGAATGATTAACTGATGAATATCTTTGGCCCGTAGTGCAAAGATGAACAGGTGTTGAGATGAACATGACCGACTGGTGATACAAATGAATATCTTTGCCCTGTAGTGCAAAGATGAATATTTGATTAAAGATGGTTATTGATTGTTGTTACAGGGATAAAATATTGATGATGGACTTTTAAATCTTAGAAGATAGTAGAACTCATTCTCTACTTGACTCTTCTAATGGTTTGCTGTTTCCGCTGCAGTTATTGATTTAAAACTTGTTGTTTATTGTATTCTATTAGATTTTTCCCTTTTGAAGACTAACGATAATTTGTTCTGTATTATCTTAGTCATAATGTTCTTTACTGGGCTAGTTGAGCTCACCCTTTTCCTTTTTGTTCCATTTTTCTCAGGAGGCGAGAATGTAGCGAGTACTAGTCGGGGTATGGAATGATGGTTCTAGAAGTTACTTTAGTAGTCCTCACCATTTTTGTGAAATAATGTATCAATAATTGTAATGAGGACTTATTTGAGTGTGGATATTGTCTAAATGACAATATTTGTATTTAAACTCACAGTTCTTGTGTTGAAATAATAAAGATGTAGTTGTTTCTGTACCATGTATTTTGGCGACTCAGAATGGGTGTTGTATACCTATTTTGGGGGCGTCACAATACCTATTCTTGATGGTGACACGGTTCAATTCCCGGTAGTCAATACAAAGTCGCATACTCCCATCTTTCTTCTTTACGAATAAAACAGGAGCACCCCAAGGAGATGTACTAGGACGAATGAAACCGATGTCTAACAACTCTTGTAGTTGGACCTTTAACTCCTGAAGTTCAATAGGAGCCATTCGATATAGGGTTTTAGAAATTGGTTTTGTACCGGGTTCAAGGTCAATAAATAATTTAACTTCACGTTCTGGGGGTAGACTGGGAAGTTCTTCAGGAAATACGTCAGGAAATTCACTAACAACATAAATATTATTCAAATCTGACGTGTTTTTGTTCAAGTCCATGACATGGGCTAAGAAAGTTTGACATCTATTTTTTAATAAACGAATGGCTTTATGGCTTGATATGACAGTGATTGACTTTAGTGGTTTGGTTGCTTGAATTCGCATAACAGGTTGGTTAGGAATATGAAAACTAACAACCTTACGAAAATAATCAATTTTAGCATGATGAGTGGTTAACCAATCAATCCCTAAAATCACATCAAATGCAAGTATTTTCAACGAAATAAGATCGGCAGGTAATGTGATGGTTCCAACTTGAATCAAGCAAGATTTATAAACAGTAGATGTAATGAAAGTTTCTCCTAACGGAGTCTCAACAGATAAGTCAAAGTCTAATTTATTCAGAGTCAAGTTCAAACGTTGAGCACAAGCAGGAGAGATAAAAGAATGGGTAGAACTGGTATCTAATAAGGTATAAACTTCGCAAAGAGTTTATGATTAGCTTACCCATGATCACTTCGTCCGGGTTCCTTGCGTTTTGGGCTATCACGACAAACACTCTTCCAAGAACCACTGACTTTAACTTGTCCGGGACAACCTTTGGTGTCACCATCCCCGTTGGACTTGGTTTCGCTATAAGACAATATCTAGCTATATGACCTTCCTTTCCTTATAACACGCCTTGAATTGTTGTGGGTAGTTTGGGCTGATGTGTCCCTCTTTCCCACATCTATAACATACGACTGATGACTGATCTCCTCCCCTAAAAATAGTTGATGTTGGTGCTGACGTCTTCACGTTGTCATTGTTGTACCTTCTCTTTTTGAAACCTCCCCCCGACTCGCTTCTTTGAATGAGGCCACGATTACCATCAGAGTGGTTACCGCTTTTATCTGAATGTTTTCCTCCCCGCTGGTTGTCATTTCTCCGATGACTGCTGCCACCGGTATGACCCTGATTATGATCCCTCGGTTGAACATACTCATTATCTCGCTTTAATAATTGAGCCCGTTTACAACATCTGAATGTAAAGCAAATTTATGAGAGATAAGATATTGCCGAATTTCAGGTTTCAGACCTCTCAGAAACATCCACGTTATACATTCCTCATTCTCTACCAAATGAGGTACAAACCTGGATAACTCTGTGAACTTAGCCTCGTACTGGGACACAGTCATGTTTTTCTATTCCAGTCTAATAAAACTTCCTTCATATGACAAATACTTTTAGGAAAGTACTTGTCATTGATCAGTTTCTGAAACGTTTCTCAAGACATGTTGAGTGCGACAGGCTGGGTACGCTTCACAGATTCCCACCAGTAATCTGCCTCACCACGGAACATAAAGGTGGCGAATGGAACCTTATGTTCCTCCGTGCATTCCAAGACATCAAATATCTTGGTAATTTGCTTAACCCATGTTTCCGCCTTGATCGAATCTGGCTTTCCCATAAATTCTGGTGATCCCAACTCTTTGAACTGCTTGGCTGTGACAAGTTGCGCATTGCTATCACTTCCACCCGTATTTTATACACGAGTCTCCCTCGTCTAATTTTGCATAAACTGTAAAAAGCTTCTAAACATCCCATCATTCATCGTTGGTTTGGTAGTGTTGTTTACAGGAGGAAAATTGCCTTCCTGTTGCACGTTCCCCTGGTTGGTGATTAAAGGTGTCTCCATGGTTTCATTCACTCCATTGTTAACATTCTCAGCTGCCATTCTTGAATACTGCCATAAAACAAGGGTTAATTAAAAAAATTGACATACCACATAATACCCCTATATTATGACCGACCAACAAATAAGCTTAGGTAGGATACAGTAGCAAATGATTTACTCATCTCTCCCCTCCTAGTTCTATTCCCCGATCTCCGCCAGAGACTATATCCCTAAGCTCTGATACCAACTGTGACGCCCCCAAAATAGGTATGCATCACCCATTCTGAGTCGCCAAATATATGGTACAGAAATAACTACAACTTCATTATTACAATTATCGTGCAAAATACGACAACACATATATTGTGAGTTTGAATACAAATATTGTCTTCTAGACAGTATTCAGACTCAAATAAGTCCTCATTACATTTATTGATACACTATTTTACAAAATAGTGAGGACTGCTAAACAACTATCTTGATCCACCATTCCATACCCCGACTAGTTCCCGCTATATTCTCTCCTCCTGAGAAGAAAAATGGAATAAAAAGGAAAAGGGCGAGCTCAACTAGCCTAGTAAAGAATATTATGACTAAGATAATGAACAATAAATTATCGTTAGTCTTCAACAAATCAGATAAAATATAATGGACAACAAGTTTTAGATCTATATTCGCAGCGAAAATAACAATTCATCAGAAGAGTTAAGTAGAGAATTGAATTTACTATCTATGAATTTAAAAGTCTATCACCAATATTTTATCCCTGTAACATCAATCAATATACATCTTGAATCAAATATTCATCTTTGTACTACGGGCTTTGATATTCATTTGTATCACCAGTTGTTCATGTTCATCTCAATACCTGTTCATCTTTGCACTACGGGCCAAAGATATTCATCAGGTAATCGTTCATCTTCGTACTACAGGCCAAAGATATTCAGTTATTTCATCATTTAGGACTGAGGATGATGAAAAATATTTTAAAGAAACGAATCATATGAGATAAAAGGACAAAGATTAGGGATTCGTACTTTTAGATAATTCAAGTTCAAAAATACTCCATAATAAACCATAGTGGAGTAAAATTCAAAAATGAAGATCAAAACATGGATACAATCAAAGATAGTGTAACCATAATCGACATATACGTGAATAGTACCGTATACATGAATAGTAATCCCGACACATACGTGAATAGTGCCGTATACGTGAATAGTGCCGTATACATGAATAGTAATCCCGACACAAAAAAGTAGAAATTCCACAAGAAAAAAAATCATACTTCATAAATAGTACTCGTGAATAGTACCATATTCGTGAATAGTGCCCTATACGTGAATAGTACCGTATACGTGAATAGTAATCTCGACATGAAAAAGTAAAAATTTCATAAGAAAATTCATTCCAATATTTCGGCATAATGATATTGAAAGAAAAACATCATTTACAAAGAAAATAACATCCTTTACCTCAAAAGAACAGTACTTCTAACTGAAATACCGAATAAAACGCTGAAGGAAACTTGCACTGAATAACAACTCTCAAAATATCTAAATACTAACAAAATACGCTCGATAATATATAGAGAGAAAGCTTATGATTCTGGTGTGATTTTCAATTCTAACTAAGCAGAAAATGTTAGAACGCCAAATCAGACTATATTAATAAAATAATATTTTTTCAAAAAATTTTTACGCACACCTCTTGGACCAAAATTCAGCCACCACTAGTGGGGCCCACCAAAATTTAGATTTTCCACACCAATCAAAAGTGGGGCCCACCCATATTTTTAATAAAAAATATTTATTTCTGAAATTTCAATAATTCATAATAAATAGCTCATTTATCAAAAAAATTTGAATCTCATGTTTATTCCATAGAAAATTTAATTCTCTAGAACTTTGTAGAAAAAGTTTTTTTTAATTCCAATAAAAAATGTCCGAAATCCATATACGGATGATTTTTAACACCTCTATTCCGATAAAATACTGATAAAACACCTCAACATTAATTCCTTCATATATCGACATAAAAAAATAAATATTTCTTTATCATATAAATTAATAATTAATTATTCACAAATAATATTACAGAATCACAATTATGACAACCATGTCGTTCCCAAGAAAGAAAGGGCTTTCTCATAAGGATTTCTCCTTATTGACGCGCAATTAGGTGACCAAACTCCTATCCTAGACAGAACTTCCTTAGACATTGCCAATAATGCTATCTAATAATATTATTCAAATAATATGAATTATTGATCTGATAATAGGAAGTATTGTGTGTGACGCCCCCAAAAATAGGTATACATCACCCATCCTGAGTCGCTAAATACATGGTACAGAATACAAATACAAACTTAAATATACAACATGAGCTGTGAGTTTCAATACAAATATTATCGTCTAGACAGTATTAAAACTCAAAATAAGTCCTCAATACATTTATTATCACACTACTTCATAGAATAGTGAGGACTATTAATGCTATCATCTGGACCATCACTCCGTCCCCTGACTAGTCCCTGCTACGTTCTCATTTCCTGAAGAGAACAATGAAAGCAAAAGGGTGAGCTCAACTAGCCAGTAAAAAATATTATGACTAAGATAATGCAGAATAAATTATCGTTAGCCTTCAACAGTGTTAAATTGATAAAATATAACAAACATCAAGTTTAACTGCAGCGGAACAAGCAATCCATTAGAAGAGTCAAGTAGAGAATAAAATATACTATCTTCTATGATTTAAAAAGTTTTTCATCACTTTTATCGCTGAGACTCAGCTTAATAAATAATCCACATTATCCCTGCACTACGGCCAAGTATATTCATTAGTATCACGACCACAAATTATCCATGCACTATGGGCCAAGAAAATTCGTGTATTCATCAATGGTCATGATCATGCCAACAACTTTTCATCAATTCACTACGAGCCAATGAGGACTTTCACCACATCATTTGTAATATTACGGTCATAATTATACCGAATAATCCCTGGTTATAATCATACCAAGTCCATTTATGCACTACAGGCCACATATGACTTTCAACAGAATATAAACATGAGGATGATGACAATGATATAAGAATTCAATAAAACAAGTTCAAGGATAAGTTTTTAAAAATTTATAATTTAATTTATCTATAAATCAATAACGTCCAAATTATCAACATGATAATGCTTTGTGGAGTAAAATTCAAGAATAATATTGTACCAAAAATAATTTAGACCGAAAACGAATCAATTTTTATCATGAATAGTACCCCGGGTGAATAGTACTCGAGTGAATAGTACCTCGTGAATAGTACTCCGAGAATATTAACTCCGTGAATAGTACTCCAACATGAAAAAATTAAAACTTATCAAGAATGCTCAGAATAATATTTCCATGAAAAGATACTGGATGAAGCGCAAATATCAAGGATATTCTACTAATTTCATGGAGTATAGAAGCCAAAATTTTAACAAACGAGTATAGAATTTGAAATCTGAAACAAAATAATATTACTTACATACTACAGAGTATGGAAGAAAATATTATTTTAAGCGAATATTGAACAAAAATAACATCCCTTACCTTGAAAAGAAGAGTATTCCAACTGGTATAGCGAGGATATTCTTGAAGAAAATTTTCACTGATTTCTACGCTCAAAGCTTTCTAAAACTCTAAAGAAATACGCTCAAGATTATAGAAGAAGAATTCTCTGATTCTGGTGTGATTTTCAATTCTAACTTAAGCGCCTATTTATAGAAAAATGCTAAAACGCCATAGGAGACTAAAATAATAAAATAATATTATTATTTTATTTTTTCATTATTCACGTCCACCCACCAAAATGAGCAGCCAACTTGGACAAAAATTTCAGCCCACAAGTTTGAAAAACAAAAGTGGGCCCTACTCAATTTTAATAAAAAATATTTTATTTTCCGAAACTTCAATAATTCATATAAAATAGCCCTTTTATCAGAAAAATACGAATTTTATGTCCATTCCACACGAAATTGAATTCTCTACAACTTTACAAAAGAAAGTTTTTCCAAATTCCATACAGAAAATATCCGAATTTCCATAAACGGATAATTTTTAATACCTCATAAAATTCATAACAAATCATACGTTAATTTTTAACGGTTCAACATTTGTGGACATATACTCAACTTATATATGTATAACATATCCAAAAATCACAACGATCCAACGGTCGGATTAAAATTATAACTCACTTAATAGAGCTTTAAGAACATCGATTTGATTTTTTTTAATACTTCCAATCCGACAAAATACTGATAAAACACCTCAACATTAATTCTTTTATTTATAACCACATAAATATTTTCCTAACCATCATTTATGTCCACATAAAATAAATATGTCCTTATCATATAAATCAATAATTAATTATTCACAAATAATATTACAGAATCATAATAATGACAACTAGCCCCGTTCCCAGGAAAGAGGGGGCTTTTTGATAAGGATTTCTCTTTACTGGCGGGCAATTAGGTGACCAAACCTCTCCTTAACAGAACTTTCTAGACATTGCCAATAATGCTATCTAATAATATTATTCAAATAATATGAATTATTGATCTGCTAATGGGAAATACTGTGCAGTGATAATTATTGAAACAATAATAATATAAAATATCAACGCAACAATTATTGAATCAATAAAATAAAATATTGAACAGTAATTACTGTAACAATTATTGAGTAGTGCCTTCTTACATAAGAATCAATAATTTAAAAATACTGTGCAATACCGTATGCTACTGTGCAACAACGCGTATTACTATATTTTAACCACCAGGTATTCTAACAGTTAACGGTAAACTTTCGCCGTTATTTTATAAAAAGATATTTTTGTCGTTTTCTCAATCTGACAATAATTCCGTTGTGGGGTCCACCAATGATTTTGCCGTCGTACGAATATTCTCTGTTAAAACGAATATTTTTCGACCAATCGAATATTATATAACAACTTGCGTACTTTGTAAAATTTATAAATATTGCTCACAACTATAACATTATATCAAATTCACTCTATAATATTCAAAAAATGATATTTATAGAAAATTCATCTTTATTCATAAAAGTTGGGGTCTTACAACCTCCCCTTCTTATGAAATTCCGCCCTCAAAATTAGGGTACGTACCTGGTATGTAGAAAAGGTAAGGATACCTTAATTTTATTTCAGATTCTAACTCCCATGTCATTTCCTCAACATCGTGGTTTCTCCACAAAACTTTGACTTGAGGTATAACCTTGGAGCGTAAAATATGTTCCTTCTTATCTAAGATTTTAACAGAAACCTCTTCATACGTTAAATCTTCCGCTATTTCATCCGGTTCTAACTCAATAATGTGGTTCGGGTCTTTCACATATTTACGTAACATAGATATGTGAAAAACGTTATGAACACGAGACATACATAGCGGTAAGGCGAGTCTATAGGCCACAGTTCCTACTCGTTTGAGGATTAAAAATGGGCCAATGAATCGAGGATTGAGCTTTCCTCTCTTTTTAAATCTCGTAACTCCTTTCCATGGAGCAACACGTAACAACATATGTTCTCCAATATCGAATTCCACATCTTTTCGATGAAGATCAACATAACTCTTTTGTCGATCTTGTGAGATTTTTTATACGTTGTCGGATCGTTTGAATCTTTTCCGTAGTCATACGTACCAACTCCGGTCCTAACAACGTTGCTTCACCCACCTCATCCCAGCATACTGGAGAACGACACTTTCTCCCATGCAACGCCTCAAATAGAGCCATGTCAATACTTGCTTGATAACTGTTGTTGTAGAAAAACTCCACCAATGGTAAGAACTTGTCCCAACTTCCCTTAAAGTCAAGGACACAGAGTCTTAATAGATCTTCAAGAGTTTGAATAGTCCTCTCCGACTGCCCGTCCGTTTGAGGATGATAAGCCGAACTAACTTATAAATTCGTGCCCATAGCTTTTTGTAAACTAATCCAAAATTTTAAAGTAAATCTTGGGTCTCGATTAGAAACTATGGATACTGGCATACCATGCAATCTTACAATCTCGTTTATGTACATACGAGCAAGACATTCAAGTGTATAAATTTCTCGTATAGGTAAGAAATGAGCCAACTTGGTCAATCTATCAACAATGACCCAGATCGTATCTATGCCTTGAGAAACCTTGGGAAGACCGGTAATGAAATCCATGATAATGTGCTCCTACTTCCATTTTATAATTTCAAGTGGTTGCAATGGACCTTTTGGTACTTGATGCTCCGTCTTGACTCGTTGACAAGTTAGACACCTTGAGATAAACTCTGCGATCTCTCTCTTCATATTGCTCCACCAAAATGTATGTCGAAGATCATGATACATTTTGGTACTCCCAGGATGGATTGCAAACGGTGTGTTGTGCGCCTCCATCATGATTTTATACTTTAAATCAGGGTCGTTAGGAACACAAAGTTTGGAGTTGACTCAAAATATTCCTTCATCATCGATTCTTGCTTCCGGCATAGCACCTTCTTGCACTTTCTTCCTCATACACATCAGCTCCAAGTCTGTAGCTTGAGCGGCTTTAACTTTATCGATTAAAGTCAGTTGTACTCGTATATTCGCCATCATCACATGAGCCCCTGGAGTCTTTAACTCTATCTCCATCCTTTGCAAGTCATACAAAATGGGCCTTTGCGTTGACAATATCACACTTGTACTCGCATATGATCTTCTACTCAATGCGTCAGCTACTACGTTCGTTTTACCAGGATGGTATTGAATGGTATGATCATAATCTTTCAACGGTTCAAGCCAACGTCGTTGCTGCACGTTGAGTTCCTTTTGGGTGAAGAAATATTTGAGGCTTTTATGATCCGTAAATATCTCCACTTTCTCCCCATACAAGTAATGCCTCCAAATTTTAAGTGCGAAGACAATAGCTGCCAACTCTAGATCATGAGTAGGATAATTCCTCTCATATTCTTTGAGTTGCCGAGAGGCATAGGCTATGACTTTTCCATGTTGCATGAGAACACATCCTAACCCTTTGCCCGAAGCATCACTGTAGATGACAAATCCCTCTGAGCCAGATGGTATTGTCAGAACAGGTGTTGAAATGAGTCTCCTCTTGAGTTCTTAAAAACTCTTCTCACATTCTACGCTCCAACCAAATTTTGTATCTTTCCGAGTCAGCTGAGTTAATGGAGTAGTGATTCGAGAAAACCCTTCTACGAATTTCTGATAATAACCAGCTAAGCCGAGAAAGCTAGGTACTTCGGTCACTGATTTAGGTTGCTCCCAGCTTTGAATAGCTTCAATCTTTGCCGAATTAACATATATTCCATGACTTGATACTACGTGCCCAAGGAATGCTACTTCCTCAAGCCAGAACTCACATTTCCTCAACTTGACATAAAGCTTGTTTTCACGAAGCTTTTGGAGTATCAGCCTCAAGTGTTGCTCATGATCTTCACAGCTTTTGGAATATATGAGGATGTCATCAATAAAGATGACCACAAAGTGATCCAAATATTTCTTGAATACTCGATTCATCATATCCATGAAGGCAGCAGGAGCATTAGTCAATCCAAAAGACATGACTAGGAATTCATAATTCCCGTACCGAGTTCTGAAAGCCGTCTTTGGAATGTCATCGGTTCTAACCTTTAACTGATGATACTCGGAACGAAGATCGATCTTTGAAAAGAATTTGGCGCCTTGTAACTGGTCAAACAGGTCATCAATACGTGGCAATGAGTACCTATTCTTGATGGTGACATGATTCAACTCCCGATAATCAATACAAAGTCGCATACTCCCATCTTTCTTCTTCATGAATAGAACAGGAGCACCCTAAGGAGACGTACTAGGACGAATGAAACCGATGTCTAACAATTCCTATAGTTGGACCTTTAACTCTTGAAGTTCAAAAGGAGCCATTCGATATGGAGATTTGGAAATGGGTTTTTTACCAGGTTCAAGGTCGATACAAAATTCAATTTCTTGCTCTGGGGGTAGGCCAGGAAGTTCTTCAGGAAATACGTCAGGAAATTTATTAACAATAGAAATATCATTCAAAACTGACGTATTTTTGTTTAAATCCGTGACATGAGCTAAGAAAGCTTGACATCCGTTTTTCAATAAACGAATAGCTTTATGGCTTGAGATGACAGTGATTGATTTTAATGGTTTAGTTACTTAAATTCGCATAATAGGTTGGTTAGAAATATGAAAGCTAACAACCTTACGAAAATAATCAATTTTTGCATGATGCGTAGTTAACCAATTAATCCCTAGAATTACGTCAAATGCAAGTATTTTCAATGAAATAAGATCGACAGGTAATGTGAGGGTACCGATTTGAACCAAACAAGACTTATAAACAGTGGATGTAATGAAGGTTTCTCCCAACGGAGTTTCAATAGATAAGTCAAAGTCTAATTTCTCCGGAGTCAAATTTAAATGTTGAGCGCAAGTAGGAGTAATAAAAGAATGGGTAGAACTGGTATCAAATAAGGTATAGACTTCGCTAGAGTTTATGATAAGCTTACCTGTGATGACCTCGTTCGGGTTCCTTGCTTTCTGGGAAGTCACGGCAAGCGCTCTCCTTTGAACTACCGGTTTTGACTTTTCTGGAACGACCTTTGGTGCCTCCATCCCAGCTGGACTTATCTTCGGTGCACAACAAAATTGGGCTAGGTGACCTTCTCTTTCATAATTATAACACGCTTTGGACTGCATCGCACAGTTTGGACTGATGTGTCCCTCCCCTCCGCATTTGACGCATATGATAGGTGGTCGTTCTCCTTCCTTAACAACGGGTGCTGGTGCTGACTTCTTTCCATCATTATTGAATCTCCTCTTCTTGAAATGTCCACTCTTATTGTCTTGGCTATGATTACCACCGAAGTGGTTACCATTTCTGGCATGTTGATTCCCTCCACGTTTGTTGTCACCGCTTCGATGACTGCTACCACTGGTATTATCATTTTGCTGGATGCTATCTCTTGGTTGGGTTGACTCGTTATCGCGCTTCAATAACTGAGCCCTATTTACAACATCTGAATACAAATACAGTTTTTGAGAAATTAAGTATTGGCGTATCTCAGGTTTCAAACCTCTTAGAAACATCCGTGTCATTCTCTCCTTGTTATCAACTAAGTGAGACGTAAACCGGGATAACTCGGCAAACTTAGTTTTGTACTGCGACACGGTCATATTATTTTGCTCCAACTTGATGAACTCTACCTCTTTCATGTGACGAATACTTTCGGGAAAGTACTTGTCGTTGAATAGTTCTTGGAACTTCTCCCAAGACATCTTTAGTGCGGCAGGTTGCGTACGCTTTACAGATTTCCACCAGTAATCTACTACTGCCCGCAACATGAAGGTGGCAAAGGGAACTTTTGCTCCTCGGAGCATCCCAAGACATCAAATATCTTATTGATCTGCTTTATCCACGTCTCCACCTTAAGTGTTTTGGCACTCCAAAAAACTCCGGTGGTTCCAGCTCCTTGAACTATTTTGCAGTGACCGTCCGAGAGTTACCAGTGTTTCCACCTGCATTTCGGACAGGAGTCTCTCTTGCCTGATGTTGCATGAATTGCAGAAAGCCTCTGAACATTTCATCGTTCATCATTTGGTCAGTGTTGTTGTTTGCATGAGGATTGTCGCCTTCCTTATGCACATTATCATGTTTATTGATTTATGGAGACTCAACGGTCTCCTGTGCTCCATTGCTATTCTCAACATTCTCGGATATCATTTTCAAATACTGCCACAAAATAAGGGTTAATTGACATGTCACATATTATCCCTATACTCTGACCGACCAATTAAATACCAAATAAACTTAGTTAGGTCATACTAGCGAAGGAATTCCCCGTCTCTCCCCTCCTAGTTCTTGTCTCACATCTCAGCCAGGGATCATATCCCTAAGCTTTGATACCAACTATAACGCCCCCAAAATAGGTATACATCACCCATTCTGAGTCACCAAATACATGGTACAGAATACAAATACAAACATAAATATACAACATGAGCTGTGAGTTTCAATATAAATATTGTCGTCTAGACAGTATTAAAACTCAAAATAAGTCCTCAATACATTTATTATCACACTATTTCATAGAATAGTGAGGACTACTAATGCTATCATCTGGACCATCACTCCGTCCTCTGACTAGTCCTTGCTACGTTCTCATTTCTTGAAGAGAACAATGAAAGCAAAAGGGTTAGAGGAATTAAGTAGAATATAAAATCTACTATCTTCTATGATTTAAAAGATTTTTCATCACTTTTATCATTGAGACTCACCTTAATAAATAATCCAAATCATCCCTGCACTACGGCCAAGTATATTCATTATCCATGCACTACGGGCCAAGAAAATTCGTGTATTCATCAATGGTCATGATCATGCCAACAATTGTTCATCAATGCACTACGAGCCAATGAGGACTTTCACCACATCATTTGTAATATTACGGTCATAATTATACCGAATAATCCCTGGTTATAATCATACCAAGTCCATTTATGCACTACAGGCCACAGATGACTTTCAACAGAATATAAACATGAGGAGGATGACAATGATATAAGAATTCAATAAAACAAGTTCAAGGATAAATTTTTAAAGATTTATAATTTAATTTATCCAGAAATCAATAACGTCCAAATTGTCAACATGATACTGCTTTGTTGAGTAAAATTCAAGAATAATATTGTACTAAAAATAATTTAGATCGAAAATGAATTAATTTTTATCATGAATAGTACCCCGGGTGAATAGTACCCAGTGAATAGTACTTCGGGAATAGTAACCCCGTGAATAGTACTCCGGCATGAAAAAGTTAAAACTTATCAAGAATGCTCAGAATAATATTTCTATGAAAAGATACTGGAAGAAGCGCAAATATCAAGGATATTCTACTAATTTCATGGAGTATAGAAGCCAAAATTTTAACAAACGAGTATAGAATTTGAAATCTGAAACGAAATAATATTACTCATATACTAAAGAGTATGGAATAAAATATTATTTCAAATAAATATTGAACAAAAATAACATCCCTTACCTTGAAAAGAAGAATATTCCAACTGGTATAACATGGATATTCTTGAAGAAAACTTTCACTGATTTCTACGCTCAAAGCTTTCTAAAACTCTAAAAAAATACGCTCAAGATTATAGAAGAAGAATTCTCTGATTCTGGTGTGATTTTCAATTCTAACTTAAGCGCCTATTTATAGAAAAATGCTAAAACGCCATAGGAGACTAAAATAATAAAATAATATTATTATTTTATTTTTTCAATATTCACGCCCACCCACCAAAATGAGCAGCCAACTTGGACAAAAATTTCAGCCCACAAGTTTGAAAAACAAAAGTGGGCCCCACTCAATTTTAATAAAATATATTTTATTTTCCAAAACTTCAATAATTCATATAAAATAGCCATTTTATCAGAAAAATACGAACTTTATGTCCATTCCACACGAAATCGAATTCTCTAAAACTTTACAGAAGAAAGTTTTTCTAAATTCCATACAGAAAATATCCGAATTTCACAAATGGATAATTATCAATACCTCATAAAATTCATAACAAATCATACGTTAATTTTTAACAGTTCAACATTTATGGACATATACTCAACTTATATATGTATAACATATCCAAAAATCACAACAATCCAACGGTCGGATTAAAATTATAAATCATGCAATAGAGCTTTAAGAACACCGATTTGATTTTTTTTAATACTTTCAATCCGACAAAATACTGATAAAATACCTCAACATTAATTCTTTCATTTATAACCACATAAATATTTTCCTAACCATCATTTATGTCCACATAAAATAAATATGTCCTTATCATATAAATCAATAATTAATTATTCACAAATAATATTACAGAATCATAATAATGATAATTAGGCCGTTCCCAAGAAAGAGGGGGCTTTCCGATAAGGATTTCTCCTTACTGGTACGCAATTAGGTGACCAAACCTCTCCTTGACAGAACTTTTTAGACATTGCCAATAATGCTATCTAATAATATTATTCAAATAATATGAATTATTGATCTGATAATGGGAAATACTGTGCAGTGCCTTCTTATGTAAGAATTAATAATTCAAAAAAATATTGTGAAATACCGTGTACTACTGTGCAACCACGCGTATTACTGTATTTTAACCACCGAGTATTCTAGCAGTGTTAACGGTAACAATTACGTCGTTATTTATAAAAACTCAAACTTGTTATTTTCTTCATCCGACCGTTTTTCGTTATGAGGCCCACAAATGGCTGCGCCATCGTACGAATATTCCACGACCAAACGAATATTCTCCCCGATAACAATGAATATTTTATAACCACTTGCTTATTTCACAAAATTTACACATTTCGCGCATAACCAAAGTATTATATCAAAGTAACACCTTATTATTCACAATAATAATTAGAGAAAATTCGATTTTATTTATAAAAAGTTGGGGTCTTACAACATTGGATCAAATGATGGAACCAATGAGTTTTAAAATAATACCGTTATTCGTATGTCTATGCTAATTGTTTCGGCTAGAAAAAAATGATTTAAAAATATCAAAATGTTTTTATTTCTTGTAGTCATTAAGGCATCACTAAATATGATGCTGATATGGCAAACGAGGAAGTCATCAATGCAATTGAACATGGTGTTGGATGTGATCATAGGATCGTCAACCCACTATAGTATGATGTAGCATGACGAAGTCATATAATGACTGAATCCTCAACGTACAATTAAAATAGTATGGTATCTTGGCCATCATAAAAATGATTTTTGGTTTTCTTTAAACTAAGAAAGATATGCCACATGAATTGACTAAAACTATTTCGATTGATGTTCGAATTGTTGTTAGGAGTCTATGCTATTTGATTCAGCTAGACAAATATTAAAATATGTTTATGCAGTTCAAGCGTTTCTTGAGAAGTTATGTCAAACCAAATTGGTTTGGTGCAGATTCAAATGTTGAGAAGCTGAGGTGAACAACCCTTTTATAGGGGATTATATTACGCAAAAGCGTTAAAATGTTTGTGTACAAAACATTGTACGAAGGGCTGATCCCCCTGAGTACGAGAAGAAAGGTCCATATAGTCTTATGACTGTTAAAGGTTCAAGTCGAGATACTTGATAACCTGGGGACGTAGTTCAAGGTTGTAACATTCCATAATTTTAAAGTGTGATATTAAATAATTATTGATTTATTTAAGTATTTAATGGATATGTTATTGTTAAATAAATAATTGCTCAATTTGAGTGATGTGGTTTATTTAATTATTTATTGAATAAATAATTAAATATTAAATATTTATTGGCAGAACTGTCTGACAGTTTTGTTTAAATGTACAAAACTTGAAAATAAATGGTATGTGTTTATCATAATAATGTTAAATGATAATTTCAGTATTATTAGACTATGAACTATCATGTTATTAAGTATTATCTACTTGAAAAATAATTGATTATGTGAATGGGTAATTCAACCCATATGATAAATGTAATTGTTTATATAAATGTACAATGTTGGTTAGGACTAATTATGTCAATATGACATATGTTTAGGGTATCAATTCAAGTGGTAAAAGTGTAGCTTGTGCTAAAGGCAAGTTTCCTAAACCTACCTTTTATATTGAGCAAGTTTTTAAGCCTTAACTTTTGATATTTAGCAAGTTCTTTATTGTATAAGTTTTCTAATCATTGGTGTTATTGAACTAATTATTGTTTCAATTTCGATTATCATATAATGGTGTAAATTTATTTGGAGTAAGTTATTTTTGTACTTAACTTGTGGTTTAGCATGTACAATTATATACAAGTTGTGGATGTTTATTATTCAATTAACCTTGTCTTATTATTGTTCAAGCAAGGTAGGTTATAATTATTCAAATTGTATGCTATTAGATTATCCCTAAAGCATGATGTCAATTTATAAACATCAATTAAACTATGATTATTCCATAGTATACAGTTATGTCGTTTGTAATCAACTAAACCTTAGTTGATTACATTTGAATTCTAAATTACCCCATGATGTATCCAAACCAAACTCACTTTGGTACGGACTTGTATTCTAAATACTGAGAAGAACAACTCTTTTATAAGAGGTTACGCTTAGCGTTGAAATAATTGTGCACAATACATTGTACGAAGGGTTGATCCCCTAAGTACGTGAAGTCCTTATAGTCTTATGACTGTTAAAGTTTAAGTTGAAAAATTACTTATAACTGTGGACATGATTCGCGGTCATTAGACCCTCAGTAAAGGTTAAAGCTTTCCAAGAGTTAATAGAATATATTGTTAAATTCTATTGAGCTTAATGTTGACAAATGATGTAAAAGTTTAATGATTTAATTATTGTTATTTCAAGTGGGCCTTGTTTGCTCACTCTTGCCTGTAAAATTTCTTACAACTAAGGTTGAAACTGGTGATGTACCTAGTACCAGTAAAGGGAAAGGAAAGACGAAACAATGCTGAAGACTTGTAATAGTTGAATAGTTTATTTTCAGACTTGGTTTAAAGATTGTAATGAAGTTTATTTTAATTTTCCGCATGAATGATTGTTTGTAAAGGTTAGTTAACCTGGGAGATTTATTTAAGTTTAATCCTGTTTGGGCAGGTTTTGTTATTCAATTTTATTATAATTGGGTAGTTAAAAATGAATGTTTTGATTACGTGAACACCAAATCTTGAGGAAATAAAGTACCAGGATTTGAGGGTGTCACAGGTTGGTATCAGAGCTTTAGGTTATGAACCTTAGGTGGGGGAAAAAGCCTTAGGAAGTAACCTTTGAAAAGATAGTGGTGATAACTCTTATCGAGTTTCAAGAAAGAAGTAATAAAACACTTATGTGCTTATGTGTTTATAACTTATGTGCTTGCGAGTGTCGAGTAGAATGATTAATAACTAAAACTTTAAAATTTTATTGTCAGGATGACTAATGTCGGAGAATCCAGTCAGGCTAGGGAGGAGGGACCTTAAATGCCTATAGAGGAGGAGCCTCGCGACATTCAGGTAGTTTGGGAACAACTACTGCCATGGGAGTTAGCCCCGTTGGTCACAGTAGTTGAAGATGAGGAGGATGATGTGGAGACAGATGAGGAGGATGAGGAAGAAAGGATTCCACTTAACTCGATAACAGGCCGTATTTACGATGAGGTGCATGACTGCAACGTGGAACTTCAGGATACAGTTGATGAATTGAAAGAGATAGTAGCTGAACAACAGACTGCAATGATACAGAAGGACGATGAGATCCTGGATCGTGAAGAACGACTGACTAACGCCGAGGAGAAATTAATACAGACTGAAGGAGAGAAAGAACAATTGATCGAGATGGTTGCTGAACTGGAGAGCAAGCTGAGAGAAGAAGCTGCTAAGAGGGCAAGAGCTGAAGATGCATACGAGGAAGCTTATCAACGAACTGGAAGAGCAGCGAGAGACACGCAGGCAAAGAGGATGAAGATGGAAGAGATGGATAAAGTATTTAACATCGCAATTAATCGAGCTCAAGATCGGGTCATGGGATATCCGATTCAGTTCGAGACTCTACCATCATTCGTGTTAGATCGCAGAACAATGTTTCGAGTCATGGAGAAAGAACGTGATAGGGCTACGAAGTACCTTAATAGATCATCGTAGAAAATGTGTCGGTAATGTACGTAATAAGTATTAAATAATGTGTAAGTCCCTAGTGTTAAGTAACCATGGGATATGATAATAATGATGTTGTCCTGAAACTTTTGTAGTTCAGGAAAGGAATGTAGATAGCAGAGATGCTATTGTGTTGTGTTTTCAGAAAGTTTATGAATAAATAAATGTTATTATTTTGTTCAAAGTGTTATGTGCTATGTGGGTATTTCTTTTATAGAGGCAAGTTAATTAGAAATACTTAAAGAAGTTGAGTAATGGTCTAATAGATGTTTTATTTTAACAGAAAATGCCTCCCAGACGTCAGCCAACACGACAAAGAACCACTGAAGGAACTAACAATAACGACAATGTTGATGCGAATCCCGTTCAATAACTAGTAACACTACTGACAGGAGCGTTGCAGAATCAACCTCAAAACCAAGGTACAACGTTTAAGGAGTTTAAGGCGATTGGACCACCTGAATTCCGTGGGTCCATGAATCCAGTCGAAGTACAAACCTGGATTATGGAGTTAGAGAAGGTGTTCGATGTCGCTAGGGTAGGGGATGATCAGAAGACTGCTTTCGTAACGTTCATGTTGAAAGCAGAAGCTAGTTATTGGTGGCAGGCTAATAAAACTCGTGAAGGGCCAGGAGTGATGACTTGGGATAGGTTCAAGGAGTTGTTTTTCGAGACCTATTTCCCGGAGAGTTCGAAGAGTCAGCTGGAAGTACAGTTTCTAGAACTGAAGCAAGGGACGATGACGGTATCTGAGTATGCCTCAAAATTCAATGAATTGGCGAGGTTTGCGCCATATCAGGTTAGCACAGATGAGCGTAAGGCGAAGAGGTTTGAACAGGGACTGAAGCCATGGTTGTACAGTAGGGTTTCCCTGTTCCAATTGAAGACGTTTGCAGCAGTGATGGAGAAAGCAGTACTCGCTGAAGGTGGACGCGAGGCGGTGACAAAATTTAACTAGGAACAAAAGAAGAAGAAGAATGAGAATGAGGTGAAGAATGGTGGTAGTAGCAGTGGAAACAACAACAATAACAACAACAACAACAAGAGGAAGTGGAATGGGAGTATGGGTACTGGAAACCAGCATGGTAACCAGCAGAATAAAAAGTTTGAAGCATGTGCGACATGTGGAAAGTTTCACAAGGGTGCGTGCTTGATGGGAAAACGAGTTTGCTACAATTGTGGCCAGGAGGGTCACATCGCCCCAAATTGCACTCAATCAAAGAAGAATGCGTGCTTCACGTGCCAATCCAAGGATCACTTTGCTCGTGAATGTCCTAAGAAGAAGGAGGGAGTGACAACCAGAAGCAAAGGAGATAACAATGGAGGTGCGTGGGCTATTACAGGACCTGCAGCATCAATCAAACCCACAGCCAGAACCTTTAACATGACTGTGCAAGATGCTGTGTAATCAAAGGATGTAGTTTCAAGTATTATCCCAATCAATGATATTGATGCATATGTATTATTTGATTCGGGTGCTACTTGCTCGTTTATATCTGATGAATTTGCTAAGAGGTTAGAATTGCCTAGAGAAGAACTGAATTTTCCTTTGAACATAGAAATTGCGAATAAGGAAATAATCCCTGTTAGATTCGTATATAAGAACTGTAGGGTGAACATTAAGGAGAATGTCTTGTTGGTAGATTTGATTCCGATTAGACTGGGGGAATTTGATGTAATTTTGGGAATGGATTGGTTGTTCAAATGCGGAGCGATAATTGACTGCCAAAAGAAATGTGTAAACCTTATGACTCCGTCAAAGGTAGTATTTTATGGTAGCAAGTCGCCTAGACAAATGAAATGTCTGACGACTATGCAGGCCAAGAAATTGTTGAGTCAAGGTTGTGTGGGCTATTTAGCTTACATAGTCGATACTCAAAAGAAGGGGGTAAAGCTGGAAGAAATAGCAGTAGTGAGGGAATTCGAAGACGTTTTTCCAGAGGATTTGCCAGGACTTTCGCCTGACAGATAAATTGAGTTCGTGATCGACTTAGTACCAGGAACAGCACCGATATCGAAGGCCCCGTACAGAATGGCTCTGGTAGAAATGAAGGAACTAATGGTTCAGTTGCAAGAGCTACTGGACAAGAAATATATTTAACCAAGCGTATCGCCATGGGGAGTGCCAGTTTTATTTGTGAAGAAGAAGGACGGGTCAATGCGTCTTTGCATTGATTATAGGGAGTTAAACAAAGTCACTATTAAAAACAAATACCCGTTACCAAGAATAGATGACTTGTTTGATCAACTGAAGGGTGCTAAGTACTTTTCGAAAATAGATTTGAGAAGTGGTTATCACCAATTGAAGGTAAAAAAGGAGGATATACCACGAACGGCATTCAGAACTCGGTATGGACATTACGAGTTTCTGGTGATGTCTTTTGGTTTAACCAATGCACCTGCTGCGTTCATGGATTTGATGAACAGGGTGTTTAAACCATTCCTAGACAAGTTTGTAGTGGTATTCATTGATGACATTCTAGTGTATTCCAAAACTCAAGAAGAACACGTGGAACACTTACGTCTGACATTGGAGACACTAAGAAAGGAAAAATTGTACGCGAAGTTCTCTAAGTGTGAATTTTGGCTCGACCGTGTATAATTTTTGGGGCATATGATTGACAAAGATGGGATCTTAGTGGATCCGTCGAAAGTGGAAGCAGTAATCAATTGGGAACAACCAAAAACACCGTCGGAAGTGAGGAGTTTCTTGGGACTGGCTCGTTATTATAGAAGATTTATTCAAGATTTTTCTAAGATAGCCACTCCGCTAACAAATTTGACAAGAAAAATTGTAAAATTCGTTTGGACGGAGAAGTGCGAAGAGAGTTTCCAAGATTTGAAGAAGAAGTTAAGTGTGGCACCTATATTGACTTTGCCAGATAATACAAGAAATTTTATGGTATATAGTGATGCCTCACATAAAGGGTTGGGTTGTGTTCTTATGCAGAACGGCAAAGTTATTGCCTATGCATCAAGACAATTGAAGGATTATGAGAAGGGGTATCCGACTCATGATTTGGAATTGGCTGCAATGGTGTTTGCTCTAAAAATATGGAGACACTATCTTTATGGAGAGAAATGTGAGATCTACACAGACCACAAAAGTCTGAAGTATATTTTCACTCAGAAGGATTTGAACATGCGTCAAAGAAGGTGGATGGAATTAATAAAAGATTACGATTGTGAGATCTTTTATCATCCGGGTAAAGCGAATGTAGTTGCAGATGCTTTAAGCAGGAAAGGTCGGGAGAAGTTGATGCTGATAACAACTCAAAAGGAGCTCATTTCAGCAATAACAAAATTGGAGTTGGAAATCAAATTTCCAAAAGAATCTGACGAACAACTATTCCAGATAGAAGTTGATCTAACTTTAGTGAACAAAGTGAAAATTGCTCAATTACAAGATGGAGAGTGTGGAAAAATCAAAGAGAATTTGGGTGAAGACGGAGATGTAAAATATAAGGTCGATACCGAAGGTTTACTACGGTTCGATGGACGAATTTGGGTTCCAGTAGTGCTAGAGCTGAAAGAAGAAATTCTGACTGAAGCTCATAGCTCAAAGTATTCAATTCATCCAGGAAGCACGAAAATGTATCAAGATTTGCGCTGACATTTTTGGTGGCCAAATATGAAAAGAGATGTTGCTGAATGCGTAGAAAAATGCTTGACATGTCAGAGAGTAAAAGCCGAACATCAAAGACCCAGCGGATTACTCCAACCGTTAGAAATACCGGAATGGAAGTGGGAACACATCACGATGGATTTTGTGGTGGGTCTTCCAACTACTCAGAGAGGATGCGATGCAATTTGGGTAATAGTGGACAGACTGACGAAATCAGCGCACTTTTTACCAATAAAGATTAGATTCAATCTTGATCAGTTGGCAAAATTGTACATTAAGAAGATCGTTTCGAGGCACGGAGTGCCAGTATCAATTGTGTCTGATAGAGATCCACGGTTTACAACGAATTTCTGGAAGAGACTACAAGAATGTATGGGAACACAGTTGCGAATGAGTACGGCTTATCATCCACAAACAGATGGCCAAAGCGAACGAACAATTCAGACATTGGAAGATATGCTGAGAGCATGTGTTATGGACTTTAAAGGAAGCTGGGAAGATCAACTACCATTGGTGGAATTTTCTTACAACAACAGTTATCACGCGAGCATCGGCATGCCACCTTACGAGGCATTGTACGGCAGAAAGTGCAGAACCCCACTGTGTTGGGATGAAGTCGGTGAACGCCAACTGTTAGGACCAGAACTGGTACAACAAACTACTGATGTTGTCAAACTCATCAGGACAAGACTGGTCGCAGCTCAAGACAGACAGAAAAAGTATGCTGATCAACACAGACAAGATCGTACATTTGACGTAGGAACTTTTGTATTCTTAAAAGTTTCTCCCTGGAAGGGGAAAATTCGTTTCGGTAAAAAGGGAAAGCTAAGTCCGAGGTTTATTGGACCCTTTGAAGTGCTGTGAAGAGTGGGAGAAGTGGCTTACGAGGTAGCTCTACCTCCAGAGTTGGAAAATATTCATAATGTTTTTCACATTTCGGTGTTACGACCATATAAACCCGACTACAAGCATGAGATCGAGTATGAACCTTTGCAGTTCAAAAAAGATTTGACTTATGAAGAGGTCCCTATCCAGATAGTCGACAGGAAAGAACAAGTGCTCAGGAATAAAGTGATACCTTTTGTGAAGGTGATATGGAGAAACCACAACGCTGAAGAAGCTACGTGGGAACTCGAAGAGAAAATGTTAAAGGAATACCCTGAGTTATTTTTTTAATCTATGTGTTCGATTCTGGGGACAGAATCTTTGTAAGTAGGGAAGAATGTAACGAATGATTTGTTTGAATTGTGATTCTGAGGACAGAATCCTTGTAAGGAGGGAATGATGTAACATTCCATAATTTTAAAGTGTGATATTAAATAATTATTGATTTATTTAAGTATTTAATGGATATGTTATTGTTGAATAAATAATTGTTCAATTTGAGTGATGTGGTTTATTTAATTATTTGTTGAATAAATAATTAATTATTAAATATTAATTATTAAATATTTATTGGCAGAACTGTCTGACAGTTTTGTTTAAATGTACAAAACTTGAAAATAAATGTTATGTGTTTATCATAATAATGTTAAATGATAATTTCAGTATTATTAGACTATGAACTATCATGTTATTAAGTATTATCTACTTGAAAAATAATTGATTATGTGAATGGGTAATTCAACCCATATGATGAATGTAATTGTTTATATAAATGTACAATGTTGGTTAGGACTAATTATGTCAATATGACATATGTTTAGGGTATCAATTCAAGTGGTAAAAGTGTAGCTTGTGCTAAAGGCAAGTTTCCTAAACCTACCTTTTACATTGAGCAAGTTTCTAAGTCTTAACTTTTGATATTTAGCAAGTTCTTTATTGTATAAGTTTTCTAATCATTGGTGTTATTGAACTAATTATTGTTTCAATTTCGATTATCATATAATGGTGTAAATTTATTTGGAGTAAGTTATTCTTGTACTTAACTTGTGGTTTAGCATGTACAATTATATACATGTTGTGGATGTTTATTATTCAATTAACCTTGTCTTATTATTGTTCAAGCAAGGTAGGTTATAATTATTCAAATTGTATGCTATTAGATTATCCCTAAAGCATGATGTCAATTTATAAACATCAATTAAACTATGATTATTTCATAGTATACAGTTATGTCGTTTGTAATCAACTAAACCTTAGTTGATTACCGTTGAATTCTAAATTACCCCATGATGTATCCAAACCAAACTCACTTTGGTACGGACTTGTATTCTAAATACTGAGAAGAACAACTCTTTTATAAGAGGTTACGCTTAGCGTTGAAATGATTGTTCACAATACATTGTACGAAGGGTTGATCCCCTTAAGTACGTGAAGTCCTTATAGTCTTATGACTGTTAAAGTTTAAGTTGAAAAATTACTTATAACTGTGGACATGATTCGCGGTCATTAGACCCTCAGTAAAGGTTAAAGCTTTCCAAGAGTTAATAGAATATATTGTTAAATTCTATTGAGCTTAATGTTGACACATGATGTAAAAGTTTAATGATTTAATTATTGTTATTTCAAGTGGGCCTTGTTTGCTCACTCTTGCCTGTAAAATTTCTTACAGCTAAGGTTGAAACTGGTGATGTACCTAGTACCAGTAAAGGGAAAGGAAAGACGAAACAATGCTGAAGACTTGTAATAGTTGAATAGTTTATTTTCAGACTTGGTTTAAAGATTGTAATGAAGTTTATTTTAATTTTCCGCATGAATGATTGTTTGTAAAGGTTAGTTAACCTGGGAGATTTATTTAAGTTTAATCCTGTTTGGGCAGGTTTTGTTATTCAATTTTATTATAATTGGGTAGTTAGAAATGAATGTTTTGATTACGTGAACACCAAATCTTGAAGAAATGAAGTACCAGGATTTGGGGGTGTCACAAAGGTCTTGTGACCCCTCAGGAAGATTTGAGAATCTTTTAAATTCCTGATTTATTCATATTGCTTCCCAATTATTGAGCAATTATGGAAGATTTTTGTTATTCTGAAGGTTGAATGTGGCAAGGAGAATATTCCTTAGAAAAGAGTAATTTGTGAAAACATGACATGTGATGATGAGTAAATTGAGAAAACTATAATAGTTCCAAGGAAGAAATAAAATTCTAAAAAGAGAATAGATGAAGTTATCTAAGAAAAAAAAAGTGATATTCGTGAAAGAGAAAGATGTGAAGTATTCGTGGAAGAGAAAGATTAACGTGAAATCTATTTTGATTAATTAAATGAATGAAGATTAGTAAATAAAAATTTTGAGGACGAAATTCTTAGAAGAAGGGGTGAATGTAATGTCCCGAGAGTTTGAGAATTGAGTATATGATAATGACCCTTAGAAAAAGGTAATGAACGGGTTAAAGAATATATAATTGTAAAACCCCAAATTTTACGAATAAGATTTATTTTTTCTCAAAATAAATTTTTATTAATATTATGGTGTGGATTTGATATAACGTTATAGTTGTGGGTAGTATTTATAAATTTTGCAAAGTATGCAAGTGGTCATATTATATTCGATTGGTCGGGGAATATTCATTTTATCAGAGAATATTTGTACAACGGCACAATCATTGGTGGACCACACAACGGAATTATTGTCGGATTGAAAAAATGACAAAAATATTTTATGAAAATAACAGCGGAAGTTTTACCATTAACTGTTAAAACATTCGATGTTATAAGTACAGTAATACGCGTGGTTGCATAGTAGCACACGGTATTGATTATTGATACTTAAGTGATAAGTCACTCAGTTTTGTTTTATTGATATTATTAATGTAATAAAACATAATTTTTTTTTATATAAAATAGAATACTTTTATAAAGTTATTCTATAACAAGAATATATTATATTCTATTATGCATAGTATTTTGTATAGTAAAATCTTTTTATATAAAACATAATACTTTTATAAAGTTATTCTATAAATAGAATATATTATATTTTATTATGCATAGTGTTGCATAGTGCTGTATAGTGTTTTGCATAGTAAAATCTTTTTATATAAAACAGAATACTTTTATAAAGTTATTCGTTTTAATTAGATTATAAATAGAATATATTATATTGTATTTAAAAAATTTTGTTTTAAATATGGACCGTCTGATTAAAAGTAAATCAATCTGGACCGTTCATGAGTTAGTTACTATGCAGTCCATTCTTCTATAAATAGAAGCTCATTTCTTCATTATTTCTTACGAATTCACTGAAACTCTAGAGAAAGAAACTATAGAGAGAAAGAAGAAAAGTGTTCTGCTACTTCACTACTCCTATATCCAGTACTCTTCTTTCTAAGGTAAGGGATATTATTTGTTGTATCCGTAAGTGGTATTATTTCTTTTGTATTCATGAAGAGAACTTCTGTTATCTTATTATTTATTATTCTGTTGGAATAACCTGTATACGCGGGCTACCCTATACTTGGTAAAATTTGTCTGTTATTCCGTCTTTATTATTCTGTTAGAATATCCTGTATGTGCGTTTTACGCCGGACCTGGTTCCGTCTTTATTATTCTGTTGGAATATCCTATATGTGCGTTTTATGCCGGACCTGGTTCCGTCTTTATTATTCTGTTGGAATATCCTATCTGTGCGTTTTACGCCGGACCTGGTTCTGTCTTTATAATTCTGTTGGAATATCATGTCTGTGTGTTTACGCCGGTCCTGGTTCTATTATTTATTATTCTGTTGGAATAACCTGTCTGTGCGGTCTATCGCATGCCTGGTGATTTCTTTTGTTATTTTATTCTTTATTATACTTAGTTGGTTAAAGTTTTGACTTCTATATTCTATGAAATTAGTGGAATATCCTTGATATTTGCACTTCATCCAGTATCTTTTCATGAAAATATTCTTCTGAGCATTCTTGAGTTTTACTCTACAAAGCAGTATCATGTCGACAATTTGGACGTTATTAATTACTGGATAAATTAATTCTTGAACTTGTTTTATTGAATTCTTATATCATTGTCATCATCCTCATGTTTATATTATGTTGAAAGTCATCTGTGGCCTATAGTGCATAGATGGACTTGATATGATTATGACCAGGGATTATTTGGTATAATCATGACCGTAATATTACAAATAATGTGGTAAAAGTCCTCATTGACCCGTAGTGCATTGATGGACAGTTGTTGGCATGATCATGACCATTGATGAATACACGAATATCCTTGGCCCGTAGTGCATGGATAATTTGTGGTTGTGATACTAATGAATATCCTTGGCTGTAGTGCATGGATGATTTAATGATGTGAATTATTTATTGAGCTGAGTCTCAGCGATAAAAGTGATGAAAAACCTTTTAAATCATATAAGATAGTAGATTTTATTCTCTAATTGACTCTTCTAATGGATTGTTTGTTCCGCTGCAGTTAAACTTGATGTTTGTTATATTGTATCAGTTTAACACTGTTGAAGGCTAACGATAATTTATTCTGCATTATCTTACTCATAATATTTCTTACTGGGCTAGTTGAGCTCACCCTTTCTTTCACTGTTCTCTTCAGGAAATGAAAACGTAGCCGGGACTAGTCGGAGAACGGAGTGACGGTCCAGATGATAGTAGTAGTAGTCCTCACTATTTTGTTAAATAGTATGACAATAAATGTAATGAGGACTTATTCTGAGAGTGGATATTGTCTAGATGATAGTATTTGTATTAAAACACACAACTCTCTTGTTGTATATTAAAGATTATATTTGTATTCTATACCATGTATTTGGCGACTCAGAATAGGTGATGTATACCTATTTTGGGGGCGTCACAATAATACTCAAATATAATTGAGTTTAAGCAAAGGTTGTGAAATAAAGTCTATAAGAGTTTGTTATGAAAAGCAAATGTAGTAGGAAATATAAAACTCATATTATGATAATGTGTTAAGTGGTTCAACGATAAATTTTGAAAAGAGATTTGGTGAAAACCAAGTAAGGGAGGTTTCGTTGATTCCGAGGACGGAATCCTTATAAGGGGGGAAAGATGTGACAACCCAGATTTTTCAGTAATTATTAAAATAAGAATTTAATAAATAAAATTCTTATTATGAGATGTTTTGAGATTGAGTAATATTTGTTATATAATTTGAAATAAGTGATTTGGTGTGAAGAGATTATGTGTGAATATAAAAGAGATATATATTCATATATTGGGAAAGTGAGGTGTAATGGTTAATTTAATTATTGAGAAAATTAAATGAAAGTATTATGGAAAGAAAATTAACTGAATAATATTAGTTAATTTAAATAAGTTAAAAATATATTATGGAATAATATAATTTGATTATTATGCCTTGTGGCAATGAATTTAATATGAATTAAATCTCATAAATAATGTGAGTAATTCACTTAATTAAAATAGTGAATTAATGTAAAGTAATTAAAATAAGAATTTAATGAATAAAAATTCTTATTATGACGTGTTTTAATAAATTGAGAGAGTAATGTATGTTACATAGAAATGTAATATTTTAATGTAATTTGATTGTGAGTTTCATAAAATAGCTAAAATATTTATCGAATAAAATAAATATTTTAGTTGAAATATTTATGGAATTTAAAATAAATATTTGATGGAAAGTTATTAAGGGATTAAATAATTTTATAATCGGCTCATACTTTGTTACGCTAAAGAAATGGTAATGTTCTAATTTAATTAAAGTGGTTATGGTTTGTCAAATAAGGGTTATAATTTAATTAAAGAAAGTGTGACAATGATTTACTATATAATAAGGAAGTTATAAAAATAAATTAAAAAGGAGTTTTTGGGTGCTAGCCAAACATGGCTTAGTGACCTTTGATATAGTAACTGATGAAACTCTTTGGTTTTTTTTTTAAACTGAAGGTTTTATTGTGTGTAACTCTCCTTATCAGTTTTATTCTTACATCCTTAAGTGTAAGAAAACATAGAAGAGAGAGGGAGAGAGAAATTGAGAGAGGGTGAGAGTTCTCTATGAAGTTGGAGAGAAACTTTGAGAATTCAAAGGAGAAGAAGAGGATTAATCAAGTAATTCCCATCTTCTAACTAGTCCAAGAAGAAATTAAAAGGTAAAAATCCTTATTTGAGTTTTCTTGGTTTTTGTAAGTTTTCTATGAATGTTATGTTGGGAAATTTGATTGTGATGGTTATATACGTTATTAGATATATAATCTATTATGAGTAATCTATAACTAGTTTTGGGGTTATCAAAATCATGAGAACATGTTAAAGATGAGAAATTAGAGTTTTGTTGAAATACATATAAGTTTTGGTCAATTTTGAGACTAATTATGAAATCATGATGGAAACCTTAAATTGATGATGGATGTTGTTAAAACGTTTAAAAACGAAAAGAACACAAGTTGAATGAATCAATTTGGTTAAGAAACGAATTTATAGTGAATGAATTCGCTAAATATGTTAAAACATAAAAATTTAGTACGAACATGAGTTTTGGGTCAAGAATTTGGGTTAGTTAATGTTTATGTAAATTGTTAATTTTTTGGTATATTGTAGTTCTATGAATTACGAATCCATAGAGTCGAAAACGGACTGGTTTGGGTGTGTATAACTCAAGTTATGGAGGTCGGAAGGAGAAAGGGTCAAAAATTCATAAGAACAGTAAAACTGGGAAAGCAATCGCGTACCTTACTGTTAAGGGGTGCTGCAGTGCTGCCCCCAAGGCTATTTGGGGCGCTGCAGCGCTGGAATAGTATTAGGGCTGGACAGTTTTGACCTCCTATAGTAAAATAACCATAACTTTTTCATACAAACTCCGATTGAGGTGATTCAAGATGATACAGAATGAGGACGAGTAGACATACAACGTTTGTTCTTTAAGTTTTTCAATTTGAGGTCGGGAACAGGGGTCAAAATGGTCATCTTTGGGACTGATATGTATTTGAAGTCAATCGGAGGGCGTCGGGCATGCACGTATGCAAGTGTAGTGCTTCTGACGATAAAAGATGTTGTCATAAATTATAAAACATGAATATTAGTAAGACTTAACACTTGAATGAACTTCGAGTATGAAATATAGCGAGATGTAAGTCAAAAGTTAACACAATCAAATTGAATATTGTGTATTGATAATAGGAAGGGTTATGATATATAGAGTAAAGTTTATATTACAACTAGTATGCATTGCTATGTGACTAATCGTTGATGTGGATGATTATATAATTGTGTAGGACACGTGAAGTGCAGATATCTGTAAGCTGTTAAACTGTTATGGGTAAACAACGATCAAGGCAAGTCTTTCAGTTCCTATTTGCTATGTGTACTTGATGATGAATTGTTTTAAATATTTATTGTAAAGAGCATGATGTCTTATATATGTTAAAAGTATGAAACGTTAAAGTCAATTTATGACTACGTTGATTGAGTAATGAATGTTGATTGAGTAAGGAACTCAATCTTTATACTCGTTATATGAACTGCAACATGTATGTTATGTTAGTCCAATGTTTATGAGATATATGTTGAGCATGTTATTATGTGCTACGTGATGCATGAAAACTGTTAGATTTTGTTGGGCTGTCAAGCTCAACCTTGCAAATAAGCACTTTTGCAGGTTAAGGATTCAAGGTAACGCTATGTGCTACTTGAAAGACATGAATCAGATGTAATGCATAAAGATTTATATGTCTTGGCTAAGTTGTTATTATTTGAACCATGTTTAAGGTTCCGGATAATATATGATGTTTAATAGATGTTGAGTTATAAAGTTTAAGTTTTGTCTGTTGTATAAAGGGTATTGAACCTGGATATAAGTTTTATCTACTAACTCTGATAAAGTATGTAATAAATTAAGTATGGATCAAAGATAAGTAAAGATAAAGGTTTTGAGAAATGTAATAAATCACAATGATTATGTAATGGTAAACTGTCAAGTTTGAGTTATCTAATATGTAAAGGTTATCGAACTGAAATGAAAAATTTTATATACTAACTGTGATGAAGCGAATCATAAAATAAAATTGATTCAGGGATTTTTAAATGATAATGGTTTTTATTCAGGGAATTAAAATAAGAAGACATAAAAGTTTTAATTATTCCATATTTATTACGTTTAACATCGAATAATGACATACAATTAGAAATTAGACGTATTATTAACGACCGAAGTCGATAGTTGAATTGTATGAATTTTGGGGTCGTTACAAGAATTCTCCTACAACAACAGTTATCAAGAAAGTGTAGGCATGGTTCCATTCGAGGCGTTATATGGATGAAAGTGTCATTCTCCAATATGCTGGGACGAGGTGGGTGAAGCAACATTGTTGGGACCGAAATTGGTACGTATGACTACGGAAAAGATTCAAATTATCCGACAACGTATAAAAACTTCACAAGATTGACAAAAGAGTTATGCTGATCTTCAGCGAAGGTACGTGGAACTCAATGTTGGAGATCATGTGTTGCTACGTGTTGCTCCATGGAAAGGAGTTACGAGATTTGGAAAGAGAGGAAAGTTCAATCCTCAATTCATTGGCCCATTTGAAATCCTAGATCGAGTAGGAACTGTGGCCTATAGACTCGCCTTACCGCCAAGTATGTCTCGTGCTCATAACATTTTTCACATATCTATGTTACGTAAATATGTGGAAGACCGGAACCATATTATTGAATTAGAACCAGAAGAGATAGCAGAAGATTTAACGTATGAAGAGGTACCTGTTAAAATCTTGGATAAGAAGGAACATATTCTACGCTCTAAGGTAATACCTCAAGTTAAACTTTTGTGGAGAAACCACGATGTTGAGGAAATGACCCGGGAGTTAGAATTTGCAATGAAATCAATGAAATCAAGGTATCCTCACCTCTTTGACATACGAGGTATGTACACCAATTTTGAGGACAAAATTTCATAAGAAGGGGAGGTTGTAAGACCCCAACTTTTATAAATAAAGATTTAATTTTCTCTAAATATCATTTTGAATAATAAGGCGTGGATTTGATATAATGTTATAGTTGTGAGTAATATTTACAAATTTTACAAAGTAAGCAAGTTGTCATTAAACATTCGTTTGGTCGGGGAATATCGTTTTATCAGGGAATATTCGTATGACGGCACAATCATTGGTGGACTCCACAACGGAATTACTGTCGGAGTTAGAAAATGACAAAAATAACTTTTTAAAAAAATAACGACAAATTTTTTACCGTTAACTGTTAAAATACCCGGTGATAGAAGTACAGTAATACGCGTGGTTGCACAGTAGCACACGGTATTGCACAGTATCTTTGATTATTGATGCTTACGTGAGAAGTCACTCAGTTTTATTCAATTATTGCCACAGTAATTGATGCATAGTATCTCACATTATTGATTCAATTATTGTCATAATATTTTATATTATTAAATCAATAATTGAGACGATAAAGTTATTTATATTATTATTTACATTATCGACGATATCTAGAAAGTTCTGTCGAGGAAAGGGGTTTAGTCACCTAATTGTGCGCCAATAAGGAGAAGTCCTTATCGGAAAGCCCCCTCTTTCTTGGGAATGATCTGGTTGTTAATATTGTGAGTTATAATATTAATGAAAAAAAAAGTTATTAAAAATATGTTTAGTGAAGCCAAGTGAATTGAGATAAATAGAGAGATTTTTTTATGAAGTATTTGTTGTAAATTTAGCTTATTACCCGCACTTACCTATTTTTTAAAATCGTCGGTAGAAAGTTATTTCAGTTTTGTTTTATTATATATATATAAGTATTATTGTGTGTGTGTGTCGTGTGGGTGAGGGAGTATATATATATATATATATATATATATATATATATATATTATATAAGTTTTGTTTTTTTATATTAAATAAAATATATTATATTTTATTGTGCATAGTGCTGCATAGTAAATCAGAAAATTTTTAGCCAAACGAATTCGGCGCCTGTGAATTGAAAATCACATCAAAATCAGAGAATTATTCTTCTATAATATTGATCGTATTTCTTTTGAGTTTAAGAAAGCTTTGAGTGTAGAAAATAATATAAGTTTTCTTCAAGAATATCCTCGCTATACCATTCAGAAGTACTCTCCTTTTAAGGTAAGGGGTATTATTTATTTCATATTTGCTTACGATATTATTTTTCGTATTCGTAAGGAATTTTATTTTCATTCAATATTCATAAAGAATATTATTTTCGTTCAATATTCGTAAGGGATATTATCTTCGTTCAATATTCGTAAGGAATATTATTTTCGTTCAACAGTCGTAAGGGATATTATTTTTGTTTAATATTCCTATAAAATAATATTTTCTTCCATACCCTGTAGTATGTAAGTAATATTATTTCGTTTCATATTCCTAATTCTACACTCATGTTGATAAGTATTTTTTTTGTTAATGTGGAGTCTCCCAACCACAGTCGGACTAAGTCTCCCCACCCCGGACCAGGCTTTGCTCACAGACTCGGCCTAAGACATGGCTCTACCAAGAAATGTGCGATTCGTGGCCACACGGATCAGCTTTTAATTGGCCCTCACACTTACTTGATAAGTATTGCTTCTATACTCCTAGAAATTAGTAGAATATCCTTGAAATTTGCGCTTCTTCTAGTATCTTTTCACGAAAATATTATTCTGAACATTCTTGTTAACTTTTAATCTTTTCATGTTGGGGTATTATTCCTGAAGTACTATTCACAGGATACTATTCACTTAGGGTACTATTCATGACAAAAATTGATTTTTTTTTCTGTCCAAATTATTTTTGATACAATATTATTATTGAATTTTACTCCACAAAGCAGTTATCATGTTGTCAATTTGGACATTTTTAAACTCTGGATAAATTATATTTTTTTAATATTTATCCTTAATTTCGTTTAATTGATGCTTATATCATTGTCATCATCCTCATGCTTATATTGTGGTGAAAGTCATCTTTTGGTCCATAGTGCATAGATGGACTGTTGATTGGTATGATTATGACAAGGAATTATGTATCGGCATAATCATGACCTGTAATGTTACAAATGATGCGGTAAAAGTCCTCATTGGCCCGTAGTGCATTGATGGACAGTTGTTGGCATGATCATGACCATTGGTGATATTAACGAATATCCTTGGCCTGTAGTGCATGGATAATTCGTGGATGTGATACTAACGAATAACCTTGGCCCGTAGTGCATGGATAATTCGATGATGTGGATTATTTTTTTTAGCTGTGCTACAACGATAAAATATTGATGATGAAATTTTAAATCATAGAAGATAGTAGATATCATTCTCCACTTGACTCTTCTAATGTATTTCTTGTTCCGCTGCAGTTAAACTTGTTGTTTATTGTATTCTATTAGTTTTACACTGTTGAAGGCTAACGATAATTTATTCTGCATTATCTTAGTCATAATATTCTTTACTGGGCTAGTTGAGCTCACCCTTTGTTTTCATTGTTCTCTTCAGGAAATGAGAACATAGCCGGGATTAGTCGGGAAATGGAGTGTGTAGACACTCAAAATTTTCTTTTCCTGTTACTAACTATGCAGGAGGGCAAAAGCGTATGTTTCACACTCCAGAGATGACCCTGGAGGACCACAATATCAATTCCAACCCTGGGGATAGCCCCGAAAGATCCAATTTTCAACCCCGAAGATAACCTTGGGAAATTAGTTTTCAACCTCGGAGATAACCCCAAAAAAATCAGTTCCAACCTCAGAAATAATCCCTGTCCAATTTGCTTTGTACACACTATAAGTTGAGTGCTTTCTCATTTTAAACACTTGTAAGCTCATATATAGCTACTTTTCTATCGGTGGGAGCCGAGTGTTCATCCACTTAAAGCTATAGAAGTCTTCTTTGGCAGTCCACTGTAAACCTTCTTACACACTTTATAGCCTTTCTCTTCATCTGTGCACACACTGTTCTTCACGTTGAGAGTCGTGTTGCGTGTGTTTGCCCGGACTTCGGTCTGTGGCTTTTATTTCTTTTGCATATATATATATATATATATATATATATATATATATATATATATATATATTTATATATGGACTAACACTATCAAGTTATGCCTCGATTGAGCCTGGACTCACGTCCGGAGCGTTTATTTGCTTATAATTATATACTTATATATAAACTGTGGTCGAACTTTATTCGATGAGCCTGGATTTACATCCGGAGCGTTTACTTGCTTTTATATATTTAAACTTGTATATATGAACTGTGTGTTGAACTCTGTTCGATGAGCCTGGATTTTATATCCGGTGCGTTTACCTATATATATATATATATATATATATATATATATATATATATATATATATATATTATATATATATATATATATACATTTCGTCCCGTCTGGAGTTTACTTCGTGGCGGTTGACCGTTTTGACTGCTTTCTTTACATTTCGTCCCTCCTAGAGTTTACTTCGTGGCGGTTGACCGTTTTTACTGCTTTTTGTACATTTTGCCTGTCTAGAGTTTCCTTCGTGGCAGTTGATCGCTTTTACAGTTTTATTTACATTTTTGATCCCACATGGAGGTGCTTCGTGGTGGTTGATTATATCAATATATATATATATATATATATATATATATATATATATATATATATATATATATATATATATATATATTTATTTATCGCTTTTACATATTTATATTTTCGATCCCCCATGGAGGTGCTTTGTGGTGGTTGATCATATCTGTATATATATATTTACAGCTTTTATATATATAACTGATTACTGCTTGCATATAAACTGTGTTATCATGTGAGCCTAGGAATCATGTGATCACAGATTCAGTTTACTGAATCTAGATTTGGTTCTCGTGATGGACATTTTCAGCTGTAAGCAGCTTGTAAATTTATTCATGGTGTTTGGATTTCCTCAGATGGTTTTCATACCCATGAGGAGTTCGACACTGCTTTGTACATTATTTTTTCGAAGATGGTTTGCATCTCGTAAATAAAAGCAATCAAATAAAATGGAAGTATCAAAGGCCTCAATTACTATTGAGCACAGAGTTTGAAAAACCTCTTTTTACAAAACGTCACTGCTATATCTTGTTAAAACTGAATTTTATATATAAAATTCAAACCCTTTGTATATAGGTGTGAACGAGGCATAGCACTACTTCCAAATAATAGCACATTGACCCACACACATACACATCCATAACAGTTTCTTGAAAAGTGGCGGTCATCGTGGTAACACGGATGTCAGAGGGTGCCTAACACCTTCCCTCCGCATAAGCAAGTCCTGGACCCTAATGAATCTAGGTTTCACAGACACATTTAGCAGTGTTACATCACTGGGTCAATGTGCAAACCTTTTCTTGGTTGTGTTGGTACAACTAGTTAAAAAACCAACTGGCGACTCTTATAGTTCAGACCTTTTTCGCTTGTTTTTTCAAACAAATCTCACCCAACATGAGAACACAAAAGAACAAGAATAGAAAAGGGACAAATAAAAATATCAACGTCGACAGGTGACGACTCTGCTTGGGATGTCCAGTAAGAGGACTTATGCCGCTGTTATAAACTTTTCAGAACTGTTATCTACTTGTGTGTGGATATTGCATTTACATTTGAATGAATGTGTACGAATGCATTTACTTATTGCACTTAGTGCTTCGCACCATATCTGCTTGTTATATTAGTGCTTCGCACATGTCATCATTGTTATAAACGGTGAGACACGTTGTATGTAAATGTATGTTGTGTGGTTTCTCCATCAGGAGGCTATCCTGTCGGTGTTTGATTACTGGACTCGTAGGAAGACTAATTCCAACGAGGCTCAGGAAAGGCACCACCCAAATTCGCTCCAGTTGAAAGACTGGATTAATTTCCCGTCAAGTAAATTGCGATGATTTGGGAACCTTCATGCCGAAAAATCGCGAGAGTAACCTCAGCCTCTGATAAACCAAATGCGGAGGAAAGTCTCTTCATACTTTCACATTTCAATTACTTGTAAATTCAATTACTTGTAATTTCATTTCCATGTAAATCTCAATATAATGGAAAATATGAAGGAATATGTGTACATGCCTTCCCTTTATATCAAAACCTGACATACTATCTTGTCAACTGACATCCGTTTCGCAGGACGATACTCCTAAACGGACGCATTACGTAATATTGTTACATTCACTAAGACTAAACTACATAAGTCTTTTTTTGTAGGGATATAATTGGTCCAGTAACCCGGTCAAAATCCAAAAAGGCCACGAGCCTACAGCCAATTATGTCTTCATCTGACCAGACTGATCTTAATCCAGTTTCTCGCAAAGAATACGACGAATTAAGCAAACAAATCACAGATTTGGCTATTCTGCTTAAAGAACTACACCAATATACTCAGGGTACAAGGATACCCGTACATGCTGAATCCTCCACACAAGAAGGAACCCAAGGTCCGGATACTGCTAGTTCCAGTCGCAGGAGTCCTCACAAGCATAGACAGATTCCTTCAGTTTCAACCATACGGCGATTATCTCCACCTACAGTTCCTGAACCTGTACGGTCTCCGGTAAAGGTGCCTACCCATGTAATGACTATATTATTTCCCAAACTGATACCGGTAAAGGAGAAAGAAATCCTAGTTCCAGATCCCGCATTGGAAGAAGTGGAACAAAGAATTAAACAAGACATCATCAGAATGATGTCCAAATACGCATCATTGTCCATGATGAACACACAAACAGATACACCCCAGACGATGATTGTCCAGACATAATGGCCATCATTCAGGAAAAGGAGGACGATGACAACCCCTCCATCACTGCAGTCCACTAGGACTTTACCCTCGACAATTGGAGCAGCACTCCTTGCATTGGTCGACAAGGGTAAAACGGGCAGAAACTCATTCTGCCCTGTAGATAGCAATAACTGCTTAATTTTTCTGTACAGTATTAGCAGTTACTTTTGTCATTACATGCTAACACTTTATATGATTGAACAGTTTCATATATTAGGTGAAAGCATTTTGTTTCAGGACTCTAAAGTTAGATGTGCCTGTACTTGCTGATGAGGTGCCTATTCTCTACAAGGACTGTAACTTTGATGTAAAGTTGGACTCAGACTTGATGGAAATACAAGAGGACTATGAGATACCTAAGGAGATCAAAGAATGGGTCAAAGACAATCCCAGGCCAAATCTTGATCAAACCACCTCTTTTAAACCTCAAAACCTTAGAAAACCCCAAACAAATCCAGATTGGTACGGACCTCACTCCAAACCAAAGGAATGACATGGTTACTCTATTGACCCTATTCCAGGATGTGTTTGTATGGTCTCACGAAGGCATGGTCGATTTATCCACTAACATTGTCATTCATCGCCTTCCCATCAAAGGGGGATTCAAACCAGTCAGGCAGAAGCTCAGGCGATTAAAGCCTGAGTGGAGGTTAAAAGTTAAAGAAGAAATTGTGAAATAATTTCAAGTCGGCATCATCATGGTGTCAATGTAGCCTGAATGGCTATCTAACATAGTCCCCGTGCCGAAACCCAGAGGAGAGGTGCGAGTTTGCGTGGATTACAGTGATCTGAACAAAGCTTGTCTCAAAGATAGCTTTCCCGTCCCATTCATCCACATACTCATTGACAATACAACTCAGTATAACATGTACTCCTTTGCGGATTGCTTTGCGAGGTACCATCAAATCATGGTTGCTGAAAAGGATCGTGAGGAAACTGCATTCATCACTCCTTGGGGAACCTTTTACTACAGATGATTGTCATTCAGCCTCATCAATACCGAAGCTACCTATCAGTGAGCCATATGGCTCTTTTCCATGATCTAATGCATAAAAATTTAAAAAAAAAGAAAAAAAGGAAAAAAAAATAAAGAAAAAATTAAAAAAAAATTAAAAAAAGAGAAGAAAAAGAAAAAGAAAAAGAAAAAGAAAAAGAAAAAATCTTTTCAACAGGTTCTACAGTTGATGCCTTACCATCGGCAGGTTCTATAGATGGCTTCAGAGCTTGAAGAAAAATCCTTCCTTCACATTCCTCGGAATAGGAATGATTTTGCGGATGCGCTAGCAACCTTGGTCTCCTTGATCAACATACATGACAAGGAAGACATGCTAACCCTCACATTTGCCCAACAAAAAGGCTCCAACCTATGAGAATTACATTGGAGAAGTATTGGATGAGCTACCTCCCATACAGCACCCTTGATATCAGCATATTAATGAGCACTTACAAGATAGATCTACACCCGCTGAGGCGAGCCCGACTAAAAGAAGGCGGATCCATCGACTTGCTATGAAATTCTCCCTGAGCGGAGATGCACTCTACAAAAGAGATGCAGAACGAGGTCTCCTCAGATGTCTGGACGAGGACCAAGCTCAAAGGCTCATGGATGAAATCCATGGGGGAGTATGTGACCCACACATGAGCGGCCCTCTACTTGTGAAGAAGATCCTACAATAGAAAAGTCCGACTACGGCAGTTCAAATAACACGACTTGGTTTTGAAGAAGATAGTTAACAACCAAGCTCAATCTAAAGGAAAATTCGCTCCAAACTGGGAAGGCCCGTTTATTGTCATGGAGGTATTGACAGGAGGCGCTTTCAGATTACAGAAAATGGACGGCGATGAATTTTCGCAACTCATCAACTTAGACACCGTGAAATGGTACTATGTCTGAAGTTACCATTAAGCAAACATCCTGGTTTTGGATCACCAGATCCCCAGTCATTTTAGGTTTTATAACCCTTTATTACATACAATTTTTCTTCACACTCATCTGCCCCATCAGGGACAAACACACTTTTCTAACCAGCAGCCTAGTTTTCGGATCGCTCTATCTGTTTCTCAACTTGGTTTTGAACCCTTACTCAACTTTGATTATCCCACCAGGGATTGAACCTTTCACACCTGCAGTTTTACCCCACTAGGGATAAGACTTTTCATACCTACAGTTTATCCTATACATGGGATTAAACTTTTCACCTACAATCTGCCCTATACATGGGGCGAACTACGTCGACCTGATCTCCCCAATACACAGGAGTATGTACGCAACCATTTTTATGGTTCGGTCTCACCACAGAAAAACAAAACAAACACACTCCTATCCATAACCACATACAGAAACCAGTCCCAAGACACCAAAAATGGTAGGAAATATACACAGATCGTCGATCCATTCTAAAAATCCTGAGACATCTCATTGTCCATCCATCAAGGAGGAGTTCAGAATACATCCAGATCGCAAAGCCCTGGAGACACAGACAAATATCAAGCAAGTAACAAGGCAAAACTAAAAGGGAAGTGATCAAAACATGTTTCTTTGCCATATATAATGTTGTTTGATATATACAATGTGTAATGTACATGACAAAATGGCTAAGCTAGTCTGTGCAGGAAAATACAACGCCCATCTACAAATTAGTGTTTATGCGGGCTATCAAGTACACCATGGATTCCCTCTCAGAAGAAGGAGGTAACACTATGATCTCCTGCCCAACGAGCCAACAGATCTACTGCCAACTACATGCGATATCTCGGGCAGATATAGCGCTATCCCACTCAATAATCATTGCATCTTTGGATGATCTGGCATCATCCAACTAAACAGCGATATCTTTATGAGTTAGACCGACATCCCTACCATAAAAAGCTGTCAACATCAAAGCCCACATCCACACTGGCCGTTCATCATATGGTATAGAGGTAAAAGCCTCTCGCGATCTTGACATCTTATATGCCTATCTATCAAAGTAACTACCCTAGATAACAAGCAAGGCTTGGGCAATTTCAAAATTGGCGACAACCAGATATTGGGTCCCTTACAACAAGATTGGGGCAATCTCAGATATAGCGACAACTCAACACTGGGGCATTTATCAATCAGGAAAATGCACCAATCATCACCATCAGCATGGTACATCATCATCATAGCTTCCCTCACATCATCTCATTGGCAATTCGGGATGATCATTTGGTCTTTTCCAATCATACTGTTCTCAGAATGAATAATCCACATGTGAGGATGTTACTCACTCACGACTTCATCAACAAAGAGTTTCTCATATGAATCCCCAACATCAACATGCGAAAGGACTGGGGCATTGTCTAATTCCAAGAAATGGAAGGAGCTTAAGATGAGATAAAGCCTCTCATCAAAAGAAATGGGAGAACTCCTGAAAGAAATCATGGTGACATAAGCGTACCCCTACGAAAGAAGGGGAAAATTCTCAAATTTTTTTAACTCAAGAGCAGAAGGCCAACGACGAAGGGCCCAGCGAATGAAATCTACACCATCAAACACGCGTCAAGTCCTCACAAGTTGAGGCCTCTACACCACAGTTCAAAGTTGGCCAGCGAAAGAACGAGTTGCACCCTCCAGGGATGTCAGCAGCATTCAGGTCCCCAGTTCAGCTGGGTTGTGAATCAAATGCTCAAGGAAATGGGGCACAAGCACCCAACAGTGAAAGTAAACTCTGAATCACCGTAAAAAGGGTGAGTGTAACATTAGGACAACATCAATTCAGTGTAACATCAAGACAATTCAGTGATGAAAGCTTCGTATACCACCATTCGAGTGGGAACCAAAATAGTTTGGCGATCAGTAGGGTAGACACCGTTGTAAACTACCAGCGTATACATCGGGAAGGTCTGGTGATCTCAGAACTTTATCCCCATCAGAGATGTGGAAAACATCTCAACTTATCTTCATCAAACAAGCATCAACGATTAAAAGCCAAACCGTTAGAGTCAACACCAGCATAGGCATCAGCAATGATCGGTAAAGGTAAAGCGATTTGTGAAAAACATTTTAACATTCATCATAACATTCATTACATTGCGATTTGCGATGTGTGATTTGCGATTTGCGATGTGCGATTTGCGATGTGCGATTGGTTAAATGCGAAATGCCAAATGCCAAATGCGATGTGCGATTTACGATCTGCGATTTGCGAAAACATTTTAAACATTCATCATGACATTCATTACATTGCAATTTACATCATTAAAAATACCTTGTCATATTTCAAGTGTTTACTAATTTTTATCATGTCCATTCCATTGCATTGCATGAACATGATAAAGAGGGGCATCTGTAGACACTCAAAATATTTATTTTCCTGCTACTATCTATGCAGGAGGGCAAAAGCGTCTGTTTTACACTCCAGAGATGACCCTAGAGGACCACAATATCAATTCTAACCCCGTGGATAGCCCCGGGAGATCCAATTTTCAACCCCAGAGATAACCCCGGGAAATCAGTTTTCAACCCCGGAGATAACCCCGGAAAAATCAGTTTCAACCTCAAAGATAACCCCGGAGGATCAAGTTCAAATCCTAGAGATAATCCCAGGAGATCAAGCCAACCTCAGAGATAACCCTGAGGACAGTCAAAGTCAACATCAAGTCAACCTCAGAGATAACCCTGAGAAAAAGACTACTACAAACGTGCAAAAATCGAAGAGAACCCCGGGAGGGGCAAAATAGTCATTTTGCCAACTCAACTTTAACTCACATCAAATACACTCATTTCAACTCAAATTGCTTCAATAGAAGTCCCATAAGAACCATATCTTAACTTTCGAGCGCAAACTATGCAAAACGGATCAACGGACTGCCTGACGAAAACTCAGAAATGCCATTTCAGTCAAGGACCCATCTTCCCAGAATTAAAAAAGGACAAATCATATGTCATTATGTATCTCTCAGAAAGAGCTTTCCGGAATGGTATGGCACGCTTCCATCGGACTCCCGAATTGAAAGTTATGAAGTTTCGAGCGAACAGCGTGTTGTTCGAGTGCACGTACTTTGAGACAGCAGGACCCACACTGCCCGAGGCACCCCGGGAAGGCGCAGGTACACCTGCTACTCCCCACTCTATAAATAGAGGGCTTGGGGTGGCCATATTTGCAAGAGAAAAGGCGAGGAAGCCCTGTCCAATTTACTTTGTACACACTATAACCTAAGTGCTTTCTTATTTTAAACACTTGTAAGCTCATATATAGCTACTTTTCTACCAGCGGGAGCCGAGTGTTCATCCACTTAAAGCTATAGAAGTATTCTTTGGCAGTCCATTGTAAGCCTTCTTACACACTTTAAAGCCTTTCTCTTCATCTGTTCACACACTGTTCTTCACGTTGAGAGTCGTGTTGCGTGTGTTTGCCCGGACTTCGGTCCGTGGCTTTTATTTCTTTTGTATATTATATATATATATATATATATATTATATATATATATATATATATAATATATAATATATATATGGACTAACATTATCGAGTTATGCCTCGATTGAGCCTGGACTCACATTCGGAGCGTTTATTTGCTTTTATATATATATATATATATATATATATATATATATATATATATATATATATATATATATATATATATTTCGTCCCGCCTGGAGTTTACTTCGTGGCGGTTGACCGTTTTTACTGCTTTCTTTACATTTCGTCCTGCCTAGAGTTTACTTCATGGCGGTTGACCGTTTTTACTTCTTTTTGTACATTTCGTCCTGCCTGGAGTTTCCTTTATGGCAGTTGATCACTTTTACAACTTTATTTATATTTTTGATTCCCCATGGAGGTGCTTCGTGGTGGTTGATCATGTCAATATATATATATATATATATATATATATATATATATATATATATATATATATCGCTCATATTTACATTTTCGATCCCCCATGGAGGTGCTTCGTGGTGGTTGATCATATCTGTATATATATATATATATATATATATATATATATATATATATATATATATATATATATATATATATATATATATATATATAACTGCTTACTGCTTTCATATAAACTGCGTTATCATGTGAGCCTAGGAATCATGCGATCACAGATTCAGTATACTGAATCTAGATTCGGTTCCCGTGATAGACATTTTTAGCAAGCAGCTTGTAAATTTATTCACGGTGTTTGGATTTCCTTAGATGGTTTTCATACCCATGAGGAGTTCGACACTGCTTTGTACATTATTTTCTCGAAGATGCTTCATATCTCGAAAATAAAAGCAATCAAGTCGAACATTTAATAAAATAGAAGTATCAAAGGCCTCAATTACTATTGAGCACAGGGTTTGAAAAACCTCTTTTTACAAAACGTCACTGCTATATCTTGTTAAAACTGAATTTTATATATAAATTTCAAACCCTTTGTATATAGGTGCGAACGAGGCATAGCACTACTTCCAAATAATAGCACATTGACCCACACACACATACATCCATATAACAGTTTCTTAAAAAGTGGCGGTCACCGTGGCAACACGGATGTCGGAGGGTGCCTAACACCTTCCCTCCGCATAAGCAAGTCCCCGGACCCTAATGAATCTCGATTTCACAAACCCGTTTAGCAGTGTCACATCACTGGGTCAATGTACAAACCTTTTCTTGGTTGTGTTGGTACAACTAGTTAAAAAATCAACTGGCGACTCTTATAGTCCAATCGTCGATATATAATTGTCGGACCTTTTTCGCTTGTTTTTTCAAACAAATCTCACCCAACATGAGAACACAAAAGAACAAGAACAGAAAAGGGACTAATAAAAATCCCGACGTCGATAGAGTGACGGTCCGAGATGGTGACTGTAGTAGTCCTCACTATTTTATAAAATAGTGTGATAATAATTGTAATAAGGACTCCATTTGAGTTTGGATATTGTCTACAAGACAATATTCGTGTTAAAACTCTTAGCTTATATTTTGTCGTATTTTGCACGACAGTTGTATAATTAAGTTTGTATTTGAATTTTGTGCCATGTATTTGACGACTCAGAATGGGTTGTGTATACCTATTTTAGGAGTGTCATAGCTAGGTTTTCTCCCTTCCACAAAAATGGGGTGGCCCTTGGAGCCAAAACCCAAGAGCAATTTCCTTGTATATAAACACATTAAAAGTTTAATTCTTAACCTATGTGGGACTTGGTTTTTTTCCACATGTTTTTATTATCATTTATCATTTTCAAGTGTGATCTTTGGGAGTTAATATCTCATTCATTACTCCATGAAATTGAGTTTTTAAATACTTAATTTAATCTACTCATGGAGTAGAACACATTAATGTATGGAATCATTAAAAATAATTAACGACACCCATATTAATTTAGGCTCAAATTCTATCAATTCCCCACATGAATGATATTGACTGCCAACCTTATGCAAATGTTATGCAGACTCTAAGAGAGAGAGAGAGAGAGAGAGATAATTAGAAATCTTCTGTATCGAGAGAGGTAGTTTTTGGCTTTGAACCTTCCCTTGTGAAAGACTATCGAGTTTACTGATTGTCCAGTGAACGTGATGTCTTGAACTGTACAATCGTTTGTGTAAATCGAGACAATAGTAATTCACACAGAATCTTTCCAGACATTATTTGGTTCTCATGATTTTGTTCATTTTAGCCCCGAACAATCCCGAATTTATGAGTGCTTTAAAGAAGTATAGCCTTATCCTTCTCATAGAATTGGCCCAGCTCACAATCACATAGGTGATTCTTAATAAGAGTATCCTGCCATACTCCACATGTTTATCATGATTTAAGAATCGTTAAAAGCATAGCTTATCATGTGACCGCTACAGGTATCACTATCTCGTATCATAGGCATGAGCAGAAGAAGTTAATTTCTTCATAGTGATTTGGTTTAATCATTCATAATTTAGTTGTCCCTTTGAACCTAAATCTTGGGATCTCCAGTCAACTAGGTTGGGTTTCCATCATTACGATCCTTGTTTATAGGCTTCAAACCCATTCCCCTTGAAGTTATTTTTACTTGCTCTCTAATCAAACCTTTAGTCAACGGATCCGCTATATTTTCTTTTGAATTTATGTACTCAATAGATATAATGCCATTAGTAAGCAATTGTTTTATGGTATTGTGTCTACGATGAATATGTCTAGACTTACCATTATTAGGTAGACCTAAGGTTTCAACAGGTAGACTTACGGCTACAACTGGTAGACTTGCAGAAATGCTCTGTTGGGTCCCATCGCCTCGAAGTTCGTGCACCTCGATCGCTGCGCAGTTTGCTAAAATGCTTGTAACTTGCAATCTGGGAATTCGATGGAGATGTGCCATACCATTCCTAAAAGCTCTTTCTGAGAGCTATGCAATAACTTAGGGCTTGCCCTTTTCCGAATCTGGGAAGATGGGTCTTCGCACTTTATGACCCGATCTATAGTTGTACTATAGTTATTGATGTTGTCTTGTCCAAATAACCTTTTTTCCCTCTTGGGGTTATCTTCGGAGTTGATAGGGCTTTTGGTTGTCTTTGGGGTTTGATTACAGTTGATTCTATTCTTCCTTAGGGTTGTCTCTGAGGTTGATTTAATATACCACGGGGCTGTCTCTGATTTTTTTTTAGTCCTCCAGGGTTATCTATGGAGTGTAGAAAAAGATGCTTTTGCCCTTCTTATAGTTAGCAACAGGAAAATGAAATTTTGAGTGTCTACAGATGCCCCTCTTTGTCATGTTTATGCATTGCAATGAAATGAACATGACAAAGATTACTAGACAATTGAAATATGACAATGTATATTTAATGATGAAAATCACAATGCAATGAATGTTAAAATGCTTTCACAAATCACACTTCGCAAATCACATTTCTCACATCACTCATCGCACTTCGTAAATTGTGCTTTGCACTGTAGGGTTTCGGCACAGAAACGCACAGCGGAAATTAAAATTTCTGAAACCCTAATACAGGATCCATGCGAAAAATCAATTAATTAAGAGGTTTAGATATTATACCGAATATAAAAACGAGAATCTAAAATCGACTGCGCCTCGAATCTCCAACGCAATACAAACCGACTGCGTCTCTACGGTATCCACATGAACGCTCCGCGAATCGTCCTACGATCTGCAGAATAAGGAATCGCGGTACTAGCCACCAAGGATGAGGATTTTCAGAACTGTTTTCTCTAGTCTCTCTATAAGAGCGGCTAGGGTTTTTGTTTTGATGTGAAAACCTAAAGTCTGATATACATCATATATATAGCAGTCAGGAGGAATTAATCAAAACCTAATATTATTAAAATCCGAATTTATATATATATTAATTAAGTCTTACTTAATTAATATACCTATATATAAATTATCCTATTAATTTAAATTCGTAATTTAAAATTCTATCAATCACATTGATATCTTTAAATATTTACAATTTAAATTAATTTCCTTTTAATTACGTTCTTTGTGTGTGACCCTATAGGTTATTATTACGTTGGCAATAATTTTAAAATCATATTATAAAATTATAAACAGTGAGCGACATCTAGTAATGCATCACTGCTACCCAAGTAATAATAAGATCGATGATTCGATGCAACCTTTTCGTGACCAATGTTTCAATATAATTTAATCCTTTTAACCTTAATATCCTAGATTAAACTCGAGTCATGGAATGTGTCATACTCTTCATAATTTAATCTGAGTTTTCTTGATCAATGAGTAGACTATATGAAACAAATCACTATTTGAGCATGGCCATGCATTTCATAGTCCTACTCAATCAAGAGGCCTATGGATATCACCTATAAAATATAGGATGGTTAAATTCCATCTAGATCACTCATATTACTCACACGATTCATAATGAACCCAATAATCACCTTTATAGTCCACCCTATTAAAGGTGACATTTGATGATATCAAAGTACATAAATTCTCGTGTAGTAATATAGCGATTTCAGGTCGGAGGACCATTACATCATTGTCACTATGAGAATTGCTAATGACACTTCGCATAATGCTCCATATAGAATTCTCATGGTGGGTCTGTCCAGTACATTGTTCTCTAACATGTACCTATGCATTGACTTAATATCTCATATATTTATGACCAATGAGATTTAGTCATCAGTCAATCCACATACTAGTCTCAATGCATCATTGTTGTCCCATCAACAATGATACTTGACTAGGGACATTTAAGAACAATGATATTAATTGTAATTATATAATCTCATGTTCAAGTCACATACTCGAAACTATATAATTTGTATCACTATTCTAAGGAATTTTATTATGTTAACAATTATATTACGCAGTAATTAAAGCCATAATAAAATCATTTATTTATTCAATCAACAATAATATCAAATGTTAAGCAATTACATCAAATAATTGGCCTCTAGGGCATAAACTCTAACAGTCTCCCACTTGCACTAGAGCCAATCACTCATGTATCTAATACCTTCGAACTAATGTGACCGTCGTGCTTCTGCTGCGACAAAGCCTTGGTCAGTGGATCTGCAACATTATCATCTGTTGGCACTCTTCCTATATGTACATCTCCTCTGTCAATGATTTCACGGATGAGATGGTACCGCCTAAGTATATGCTTGGATCGTTGGTGAGATCTGGGTTCCTTAGCCTGTGCAATGGCTCCATTATTATCACAGTATAGAGCAACCGGATCAACAATGGTTGGAACAACACCAAGTTCAGTGATGAACTTTTTAATCCATACAGCCTCCTTGGCTGCACTAGAAGCAGCAATATACTCAGCCTCTGTTGTAGAATCAGCTACTGTCTCTTGCTTCGAACTTTTCCAGCTAACAGCACCACCATTAAGGCAAAACACAAAACCTGACTGAGACTTATAGTCATCATTGTCAGTTTGGAAGCTAGCATCTGTGTAACCCTTTACTGCCAGTTCGTCTTCACATCCATATACCAAGAATGAATCCTTCGTCCTTTTCAGGTACTTGAGGATATTCTTGACTGCTGTCCAGTGACCTTCACCTGGATTCGACTGGTATCTGCTCGTCATGCTCAAAGCATACGAGACATCCGGACGAGTACATATCATTGCATACATGATAGATGCAATTGCCGAAGCATAAGGGATCTTTCTCATACGCTCCTCATCATCTTGTGATTTAGGACATTGGGCCTTAGAGATCTTTATACCATGAGTCATGGGTAAATTTCCTCTTTTCGCCTCTTGCATGCTGAACCATTTCAACACTTTATCAATATATGTACTTTGACTTAGGCCGATCATTTTTCTCGATCTATCTCTATAGATCTTGATACCTAAAATATAGGCAGCATCGCCCAAATCTTTCATGGAGAAACATTTTCCTAACCATGTTTTTACAGCCTGTAAGGAAGGAATGTCATTCCCAATAATTAATATGTCATCAACATATAGTACTAGGAATATAATGTGACTCCCACTAACCTTCTTATATACACAAGGTTCATCTTCATTTTTAATAAAGCCAAATTCTTTGACTGCTTCATCAAATCGAAGATTCCAACTCCGAGAGGCTTACTTCAATCCATAAATGGATCGCTGCAGCTTACATACCTTTGCAGCATCCTTTGGAATGACAAAACCCTCAGGTTGTGTCATATACACATCCTCAAGTAGATTTCCGTTAAGGAAAGCAGTTTTGACATCCATCTGCCAGATTTCGTAATCATAAAAGGCTGCAATAGCAAGTAAGATCCTGATGGATTTAACCATTGCCACTGGAGAAAATGTTTCATCATAGTCAACACCTTGAATTTGTTTGAAACCTTTTGCTACCAGTCGGCCTTTATAGGTTTGTACATTACCATCCATATCGGTTTTCTTCTTGAAAACCCACTTGCACCCGATTGGTTTTACCCCTTCGGGTGGATCAACCAAAGTCCATACTTGGTTAGTATACATGGAATCCATTTCAGATCTCATGGCTTCAAGCCATCTCTCAGAATCTGGTCCATTCATAGCTTCTTGGTAGGAAGTAGGCTCATCCTGATCTATGAGCATCACATCACCGTTTTGAGTCACAAGATATCCATAATATCTCTCGGGCTCTTGGCGTGTCCTACCAGATCTACGAATTTCTTGTGTAATTTGAGCAGGTTCACTTTCCACAATTTCTTGTGGTTCCTGCTCACGTTCCAACTCAGGTTCAATGATATTTTGTGGTTCTCGAATTTCTTCGAGTTCTACTTTCCTCCCACTGTTTCCTTTAAAGACAAATTCTCTTTCTCGAAAAATACCAGTTCGAGCAACAAACACTTTATTCTCAGAAGGTTTGTAGAAATAATACCCTTTTGTTTCTTTTGGGTATCCCACAAAATTATATTTGTCAGATTTGGGTCCGAGCTTATCAAAATCTAGACGTTTTACAAACGCCTCGCATCCCCAAATCTTCATGAACGACATACTAGGACGTTTCCCAGTCCACATCTCATATGGTGTCTTCTGAACCGTCTTTGTAGGAACATGGTTAAGTGTGAATGCAGCTGTCTCTAGGGCATGACCCCAGAAGCTTATTGGAAGATCTGCATGACTCATCATTGATCGTACCATGTCCAACAAGGTTCGATTCCTCCTCTCAGACACACCATTCCATTGTGGTGTTCCAGGTGGAGTGAGCTGTGATATAATACCACACTCCTTTAGAAGGTCATCAAAGTCTTGGCTTAAGTATTCACCTCCTCGATCGGATCGAAGGGCTTTTATGCTTTTGCCAAATTGGTTTTGAACTTCATTCTTGAATTCCTTAAACTTTTCAAAGGATTCGGATTTGTGTCTCATTAGATACACATATCCATATCTACTGAAGTCGTCAGTAAATGTAATGAAGTAATAAAACCTACCTCTTGCTAACGAACTCATGGGTCCACATACATCAGTATGTATAAGTCCCAATATATCGCTAGCCCGTTCACTGTGTCCAGTGAAAGGGGCTATAGTCATCTTGCCTAATAAACAAGATTCGCATTTTTCATATGATTCAAAATCAAATGAATCCAAAAATCCATCTTTATGGAGTTTTGATATGCGTTTCTCATTTATATGGCCCAAACGACAGTGCCAGAGATATGTCGGATTTGAATCATTTGATTTAAATCGTTTTGTGTTTATGTTATAGATAGGCATTTCTAAATCAAGAATATAAAGACCATTAAATAATTGTGCAACACCATAGCAAATATCATTTAAGTAAAACGAACAACCATCGTTCTTAATTATAAATGAAAAACCTTTCTTGTCCAAACAAGAAACAGAAATAATATTTTTGTTTATAGCAGACACAAAATAACAATCTTCTAATTCTAAAACTAGCCCAGTGGGCAAAGATAAATGATAAGTTCCTACGGCCAGTGCAGCAACTTTTGCTCCATTCCCAACTCGTAGGTCAACCTCTCCTTTCGCCAAAGTCCTACTCCTTCAGAGTCCCTGCACATTAACACAAATGTGAGAACCACATCCAGTATCCAATACCCATGATGTAGAAGTAGACAAATTGACTTCTATAACATATATACCTGAATCAGAAGTCGTACTTCCTTTCCTTTTCTTCACTTCTTCCAAATAAGCATGACAGTTCCTTTTCCAGTGTCCAGGTTTTCCACAGAAGTGACATTCACCTTCTTTAGCCACCCCACCTTTAGGTTTTAAAGCCTGTTTGGTTTTGGAACTGGGTTTGGCAACAGACTTAGATCCTATCTTCTTTTTGCCTTTCCAATTTCCTTTAGCATTCCCCTTTTGCACCATCATTATGGGAGCGGGTCCTGCCTTTTTCATATTGTTCTCGGCAGTTCTTAACATGCTCAACAACTCAGTAAGGGGTTTCTCAATTTCATTCATAAGATAGTTTATAACAAATTGAGAGTAGCTGTTGTTCAAAGATTGTAAAACAAGATCAGTTTGGGCTTCCGGAGTGATTGGAAAACCCAACCTATCAAGGTACTCAATATACCCAATCATTTTCAGCACATGTGGACCAACTGGATCACGTTCACCCATCTTGCAGTGATACAACGCTTTGCTTGTATCATACCTCTCCTGTCGAGCATGCCCTTCGAACAATTTCTTGAGATGCTCGATCATCTCATAAGCATCCATTAACTCATGTTGCTTCTGAAGCTCAGCGTTCATGGTTGCTAGCATGAGACAACTCACGTCCAGAGCATCATCTTGATGCTTCTTGTAAGCATTATGCTCCGCACGTGGTGCAGTGACAGCCGGTGCTGCAGGAATGGGCCCATCAAGGACATATAGCTTACGCTCTTGTTTGAGGACAATCCTCAAGTTCCTGTGCCAGTCAAGGAAATTAATTCCACTTAGCTTGTCCTTCTCAAGGACTGATCGTAGTGAAAGACTACTTGTGTTGTTGTTGTTGTTTGCCATTGATATCTACAATTTATAAGTGCCAAAATAATAAGTCAAATTGCAGAGTTGATATTATGTAATTGATAATAGTACAATCAAAATATACCTCTCACTATTTTATTCAAATTAATAGCCCTCGCCATTAATTCGGAAAGCATTTTCTATTAAATCTTTCTAGTGAGCCAAGATCCATATTTCATTATGACTTAAGTTAGCTTTGGCTAATCTCTTAAAACATAATTATTTAGGTAGACAACCCTTTGTCAATTATATCATATATAACTCCTGGATAGTTTGGTAAACAACAATTGTTTTTAGTCCATCTAATGGTACCTACCAAACTCTATGCCTCTAAGTCCACAATCCTATTGAGATAACTTAGTTAAGTCGGCCCCAATGATTTTAACAGTTTGGATATCACAATTATCCTATCGCATCTTACCTAGATAAATAGGGTACTTTGCTTTGGCAAACCTACATCTATTGATCAAGGTCTTGATGAGTGTTATTCATTGGAAGGCATCTGATTGAGACTTAATAATTTAATGAGGGATTTTATTAATTAATTTAGATCTCACCAATTTTAATCTTATTAAGCATGCACATTATTTATCATATCATATCGCATACAAGCATAAATAAAGTGCAAAATTAAATGTGTCACAGTTATGGCCCAATCCACTGTCAATCTTTTCAAGCTAATGAAAGATTGAAGGTCAATCTAAGGTGGTAAAAGATCTAAAAATAAATAGCCTCCTTGGATCTTCCTCAAGCATGTGCCTCCTCTCCATCTTGACATCTTCATCAATTACAGATTATTACATGACATAAAGAAACCTCGAGTTACATTCGAGGGGATTTAGATGAGAAGAGAATATTACATCAGAATTTATAGAAAGGCACGACATGCAAGCCGTATTTCAAAACCAAAAACCACTAACCTATGGGTCAAAAGGCCATAACTGTGCACCATGCATATCACAATAAGCACATAACAATTTATATATAATTAAAGAAAATAATATATAACATATAGGGGACACGACCATCGTGCGCTACGACGGGGGGGTCCAAGGGGGGGTCTCCCCCCCTGGCGGTGGTCCGGCTGATCTGTATTGCAGAATTTTTCCATAAAATCTCTGAAATAGTTTCAGAATCATTCATTTTAATCCACCAAAACACCCATAATAACAAATTATATAATACCAGTTTCGATTTAATCATATTAAAACGAATAACAGTACACCCAGAATTTATCATATATTTCCAGTTTCGATTAATCATATTAAAACGATTCTTCATGTTTCTAATCCTATTAGAACAGTTATATTGTTATTCCATCGATTAAAGATACGATTAACAGTATCATCATATATATTATCAGAATACACATACAACGGAATATCATATATTCAATTTCATTCGGTAAACATGCATCATCATATATCATATATATCGAATACAATTAAAACACATAATCTGAATTAATCGTTTCGCAAGTAGCTCTGATACCACTGTAGGGTTTTGGCACAGAAACGCACAGCGGAAATTAAAATTTCCGAAACCCTAATACAGGATCCATGCGAAAAATCAATTAATTAAGAGGTTTAGATATTATACCGAATATAAAAACGAGAATCTGAAATCGACTGCGCCTCGAATCTCCAACGCAATACAAACCGACTGCGTCTCTACGGTATCCACACGAACGCTCCGCGAATCGTCCTACGATCTGCAGAATAAGGAATCGCGGTACTAGCCACCAAGGATGAGGATTTTCAGAACTGTTTTCTCTAGTCTCTCTCTAAGAGCGGCTAGGGTTTTTGTTTTGATGTGAAAACCTAAAGTCTGATATACATCATATATATAGCAGTCAGGAGGAATTAATCAAAACCTAATATTATTAAAATCCGAATTTATATATATATTAATTAAGTCTTACTTAATTAATATACCTATATATAAATTATCCTATTAATTTAAATTCGTAATTTAAAATTCTATCAATCACATTGATATCTTTAAATATTTACAATTTAAATTAATTTCCTTTTAATTACGTTCTTTGTGTGTGACCCTATAGGTTATTATTACGTTGGCAATAATTTTAAAATCATATTATAAAATTATAAACAGTGAGCGGCATCTAGTAATGCATCACTGCTACCCAAGTAATAATAAGATCGATGATTCGATGCAACCTTTTTGTGACCAATGTTTCAATATAATTTAATCCTTTTAACCTTAATATCCTAGATTAAACTCGAGTCATGGAATGTGTCATACTCTTCATAATTTAATCTGAGTTTTCTTGATCAATGAGTAGACTATATGAAACAAATCACTATTTGAGCATGGCCATGCATTTCATAGTCCTACTCAATCAAGAGGCCTATGGATATCACCTATAAAATATAGGATGGTTAAATTCCATCTAGATCACTCATATTACTCACACGATTCATAATGAACCCAATAATCACATTTATAGTCCACCCTATTAAAGGTGACATTTGATGATATCAAAGTACATAAATTCTCGTGTAGTAATATAGCGATTTCAGGTCGGAGGACCATTACATCATTGTCACTATGAGAATTGCTAATGACACTTCGCATAATGCTCCATATAGAATTCTCATGGCGGGTCTGTCCAGTACATTGTTCTCTAACATGTACCTATGCATTGACTTAATATCTCATATATTTATGACCAATGAGATTTGGTCATCAGTCAATCCACATACTAGTCTCAATGCATCATTGTTGTCCCATCAACAATGATACTTGACTAGGGACATTTAAGAACAATGATATTAATTGTAATTATATAATCTCATGTTCAAGTCACATACTCGAAACTATATAATTTGTATCATTATTCTAAGGAATTTTATTATGTTAACAATTATATTACGCAGTAATTAAAGCCATAATAAAATCATTTATTTATTCAATCAACAATAATATCAAATGTTAAGCAATTACATCAAATAATTGGCCTCTAGGGCATAAACTCTAACATGCACTTCGTAAATCACACATCGCATCGCAAATCACTTTACCATTATCAGTTATTGCTGATGCCTATGTTGGGACTGATTTCAATGGTTGTCTTTCATCAGTGCTGCTGATGCTTATGCTAGTGTTGACTCTAACAGTTTGATTTTTGTCGGTGTTGCGAATGCTTGCTTGATAAAGATAAACTGAGATGTTTTCTACATCTCTGATGGGGATGATGTTCTGAAATCACCGGACCTTTCTGATGTATACGTTGATAGTTTACAACGGTGCCTACCCTGCTTGTAGTAGACAACGGTGCATACGCTGCTGGTAGTTGACAATGGTGACTACCCTGCTGGTAGTTGACAACGGTGCTTACCCCGCTGGTAGTTGACAATGATGCCTACCCTGCTGGTGGTTGACAATAGTGCCTACCCTGCAGGTAGATTTCAATGGTTTACATCATCGGGTTGATGTCGATGCCTACTCGAACGGTAGTTTTCAATGTTTTATCACTGGGTTGATGCCGATGCTACGTTGGGGCTGTCACCAACGATTTATAATATCAAAACTCTAGATATCTTCACTAAAGTGGTTCTCAACAGCTTATAGTTTCATCAAACATTCTTGATATCTTCTCTAGGAATGGAGTATCAATGGTTGTTACCACCAAATTACCTCGCTGCCTACCTGACATGGTAGTTTACAAAGGTTGTTATCACCAAAACTTTTTGATGCTATGCTGGGTTGATGTCAACGATTTGCATTATCAGAGAGATTGATATCTTCACTGAAGTAGTGTTCACCGTCTTATATCATCGGATCCATCCCCGATGCTACGCTGGGTTAATGCCAACGGTTTGTAATATTTGACAGACCGATATTTTCACTGAAGTAGTGTTCAACGTCTTACATCATCGAACTCTTCCTCGATGCCATGCTAGATTGAAGCTAACGGTTTACAATATTAGACAGACTGATATCTTCGCTAAAGTTGTTTTCAATGACTTACATCATCGAACCATTCCCAATGCCTCGCTGGATTGATTCCAACGGTTTACAATACCAGATAGAACGATATCTTCGCTAAAGTAGTGTTCAACGGCTTATATCATTGGACCCTTCCCCGATGTGACGCTGGGTTGATGCCAACGATTTCCAATATCATACAAACCGATATCTTCGCTGAAGTAGTGTTCAACAACTTACATCATCGGGTCCTTCCCGATGCCCTTCTACAACAAATTCCATTATCATTCCTTCTAATGAAGATGATTTTTCAAAGTTATCCCTGACCGCGTTTTTCTAATGCTTCATTGAGATGATACCAATGGCTTAACTGAGATTTTCATATTCCAGAAGTTTTTCGAGATTTCAGGTGCTTTCCACTTAATCGCGTAGAACCTTTTTTCCTGATTTGACATTTTGGCTTCCGAGAGACCTACCGGACCTCAAATTAGATCAAACCGGAGGGGGTGGGACCCACCCTAAACTTCTACAAGTAGACTTGTGAATTCTATAGGTAGACCCGCAAAAGGCCGCATGTGGTTTTATACCCCTTGGCTTATTCACAAGTCACTTTCAACTTGATTCCCTCTAAAAAAATCTGAATTTTCTCACTTGATCTACTCAGTTTGGGTTGCTTTTCTTGAAATCCATCACTGTACAAATGTTCTGCACACTTCAGGTAACATTTACATCCTTTCTTTTCAAGTTTTGATCGTTACAACGTTATATTTCATGCTTAGTAAGTTAAAAACAATATAACAAATATGTATACTTATATGACTTGATAAAATTGAACGGGCCTAGTAAATGCTTGTGTTTTACCATGCTGAACGTTATAATATAAAAAAATTTCATTTTTTCAAAAGTTAATTTACATCCATTTTGGTTAGTGCAGCTAACCTATTTTAGGACAAATGAACATGAAATGTTTTTTCAAATGCTTATGGCAATTTAGCTACCATTGGGCTCAATTTAATGTTTAATATATGAAATGTTCATGATTTAAGTTGGTGTGCTACTGAATGGTCATCTAGTCATGCCTATGTGCATGTGGATAGTCCATTTTTCAAAGGAGACTGGCAAAAAAATTTTACGAGTCTGGGCATTTAAATGAGCATGCATGTTTAACTCTACAGGGGATATATGTTAAAATTGCATGAGTTGACATGATTATGCTAGGTATGATGCGATGATCTAGATTTAATCTTTAGAGATCTAATGTCCTAAATGCATGCAAATGCTCAATTGAATTGAATAGAGTAGAAACATACCTCACCCTTTCTGAGGTGATTTATAGTTTTTGTTTTTAGGCATGGATTCTGACAGGCATAGTAGTTCTACTTCTTGTAGAGTTTCTTCTGGTGTTAGGAGAACGACTTCAGACGTTCCCTTGCCTAGATCGGCCCGACAGGCACGTCGGTTGACCGAGTCCATGATCCGTTATTAAGGTTGATAGGACTGGAGTTCCTGAGGATGAGGATGACGTTTATGCTGAGGATCTCACTCTTTCTTCTTCCACTACTCACTTGGACCTTCCCGGGATACATGTGATGATTCCCGATCTTCTAGGCGATTTTAGCCGCCACCCATCGGTCCATCTCCATACTAATAAGGTGCTGGAAATTTTCAATTTCTTGACTTGTTTCTTCTCCCATTTTTGGAAATGGTTGAGCCTTGATTTGCAATGTAGATTCTCGTATTTACTTAGCCCAGGGGAACTAGTTTTGCATCCATTCTTTGTACAGGAGCCTTCATCCTAAGTACCAGGCCATTGTACATTCATGCGGATTCGAGGCTTTCTTTTCCATTGCACCGCGACGTTGTCCGTGGGGATATTTGAGAGCTTTATATGAGCGATGGTTTCATTAGACTCAGTCACTCTATTTGTTGGATTATGAGGTGATGATGACACCGATGGATTAGCGATACATCACTGGTTTAGCGTTTACAGGTGAAAGGGTGCCCCTGGTGATAAACATTTCCCATGCTGCTGTTAGATCTTTGTTGGGGGTACCTCTGTGACAACCCGAGAATTTTAAATATTTTTAAAATTTTTATTAATTGATTTAAGGTTCAATATTAGAACCTAGATAGAAAATAAGTGTATGCGTTTGATATTTTTGGGAAGAAATTTTAAGGATTTCAAAATTCTGTGAAGGTTTTTAATAATTTATGAGTATATAAATTATTTTATGATTTATGAAGGACGAGTATGTAGACGTAATATGGTAAATATATTAAATTTTATTTGCTATAAGTAAATAAATTTATATAAACAATTTATAATGTGAGAAAATAAAACTATTAATTATTTTCTATATGTGACGTGTGCATGTTTGGTGTAATTGGTAATTGGGAGTCAGTGAATATATATATATATATATATATATATATATATTTATATATATATATATATATATATATATATATATTTATTACGTGGGAAAAATAAAATTGTTGAGAACAATTTGCGTAATGAAGCAAAACAGAGGCGGGTTAAGCATATAATATTTATATATACTTTACCCAAGAGTATTAGAATAAATTCTTATACGAAATTAATTTAATAAAGAAAATATATTATATTTATCTTAATATCTTAAGGAAGTAAATAAATTCCTCATTTAATTTATGTTAATGAGGTAAGGATATTATATTATAATATATTAGGTATGTAAATAATTGTATATTCATAAGAAATTATGTGTAACATATTTATTTTTGTAATTATAAAATAAATATGTAATTTATGTAAGTTATGTTATGTTTTATATAATTTATATATCAAAGATGAGATATTTAAATTATATGATTCCAAGATGGTAAATAGTTTAAGGAGATTTATGTAGTAACTTATTTGAGTAAATTAAGTTACTAAGGTTGGGTAATTAAATTACTTAACAAAAATATTAAAAGAATAATTGATTTAATTATTTAAGTAAGCAAATAAAATAATAGAAATAAAATCAAAATATGGCAAAGTAAGGGGGATGTGCCCGGCACATAGGGAAGTATTGAGCATGTGGTAAAAAAAAATTTTCCAATGTGTTCAAGTCACCTTAATTCCCAAAGATTTCAAAAGATATGAGAGAGAAAAGAGGTCACAATTTGGCCAAATATGGGTACATGCACTGGGTATTGAAAAGAAGAATAAGGCATGTGTTGGAAAAAAAAAATATTCAAAGCTTAAGTTACACTCAAGCCATGTGTCTCCATTCCACTTGGCCACATTTCGCCCAAGATTTTTTAAGGGATTAGAGAGAGAGAGAATGGTAGATTGTGGGAGATATTATATACATGCATATGATATATACATATTATCTAACTATTATTACTTATTCTCTTTAGTAGAAACATTTTTTTCATTTCATTCTCTTACTTCCAAAAGAGAGAAAGAAATAGAATAGAAAGAGAAAGAGAAAGAGAAAGAGAAAGGAAGAGTTTCGGCAGCCTTATGAGAGGGAGAAGAGAGATGTTTGATCCTTGTATATCCCAAGTTCATCTCATATTATAGAAGATGAAAAGCTCTAAAGGTATAAAACCTAAACTTTAGTTTGATTTAATTATTTTGGTTGTTTTAAATCAAATCATGGGTTGTGATCTTAAACTCTAAAAATCTTAGACCTACATGTTATATAGTGTATTATGTATAGATCTAACTATATTGAGTGATAAAAAGTTGGATTAAGAGAAAGAAAAGTAAATAAGTTTTTAAAGCTTAAGAAAATTAGTAGACTGCTGACCCTAAAAGGGAATTTTGAGATTAGTTAGATGTTCCAGAAAATTTTTGGGCTTTTGGTATGTTATAGTACACTCAATAAGCTTTCCATAGACTCCGGAACGGACTAAATCCGACTTCGGAGGAGAGATTTATGACATTTCAAAGTAGTGGTGTCAAAACTGTCCAACAAGTGCGGTGCAGTCCACTTGAACGGAATTTCTGGGCTGATATGTTCAGAATCTGAAAAAATATCAGCAGAGAAGAGTTGGAGTCCCGGAAGTTAGCTTTGCGTGGGCTCAAGAATCGCCTAAAAATGTTGTAAAACGAAAAAGTTATGACTGTTTTAGCGAAAGAGGGTAAATTTGGGAAAAAGATGAAAATTGTTGCGAGTGGACATTTTTGGGGTCTGTTTTAGACTGCCTAAGAAGTCCGAAATTACTGGGTGATATTTTTTGAGAATAATTTGGTATACCATGTATAACATATCCAAAGTTGAGAATTTTCTGATAAACGAGCAAGGCATGAGAAAATCGCGAAGTAGCTAGGTTGATAAGCGCACGGCAGGGCAGAGTAGCAGCCAGGCAACACAAACGCACGCCTGCCCAGCCGCGCGGCGCCGTGCTGTGGTTCGACGTCCTTTTCGCGCACTATTTTGATTAGTTTCCGTAATGCATTTTCGCGGTGTAAAATTTTTCTAAAATACTACACCATGAGGTCTATAATACGACCGAATTTTCGCTGTTATATGACTCATGATTTGAGAATTAAAAATGGGTGAACAGGCATGTCAGAACTAAAATTTGAGCGAGCGCAGAGCGTCGTCGCGTCGAACGACTTTGACGTTCGCTGTTCCGAATCGCGTTCCAGCGAAATAATAAGTCATAATAAATCTAATAAAGTCATACGGGGCAAGATTTGACTATAAGTGATATTTTATGCCGAGAAACTTCTTTTCAAACATAAATAAAGTAATAAAAATATGTAATAAATATAAATTACATACTTAAGTGAAATTAAAACTATAATTGCCTATAAAATTATTTTATGGTGCAACAAAGAACGTAAAACCTTTTAAAAATTGTATTAATCATAAAAATGATATTTTGAGGTTTTCGGTGCTTAAAATGTGGTTTTTGAGTTGAGATTTACGTAACGGAATATATATATATATATATATATATATATATATATATATATATATTTAATATATAAAGCAAAAATACATTTATTTGTAAAACGAAAAATAAAGCAAATGTGCTAGCAGGATAAAATATTTGTATATAAGGCCACAGTCAGTGTTGACTCATGAACGAACAAACTAATGTAAAAAAAAAAATTTGTTTAAATTAAAGAAATATTATAGTAAGTTGAGTTTTAATATAAAAGCTATGTATTAGCTGTTTAAACCTCAAATTTGCAAGTAAAGGTAAAAGATATTTTTAAAAAGGAATATAAATTATTTAAGCTTCGAGATGTAAAATATTTATATCTTAAAATGTGTGAGACCTTTATTATTTATGAAACAAGTAAAATATTATTACATGATTAATAATATTAGATAATGAATAAAAATACTATTAAATGATAATAATTATTTGAAAATTATTATAAGCCTTTGAAAATATTTTGATTGATAATAAATTATCTTAGATAATGGTTAAGTATTTAGAAAGAGTTTAATTGAACTTAAACCCGAGATTTTATCTGACTAGACCGTCGGGATGTTAGAATTGTACCGAACTCGATTCAGACTGTAAAAGTTTGACTTGAGGATAGGTCGTATGTGTGTTATAGACTGATAGGGTTATGTGATAATGTGTTTAGATTATTTTAAATACTGTAATGATATTATTCTAATTTGTATATCAATATTATTTATATATTAGGTTTAGACAAAGCTTATTAATTGTGTAACGGTAATCAACGGTTCAGGCAAGTTTTACTTAACTCTACTAAGAGTTGTTTCATTCAGATATGCTTATGGTTAATCATTACTGGTTGCCATTATAGAATTATACTCTGTACATATTGCATGTATAAGTCAGGTATGAAAGGCTGATCACCTTCATTACCAGTTGGTCCACATATATTTGTTCATGTTTAATACTTGTTCAGTCAAAAGTTTGTTCGTGCTAATTCACAACTATATTGTTGAATTATAGCCAGCTTATTATTCAGACTCTTTCAATCATGATATATCGTTATATTATTGAACTTAAACTTGCTGGGCAATCCATATGCTCACCCTTGCTATATCATGATAAATATTGCAGATTAAGGCGAATGCGTCAGATACAAGGAAAGGTTAAAGACAGTTACAACGTAAAGTTAATATTTGTGATTAGATTGTAATAGTATTGTATAATAATATGTTATGTGTTAGACAGATTATGAATTGTGTATAAGTTAAGGTTACTCGACCTTGGGGAAAAGTATGTAAGTTTAATGTATAAACAATTTATGTTTATATCTTTTGTAAATAATAGTAATAGTGATAGAATGATTGAACCGGATCCGCGGTGATTCGGGACCTCGGATTCGGGGACGTCACAACCTCCTTCGGCCCTCAAGGGTCGGGCCATCCGTTCCAGTCCATTGAGCATTGATGCTTCTAGTGGAGGCCTCTTCCTGCTGCTCATGTGGAGAGAGATTGCATTCTGTGATGTCTATTTCTGACGATCATCAGAGGTTGCTTTATTACAAGTCAATCCTTAATTGTCTCCTTTACACAAATTGGAGCTCTCCGCGATGTAGATCGCATTGAAGATTTTGATTGGTGATCTTTCACCTTTGCCTATTTCCTCCGTGGGATGCGTCTACGCTTTGAAGGCATTACAAAGGCTTGGTTAGGCTTCTACCCATTTCTGCTGGTGAGTAGTTTTATTTAGTTTTCCACCCACCTTCGGGTATTTTTGATATATGGACTGATGTAGTTGATTGATGCTTTTTTAGTTTTGGGCTTACGAGAGGCTTCCTTGCCTTAGGCTAGTTACCACCTTAGGCTTAGAGACATAAATGGCACCATTCTACCCTGGCTGAGGTCCCTGTGGCTGAGGGCTTTACACATTATCGCTTACAGCTAGAGCTATTGATTGCAAATATCATCACGTGGATTCCTTACACCCTTTACCATCTGACAATAGGATTTACGGATGACTTTTCGACAGGACTGGAGTACACTCTGTCAACCCGTTGGATCCCCTTCTTGATTGAGGGAGGTTGGGAGCTCTATTTGAGTGAGAGAGGTATTAGATGTGTTAGTTCCCAGTAGGCATACAATAAATCTAGAAGGGGGGTTGAATAGATCCTTTTTAATTTCAAAATAGTTTTCCTGTATATTTAGTATTGCTAATTACTCCCTCCATCCCAAAATAATAGACGTTCTAGAGAGTTTCACAAAGATTAAGAATTGTTGTAATTTTACTATTTTACCCTTAATTAATAGTTTGATCTCATTTAATTCTCTATTAACACTAGACTTCTATCCTAACGTTTCTCTCCTAACGTTTCACATTCATCTTCTGTATTGCCTTCCTTGTTCTACAGTTCAATTACATTTTTTTTATTCATTTAATTCATTTTTTTTAATAACCTTAACATCATGGTCTAAAATTTCTTTCAGCAACAATTGCAACAGAAGTAGACAGAAAAATAAAAATTTACTGTAAATCAAGTCAACGAGCAAATCTTTTTCCCCTTCATCTGTAAATTTTTTCAAATCAAAGAGCAAAGCTTCTAGTTCAGACTTCACGAAATCTCCATCATTCTTCATCTTCAACGGTAATTTCTTCTTTTCGGATTCAGACTCCATTAAATCTTCATCCTTCATATCTATAAAACCTAGGGTTTGCTCTCAACTATTGAAACTATAGTTTTGTTGTAAAAAAAAATCTGGCCTGATAACTTTATCAGTAGAGTTTTGAAGGTTTCTCATAAATGTATCATTGGAAATCAAAGAATAGAATTTGAGTTGTGTTTTGAAAATAGTGAAAATAAGCATTAATGGTGGTGGAGAAGGAAGGGTAGAGAAGGAACAAAATAGGTAAACTACTCTTGATTTTGTAAAACGTCAAATATTTTGGGAAAAAAAAAGACTCTAAAACGTCTATTATTTTGGGATAGAGGGAGTAATTAGCATGTGACAAACATAAGAATCTTTTCAAGAACAACAGAATAAGTAAAAGATCCCCTTCATTGATATATTCATGAACATACATACATTGTTCGTAGATTTAGTTTAGTTATAAGAAGTTAATACATACATAGCATTTATAGTAGTTAGGTACATAATGTAAATGATAGAAAGTAAATGACTGAATGTAAAAGACACAAAAGATTTTAAGTGGTTTAGAGACTCAAGCTCCTAATCCACTCTTCTGTTTCAACGAGCAGGAATTCCACTAAGGAAGGGCAGCACCCTGAATCACTAAGATTCCTTCAAGGCCAGCAGCCTTGGAAATTTAGTTCACTAAGAACTCTTTAAGCCCAACAGGCTTGGAACTCCTCTAGTTCACTAAGAACTCTTCAAGCCCAGTAGGCTTGAAACTTCATTTAGTCCCTCTGAACAAGGACCCCTCAGGCCCTGGCTACTTGTTCTTGTGGTAGTTGTTGTTGGTGCCTGGCTGCTAAGATGTCTTGAAGCTTGAACATCTTTTGTACTTAGCAGCTTGGCGTGGTCCTCTTTGCATTCTGCATAGAGTCTAGACCACCTCTTCTCTGGTGCAACTGATCTTCATACTGTTCATCTCATCTTCGTCTGATGTCAGTTGTGCACCATCACTATTTAGGTTTGCTAAGTCTTTGAGCTTTTGGTAGACTTCGTCTAGCACTTAGCATTACCTGAACCCTTCTTGAATGGTATGCAGACATGGTTCTGCATATGTTCTTTTTTAGCTTTTGGTTCATTGTGATTCGTAGAGTGGCTCTCTAGATCTTCTTTGTGTTCTGCCACTTATCAGAATGCTATCTTCTTGGCCTTCTCGGCTCTCAGCTTAGCTGCCATCTTTAGTGGCATTCTCATCCTTGTTGAGTAAAGCTTTAGTCTATTTAAGTCCTTCTTCAAATCTGCTTCACTTCCACCTTAGTCGTCTCACTATCTCTGAGACTTGTTTTGTTTAACTCTGGTGGAACTCGTAGAGTCAACAATATAGCATTCCAACAACTCAACGATTCTTCAACTCAGTAACTCTTAATCTTAGAAGCTTTGGCTGATATATATTCCTCCACAATCTTCCCATTAGAATATAGTCATTGGGAGCTATTTGAATTGCTTCGCAGATCTTGAGTTATTTGTTACAGATTGCAGATGTGACATGACATCCCCTTTTTCATTTTTCTGATACTGTAGTCTACTATTTCACCTACCCCGTCAGAGATGTCACTTTGGTGTGTCAAGCACGTAGTCATATTTATTTCTTCTTTCTGATTTCTCGATTAGATAATCAGAAGTTGTCCTTCTGCATCGATGCTATCAATTAGCAACGTTTGAATATCAGTCTTCAGATTAAACCATTGCCAATGCTTCAATCTTCAGATGACCGAACTCTACGATTCTGATACAGATGTTCTTGGACCTGATCATAGTGCGTCTTGTTAAATGTTTCTCATTGACTGGTTGATAAAACACTACAATTCTGGAGAGTGTTCACTGGATCTTCAATGTAGAACACTTCTTCCTTCTTTTATGCAGTGATTCAACACTTCTATTTGCCTCGACTATTCTCAGGAACTGATAGCTTGACTTGTTGTTCTGGCCTCTTCTAAATAGTAAGACACATCAGATTTGTGGCATGCCCAGCTCTCTTTCTTCTTGTGATCTCCCGTTCACTTATCATTAATGGTCTGACCCATGCTTAATCACTTTTGCCTTGTTCTTCAAAAGCTGGCCAGTATCTCTGTGTAAATTGCACCAGTTCCTGCTTTATTTGGCAAACACTACAATCTTGGTTAATCCCAATATTGTTATCTTCTATTCTTTTGATAGCTACTGCACTTGCTGACTTTCTTTAGTCAGTCACTCTTACTGAAATCTTCTTCTGATCAACTTATGGAAGACTTCATCTTGAATGACTTCACAAGTTAATCTGAATGTTGTTTAAGTTGGTGCTTAGGTCTTCTATTAGCTTGCATGCCATTCGTTGAGTGCTCTCTAGTTTCCTTCAGGTGAAATTTATCTTTGCAACTTAGACCAGAGGCTTCATACTCTGGATATACTGGGAGTGCTCATTTGTTGAGAATCAAGTTGACTCTACGATTCTTCCTTGGCATTGTGAGCACCTATGTTAAAGCCTTAGTTCTGCACACTACGATTTAGTTTTGGTTCTGCAGACACTACGACTCTGAGATCAGATCTTGACACACTACGATTTCTATCTTTATGCTTGATGTCCTCGTCTAATCTGGCTCGACTACGATTTTTGCCTCTGATATGATCAGTAGACTCTATGACTTTAAGTGCGGTCTATGATTCTTGACTTGGCTTTGGCAGATGCTCGATCAGCTCTTAGATAGGCTGTCACTACGATTCTGAACATGACTTCCTCAACAGACTACGGCTCTGAGAAAGTTCTTCTCAGCACACTATGATCCTTCCTCGTTTCTCTTGGCAGACTACGAACTCCGTGATCTACTATCTTGCAGACTATGATTCCGCCTTGATAGTTCTTGAGTTTTCCTTGACTTTCCTGGTAGACTACGATTCTGGTGCAGTGTTCGACGATCAGATATGTCTATCTATTACATTATAAGATCAACCTAACAAGCTTGATCTTTCTATATTTATAGTCCTTGTAGATCATTTCTTTTTAAGGACTTTACAAAGTTATTTTGCTTATGTAGGATCAACCTAACATATTTGATCAATTCATTCTAAGTCCTTGTACATATATTCCTATTATCAAAAGACTTTACATCTTTCCATAATGCAAACATACTTGCATACTCATTCATTTATATCATAATCAAATTATATATAAATAGGAATAACATTCTCATATATATTCCTAACAAGATGCATCAAAGGGGTTATTCGCATTCCATATCTTCCTCCTGCTAGATGACACTGGTCTTTGTCCCATCCTGTTACAAATATTCCCCTGATGGGCTTGGATGGTTTCATATTGGCTGATGGTCCTTGCTCTCAAGACACTTTTTATAGATGGTGGGCTCCCCGCACTATTGGCACTCAGACCCGTGCTACCCAGTTCCTAGCGGAGATGGTTTTTGGCTCTGTGATGATGACAGATTAGATAGACTATGTTTGAGAGCCTACCCATTTGGATTAGATAGCAGATTGGATAGGGTTACTCGGCTTGGAAATTTAAATTTTAGGGATTTCTTCTTGCAGGCTTTTGTTAGTCCTTGGGTAGCTGTGCCCCATTTCCCTTTACTTTTTATTTTCATTTATAGGACAGAGATGATGTATTCAAGATGTATTCAGTTTTATAGAGATGTATGTATAATGCTTTTCTTTTACTACACCTATTATATTGTCATTTATCATGGTACATGAATTATATATCATGGATTTATATTTTTAGTTTTATGAGTTAGAATTTACCCCTGTATAGTCGGGTGATACAGTTTTATAGATGTTTTCGTCATCCGTAGTATGTATTAACCACCTTCCATCCACCCGTATTGCTTTGAGCTTGCAGTTATGGTTTGATAATCTCCCAGATTAAGATCGCTTATTAGCAGGTGGGATGTTGGGACTTTTCATGTCATTTTTAACTTTCCAGGTCCCCAAGGGTTTTGTAAATGGTATGTTGTCACGTTGGATACCTGAGAGACAGATCTTCAGATTTGGTTCATACGAGGTTACTTTGACTTTGGAGGAGTATCGCCGCATCACTTGATTTCTCTTGGACATGCCTTGTGCTCGGGTAGCCATTGGTTATATGTGCATGCAGTTTATGATGATGACAAGATTGAGGCGCAAGGTAGTTTTAGATGAGATTACTTCTGACCATGTTATTTCTATAGACTTTTTTATTGACCGTTTTGGGGCATCTGATAGCTTTTCGCTACATCAAGAGGATTTTGTTACCTCAGAGGAGATTTGGAGAGTTGCCCAAGTGGACACTTTGGTGATGTGTATCTTAGGGTACTTATATATGCCTGTGTATATGGACCACATAGATATTGGCATATTGACAGTTGTTAGTGCTCTGCGAGAGGATTATACCATTATTCCCATAATTTTGGCAGAGACCTTCTTTTCACTTACCCATTGTCATGCTCATTCGGATGGGTATTTCTATGGTAGTGTTGTATTGCTTTATGTCTGGTATGATCCATCTGTTTTTGATATGCACATTTTGGTGTCTCAGCTATTATTTTGGGTGGGACATAATGATGTCTCATTCTTTTTACTCGGCCGACTGTATTGACACAACATCTTGGTTTGGCTTTTTGACAGATATTGAGGAGCCTTTTTCTATCTTGCTATATTTTGGATTTTGCTCTCATTCGAGCTTCGTCACTCATGTTGTGGGTATTGACTTTTTTCCCTTAGCAGGTTTGAGAGGGGTGACCACGTATCATCCATTAGCTGTCGTAGGGCAGTTTGATCAGTTTTAGGATGTCCATTCCTTTGAGGGAGCTTTAGGCCATAGATATTCTGCTTTGTACCTATCTGAGGATGATCCGAGTATATGATTTCTAGACACATCGGGAGAGAGCTGATTGTTCTAATATTCACCCTGGCCGTTCGGTAGAGTATATAACATGGTTAGAGGTAGACATAACAGCATCTCTTGATGCTCATTCACCACTGAGTTCTGATTTTGATGATGAGGAGCCTATGGAGGATCCACCCTCCCCTACAGAGGATGAGTTGTTTACCAGCTTGACAACAACTTTAGTTAGCACCACTCCTAGCTCTTAAGTTGTTGCTGCCCCACTTCCCAGATTGACTTTAGAGCAGAGGGTAAAACTTTTGACTTTTGAGCAGGATTAGGCTCTGACATTGATGTTGACAACCTTATTTGGCAGGGATGATGCTTATTCTGCAAGGGATGAGGCCCAGGTTGCTAGAGATGTTGATATTGCTCAGAATGTTGCTCTCAGATCCTACATAGAGGATGTTGTCACCCAGACAGGTGCTTTTATGGATGATCATGGTATTACTCTGCAGACTGCGGTAGCTCTTATGACTCGTATAGAGACCGCAAGGCAGGAGCTCATAGATGCACCTCCATCTTCAGAGAGGGATACGATGCTCAATTTGCTCACCTGTTTGACTACTGGTTTATAGACTAGCTTTTATTTCCAACATGGACTAGATTAGTCACTTTTGTCATGTACTTGACACATTATATATATCAAGCAGTAATATATATAAATGAAATATATTTAGGTTTACTTCCCTTTTGGATATGTTTTAACTTCACTTGATGGTTGTCACTTTCTTTATGACTTGCTGTTTTAATGTATCTCGAACTCTTTCCTGATGGACTGACATTGATGTAACATTCCAGAATTTTTTAAATTATAATGTTAAATATTTATTGATTTGTATAAATATTTAGTGGATATGTTTATTGTTGAATAAATAATTGTTCAATTTGAGTTGATGTGGTTTAGTTATTTATTTGTTGAATAAATAATTAAGGAGCTAAGAAAATTAATTGTTATGAGGTTATATACTAATTTAATTTAATAATTAAGTTAGAGAGCTAATAATGATTAAATGAATTATAATATTTTAATTGAAATTTGTGATTAAAATAAAGTGTTAGTTGGGTTGAATAAAATTATAATTATAAAGGAAATTATAATTATGAGATAATGATTTATGTGTTAAAGTAATTTAATAGATTAATATTTAATTGATTAAATCGATTATTTAATTTAAATAGAAGTGTGACAAATAACCTTGCTATAAAGGAGTTATTAAAATAAATTAAAAGAGTTTAATTTTAGTTTTTTTGCCAAACATGTCTTAATGCATAATAAGTCTTTAATCTAATGATGTTTTATCAAACAAGGTATAAGGATTAATCCATTTGTTTTAATTAAGTTTACCAAACAAGGTGTAAGGGTTAATGGGTTATTTTTAGTTAGTTAACCAAACAAGCCTTATGGCTTTTGATTTTCAAAACTTACATAACTGGTATAATTTATATCTAGAGTTATATTATATTTAATATATATTATTACTATATACGTTAGATATCTAGTACGTATGTTAGAGTTAGGGAGAAAAGCAAAAACTCAGAGAAGAAGAAAAGTGAGAGAGAATTGGAGAGAAGAAGAAGCTTGAGAATCAAAAAGGGTTGGCCATCATCTTCTTCAAACAAGGTACCATCTAAACTGTATTATTGTTGTTCTTTTCAAAGTTATAGTTGTATTCTCTCTCCCAATTTTCTCCATGAAAGCTTTGTAGAAGTGAAATTTTGTTATGTATGTGGTTTATATGATAATCTAGTGTTATTAAACTATTTTCTTAAGCTATAATTGAGAATAGTCCATGAATGTATATTATGTATATGGTTGTGAAGAAAAAACTAGTTTTACAGAGAGTTTTTGTGAGTATATATTGTGAAGCTTAAAGTAGAAATTGAGAGTTAATTAGTTGTTTAATTGATAAATTGACCATCTAATTTGATAGAGTATGTATGATTATTGATAAAGATACTTTGAATTAATTGTTTTGGTTGAAAAACAAAATTTACAGTGTTGATCTTCATTGAAATATCAAAAAGTGAGTTTTTATCAAAAACAGTGAAATTGGATGTTTTAAATTTGATGTTTATGATATTTTAGGGGTAGAATCATGTTAGAAGTCTTCACAATATGTTTACATGAAGTCTCTGTATGAATTTCATGTTAATTAGACTATTAGATTGGAGCTTGTAGGCCAAATTGGCTTTTTCTTGTACTGTTGCCGAAGCTGTCAGTCGAAACAGCAGTTTCGCACCGCGGCGCGGTCCAGCAGTACGTTAGTGGCGCCGTAGCGTGGCTTCGTAGTTTATTTACCGCACCGCAGCGCCATTCCCACGCCGCAGTGCGACCCACAGTGTAAACTGTGGCGCCGCGGCGCGAGTTAGCAGAATGGTCTGACAGTGTATTTTTGTACACGAAATTTTAAGAAAAATTATGTGATGATAGTAGGACTGTAAAATGTTGATAAACATGTTATTAGCAATTAAATTATTTTGTAACTTGATTATGTGATTAAAAATCCAATTTTTAAATGATGAACGTACTTAGTTATGTTTGTAAAGTGGTAATGGCTAACTATGTCATGATGACATATGTTTATAGGATATTGTGATTCATATTGTTCGGTTTAATCTACAAGCAAGGCAAATTTTCTAACTCTACATTTTCGTTGAGCTAGTTCTATTATTACATTGTATAAATTTACTCTTTTGATTGAGCAAGTTTTCTAATCTATTATCTTGTTAATTCAATTATTGTTTTCAATTCGATTACAATATAATGATGTAAGTTATTCTTGAGCAAGTTATTCTTGTATTTAACTTGTTGTTTAGCATGCACAACTATATATACTAATGTCGAACATTTCTATCTTTCAAATTGCTATGCATGCATAGTATTCAATTCTAATTAACCTTGGCTTAGTATTGTTCAAGCAAGGTATGCTATAGTTATTCAAGTGTATGCTATTAGATTATTCCTAAAGCATGACTTTAGTTTACTATGATTGATTCAATCACGATTATTCTATAGTATAGTGTTATTGGTTTTATTCAACTACTCCTTAGTTGATGTTCGTTGAATTCCAAATTTACCTTGAAAGCTTATCTGTGACGCCCCTAAAATTAGGTATACATCACCTATCTTGAGTCGCCAGATACATTGTACAGAATTCAAATACAACTTAATAATACAACTGTTGTGTACAATACGACAAAACATAAACTGTGAGTCTGAATACAAATATTGTCTACTAGAGAGAATATAAACTCAAAAGGAGTCCTCATTACAATTATTATCACACTATTACATAGAATAGTGAGGACTACTAATGCTATCATCTGGTCCATCACTCCGTTTCCCGACTCGTCCCAACTATATTCTCATTTTCTGAAGAGAACAGTGAAAGAAAGGGTGAGCTCAACTAGCCCAGTAAAAAATATTATAACTAAGATAATGCAGAATAAATTATCATTAGTCTTCAACAATGTTAAACTGATAAAATAAAATAGACATCAAGTTTAACTACAGCGGAACCAGCAATCCATTAAAAGAGTCAAGTAGAGAATAAAATCTACTATCTTTTATGATTTAAAAGGTTTTTCATGACTTTTATCGCTGGGACTCAGCTTAATAAATAATTCACATCATCGAATCACCCCTGCACTTCGGCCAAGGATATTCTTTAGTATCACGACCACGAATTATCCATGCACTACGGCTAAAGATAATCATGTTTTCATCAATGGTCCTGATCATGTCATAAAATAATTCATCTTTGCACTACGGCCAAAGAGAATCCATAGCCATAATCATACCAAAAACTGTCCATCAATGCACTACGGGCCAATGAGGACTTTTTTCACATCATTTGTAACATTACGGTCATGAATATATCGAATAATCCCTGGTCATAATCATACGATGTCCATCTATGCACTACAGGCCACAGATGACTTTCAACATAATATAAACATGAGGATGATGACAATTACATAATAATTCAATAAAACAAGTTCAAAAATTAATTTATCCAGAAATCAATAACGTCCAAATTGTCAACATGATACTGCTTTGTGGAGTAAAATTCAAAAATGCTCAGAAGAATATTTCCATGAAAAGATACTGGATGAATCGCAAATATCAAGAATATTCCACTAATTTCATGGAGTATAGAAGTCAAAGTTTTAACCAACTGAGTATAATAAAAAATGGAATAACAAAAGAAATAACCATGCATGCGATAGACCGCACAGACAGGTTATTCCAACAGAAAAATAAATAGTGGAACCAGGTCATGCGTAAATGCACCGACAGGATATTCCGACAGAATAATAAATAATGGAACCACGTCCGGCGTAAACGCACAGACAGGATATTCCGACCGAATAATAAATAATGGAACCAAGTCCGGCGTAAAGCACAGACAGGATATTTCGACAGAATAATAAATAATGGAACCAGGTCCGGCGTAAGGCACAGACAGGATGTTCCAACAGAATAATAAAAATGTAATAACAGAAGAATTTCACCAAGTATAGGGTAGCCCGCGTATACAAGTTATTCCAACAGAATAATAAAGAATGGAATAACAGAAGTTCTCTTCATGAATAAGAAAGAAAGAATACCCTTTACGAGTACAACAAATAATATCCCTTACCTTTGAAAGAAGAGTATTCCGACTGGTAGGGAGAGGATATACTCGAAGAAAACTTGCACTACGCTCAAAGCTTTCTTAAACTCTAAATAAATACGCGCAAGATTATAGATGAAAAACTCTCTCTATAGTTTTTCTCTCTAGAGTTTCAGTAAATTCGTAAGAAATAATAAAGGAATGAGCTTCTATTTATAGTAAAATGAACTGCATAGTAACTAACTCATGAACGGTCTAGATTGATTTACTTTAATCTGGCGGTCCATAATTAAAGCAAAATCTTTTAAATAAAATATAATATATTCTATTTATAATATAATAAAACGAATAACTTTATAAAAGATTTTACTATGCAAACACTGTGCAGGCACTATGCAAATACTATGCATAATAAAATATAATATATTCTAATTATTTTCTAATAAAACAGATAACTTTATAAAAGTATTCTGTTTTATATAAAAAGATTTTACTATTAGCATAATAAAACGAATAACTTTATAAAAGTATTCTATTTTATATAAAATGTTTTTCCTGTTTTATTACATTAATAATACTAATAAAACAAAACTGAGTGACTTATCACGTAAGCCTCAATAATCAATATCGTATGCTACTATGCAACCACACGTATTACTGTACTTTTACTACCGAGTAGTTCAACAGTATTAACGATAAAACTTCCGCCGTTATTTTCATAAAATATTTTTGTCGTTTTCTCAATCCGACAATAATTTCGTTGTGGGGTCCACCAATAATTGTGCCGTCGTACGAATATTCCCCGACAAAAATAATATTTCCCGACCAATCGAATATAATACAACAACTTGCATACTTTGCAAATTTTATAAATACTACCCACAACTATAACATTATCTCAAATTCACACCATAATATTTAAAACAATATTTCAAAAAAAATAAATCTTTATTCATAAAATCTGGGGTTTCACAATCTCCCCTCCTTATGAAATTTCGCCCTCGAAATTTACGTACGTACCTGGTATGCCGAACAGATGAGGACACTTCGTCAGATTCCAACTCTTGAGGTATAACCTTTGAGTGTTGAATACATTCCAGGATTTTAACAGGTACATCTTCATACATTAAATTATCCGCTATCTCGTCCGGTTCTAAATCAATAATGTGGTTCGGGTCGTCCACATATTTACGTAACATCAATACGTTAAAAATGTTGTGAACACGCGACATACTTGGCGGTAAAACGAGTCTATAAGCCACAGTTCCTACTCGATCGAGGATTTCAAATGGGTCAACTAAATCGAGGGTTGAGATTTCCTCTCTTCATTGATTCTTCTTTCAGAATAATGCCCTCTTGAACCTTCTTCTTCACATTCATCAGCTCTGAGTATGTAGCTTGAACAGCTTTAACTTTATCGATTAAAGTCGATTCTAATTGTATATTCGTTATCTTCACGTGGATCCCTAGAGTCTTTAACTCTATCCTCATCACTTGTAAGTTATACGAAATGGGTCTTTGCGTTGACAATATCGCACTCGTACCCGCATATGATCTTCTACTCAATGTGTCAACTATCACGTTCGCTTTTCTAGGATAGTATTTGTGACGCCTCCAAAATTAGGTATACATCACCCATCTTGGGTCGCCAAATACATGGTACAGAATATAAATACAATCTTTAATATACCATAAGAGAGCTGTGAGTTTCAATACAAATACTGTCTTCTAGACAATATCCACTCTCAGAATAAGCCCTCATTATATTTATTATCACACAATTTAACAGCATAGTGAGGACTACTAATACTATCATCTGATCCATCACTCTGTGACGCCCCCAAAATTAGGTATACATCACCCATCTTGGGTCGTCAGATATATAGTACAGAATACAAATACAACTTACTAATACAACTGTCGTGTACAATACGACAAAACATAAACTGTGAGTTTGAATACAAATATTATCTTCTAGAGAGTATTCATACTCAAAAGGAGTCCTCATTACATTTATTAACACACCATTACATAGAATAGTGAGGACTACTAACTAATACTATCAGTCGGACCATCACTCCGTTCCCCGACTTGCCCCAGCTACGTTCTCATTTCCTGAAGAGAATAGTGAAAGAAAGGGTGAGCTCAACTAGCCCAGTAAGAAATATTATGACTAAGATAATGCATAATAAATTATCATTAGCCTTCAACAATGTTAAACTGATAAAATATAATAGACATCAAGTTTAACTGTAGCGGAACAAGTAATCCATTAAAAGAGTCAAGTAGAAAATAAACTCTACTATCTTTTATGATTTAAAAGGTTTTTCAACACTGTGATCGCTGGGACTCAGCTTAATAAAATAATCCACATCATCGAATCACCCCTGCACTACGGCCAAGGATATTCGTATATTCATTAATGGTCATGATCATGCCAACAACTGTCCACCAATGCACTACGGCCAATGAGGACTTTTACCACATCATTTGTAACATTACGGTCATGATTATACCGGATAATCCCTGGTCATAATCATACCAAGTTCATCTATGCACTTCAGGCCACATATGACTTTCAACATTTTATAAACATGAGGATGATGACAATGATATAAGAATTCAATAAAATAAGTTCAAGAATTAATTTATCCAATAATTAACAACGTCTAAATTGTCAACATGATACTGCTTTGTGGAGTAAAATTTAAGAATGCTTAGAAGAATATTTTCATGAAAAGATACTGGATGAACCACAATTATCAAGGATATTCCACAAATTTCATGGAGTATAAAAGTCAAAACTTAACCAACTGAGTATAATAAAGAATGGAATAACAAAAGAAATCACCATGCATGCGATAGACCGCACAGACAGGTTATTCCAACAGAATAATAAATAATGGAACCAGGTCCGGCGTAAAACGCACAGATAGGATATTCCAACAGAATAATAATAAAGACGGAACCAGGTCCGGTGTAAAACACACAGACAGGATGTTCCAACAGAATAATGATAAAGACAGAACCAGGTCCGGTGTAAAACACACAGACAGGATGTTCCAACAGAATAATAATAAAAATGGAACCAGGTCCGGTGTAAAACACACAGACAGAATGTTCCAACAGAATAATAGAAGAATGTCACCAAGTATAGGGTAGACCGCGTATACAGGTTATTCCAGAATAATAAGAAATGGAATAACAATAGTTCTCTTCATGAATAAGAAAGAATAACACCCCTTACCGTTTTAAAGAAGAGCTGAAATAAGGAAGTAGTTAAGTAGCAGAATACTCTTCTTCTCTCTCTCTATAGTTTCTCTCTCTAGAGTTCAGTGAATTCGTAAGAAATAATGAAAAAATGAGCTGCTATTTATAGAAAAATAGAATGCATAGTAACTAATCCATGAACGGTCCAGATTGATTACTTTAATCTGACGGTCCATATTTAAAGAAAAATCTTTTAAATAAAATATAATATATTCTATTTATAGAATAACTTTAATAAAGTATTCTGTTTTATATAAAAAGATGTTTCTGTTTTATTACGTTAATAATACGAATAAAACAAAACGTCATTATCGCTAAATAATTCATATTATTAACTGACAATAATTGAATCAAACTGAGTGACTTCTCACATAAGCATTAATAATCAATACCGTGTGTTACTATGCAACCACACGTATTACTGTACTTTTACTACCGAGTAGTTCAACAGTATCAATGGTAAAACTTCCGCCGTTATTTTTAATAAAATATTTTTGTCGTTTTCTCAATCCGACAATAATTTCGTTATGGGGTCCACCAATGATTGTGCCGTTGTACGAATATTCCCTGTTAAAACGAATATTCCCCGACCAATCGAATATTATATAACAACTTGCGTACTTTGCAAAATTTATAAATATTACCCACAACTATAACATTATATCAAATTAACTCCATAATATTCAAAAATGATATTTATAGAAAATTCATCTTTATTTATAAAAGTTGGGGTCTTACAACCTCCCCTTCTTATGAAATTTCGCCCTCGAAATTAGGGTACGTACCTGGTATGTCGAAGAGGTAAGGATACCTTGATTTCATTTCAGATTCTAACTCCCAAGTCATTTCCTCAACATCGTGGTTTCTCCACAAAACTTTGACTTGAGGTATAACCTTGGAGCGTAGAATATGTTCCTTCTTATCCAAGATTTGAACAGGAACTTCTTCATACGTCAAATCCTCCGCTATTTTGTCTGGTTCTAACTCAATAATGTGGTTCGGGTCTTCCACATATTTGCGTAACATGGATATGTGAAAAACGTTATGAACACGAGACATACTTGGCGGTAAAGCGAGTCTATAAGCCACAATTCCTACTCGATCGAGGATTAAAAATGAACCGATGAATCGAGGATTGAGCTTTCCTCTTTTTCCAAATCTCGTAACTCCTTTCCATGGAGCAACACGTAAGAACACATGATCTCCTATATCAAATTTCACGTCCTTTCGATGAAGATCAACATAACTCTTTTGTCGATCTTGTGAGGTTTTTATATGTTGTCGGATCGTTTGAATCTTTTCTGTAGTCATACGTACCAACTCCGGTCCCAACAACGTTGCTTCACCCACCTCATCCCATCATACTGGAGAACGACATTTTCTTCCATACAATGCTTCGAATGGAGCCATGCCAATACTTGCTTGATAACTATTGTTGTAGGAAAACTCCACCAATGGTAAGAACTTGTCCCAACTTCCCTTGAAGTCAAAGACACAGAGTCTTAATAAATCTTCTAGAGTTTGAATAGTCCTCTCTGATTGTCCGTCCGTCTAAGGATGATATGCCGAACTAAATCGTAAATCTGTGCCCATAGCTTTTTGTAAACTAACCCAAAATCGTGAAGTGAATCTTGGGTCTCGATCAGAAACTATGGATACTGGCATACCATGCAGTCTTACAATCTCGTTTATGTACATACGAGAAAGTCATTCAAGTGTATAAGTTTCTCGTATCGGTAAGAAATGAGCAGACTTGGTCAATCTATCAATAATGACCCAAATCGCATCTATACCTTGAGAAACCTTGGGAAGACTGGTAACGAAATCTATGGTAATGTGCTCCCACTTCCATTCTGGAAATTTAAGTGGTTGCAATGGACCTTTTGGTACTTGATGCTCCACTTTGACTCGTTGACAAGTTAGACACCTAGAGATAAACAACGCTATCTCTCTCTTCATATTGCTCCACTAAAATGTATGACGAAGATCATGATACATTTTGGTACTTCCAGGATGGATTGCAAACGGTGTGTTGTGTGCCTCCATCATGATTTCATACTTTAAATCAGGGTTGTTAGGAACACAAAGTCTGGAGTTGACTCGAAGTATTCCTTCTTCATCGATTCTTGCTTCCGGCATAGCACCTTCTTGCACTTTCTTCCTCATACGCATCAGCTCCAGGTCTGTAGCTTGAGCAGCTTTAACTTTATCGATTAAAGTTGGTTCTACTCGTATATTCGCCATCATCACATGGGTCCCTGGAGTCTTTAACTCTATCTTCATCCTTTGCAAGTCACACAAAATGGGCCTTTGTGTTGATAATATTGCACTCGTACTTGCATATGATCTTCTACTCAATGCGTCAGCTACCACGTTCGCTTTTCCAGGATGGTATTGAATGGTATGATCATAATCTTTCAACAGTTCAAGCCAAAGTCGTTGTCGCATGTTGAGTTCCTTTTGAGTGAAGAAATATTTGAGGCTTTTATGATCCGTAAAGATCTCCACCTTCTCCCCATACAAGTAATGCCTCCAAATTTTAAGTGCAAAGACAACAGCTGCCAACTCTAGATCATGAGCAGGATAATTCCTCTCATATTCCTTGAGTTGTCTTGATGCATAGGCTATGACTTTTCCATGTTGCATGAGAACGCATCCCAACCCTTTGCTCGAAGCATCACTATAGATGACAAATCCCTCCGAGCCAGATGGTATTGTTAGAACAGGTGCTGAAATGAGTCTCCTCTTGAGTTCTTAAAAACTCTGCTCACATTCTTCGCTCCAACCGAACTTTGTATCTTTCCGAGTTAGCTGAGTTAATGGAGTAGCGATTCGAGAAAATCCTTCCACGAATCTCCGATAATAACCAGCTAAACCAAGAAAGCTACATACTTCGGTCACTGATTTAGGTTGCTCCCAGCTTTGAATAGCTTCAATCTTTACCGGGTCAACCGATATTCCACGACTTGATACTACGTGCCCAAGGAATGCTACCTCCTCCAGCCAGAACTCGCATTTCTTTAACTTGGCATAAAGCTTGTATTCACGAAGCTTTTGGAGTACCAGCCTCAAGTGTTGCTCATGATCTTCACGGCTTTTGGAATAAATAAGGAGGTCATCAATAAAGACGACCACAAAGTGATCCAAATATTCCTTGAATACCCGGTTCATCATATCCATGAAGGCAGCAGGAGCATTAGTCAATCCAAAGGACATGACTAGGAATTCATAATGCCCGTACCGAGTTATAAAAGCCGTCTTTGGAATATCCTCAGTTCTAACCTTCAGCTGATGATATCCAGAACGAAGATCGATCTTTGAAAAGAATTGTGCTCCTTGCAATTGGTCAAACAGGTCATCAATACGTGGCAATGGTACCTGTTTTTGACGGTGACATGATTCAACTCCCGATAATCAATACAAAGTCGCATACTTCCATCTTTCTTCTTCACGAATAGCACAGGAGCACCCCAAGGAGAAGTACTAGGACGAATAAAGCCAATGTCTAACAATTCCTACAGTTGGATCTTTAACTCCTGAAGTTCAATAGGAGCCATTCGATATGGGGCTTTGGAAATGGGTTTTGTACCGGGTTCAAGGTCGATACAAAATTTAATTTCACGCTCTGGGGGTAGGCTAGGAAGTTCTTCAGGGAATACGTCAGGGAATTTATTAACAATAGAAATATCATTCAAAACTGACGTATTTTTGTTTAGATCCGTGACATGAGCTAAGAAAGCTTGACATCCGTTTTTCAATAAACAAATAGCTTTATGGCTTGAGATGACAGGGATTGATTTTAATGGTTTGGTTGCTTGAATTCGCATAATAGGTCGATTAGGAATATGAAAGCTAACAACCTTACGAAAACAATCAATTTTTGCATGATGAGTAGTTAACCAATCAATCCCTAGAATCACGTTAAATGCAAGTATTTTTAATGAAATAAGATCGACAGGTAATGTGTGGGTACCAACTTGAACAAAACAAGACTTATAAACTGTGGATGTAATGAAGGTTTCTCCCAATGGAGTTTCAACAGATAAGTCAAAGTCTAATTTCTCCGGAATCAAATTTAATCGATGAGCGCAAGTAGGAGAAATAAAAGAATGGGTAGAACCGGTATCAAATAAAGTATAGACTTCGTTAGAGTTTATGATAAGTTTACCCGTGATGACCTCATTCGGGTTCCTTGCTTTCTGGGAGGTCACAACAAACGCTCTCCCTTGAACTACCGGTTTTGACTTTTCTGGGACGACCTTTGGTGTCTCCATCTTGGCTGAACTTATTTTTGGTAAACGACAAAATCGAGCTAAATGACATTCTCTTCCACAATTGTAACATGCTTTAGACGGCATCGCGCAGTTTGGACTGATGTGCCCCTCCCCTCCGCATTTGAAACATATGATAGGTGGTCGTTCTCCTTCCTTAACAACGGGTGCTGGTGCTGACGTCTTTCCATCATTGTTGAATCTCCTCTTCTTGAAATGACCATTCTTATTGTTTTGGCCCTGATTACCACCGAAGTGGTTACCATTTCTGGGCTGTTAATTCCCTCCACGCTTGTTTTCACCGCTTCGATGACTACTCTCACTGGTATTATCATTTTGCCGACTGCTCTCTTTTGGTTGCGTTGACTCGTTATCGCGCTCCACTAATTGAGCTTTATTCACAACATATGAATACAAACACAATTTATGAGAAATAAGATGTTGACGTATCTCAGGTTTCAAACCTCGCAAAAACATTCGCGTCATTCTCTCTTCATTATCCACCAAGTGGGACGCAAACCGGGACAACTCAGCAAATTTAGCCTCATACTACGACACGGTCATATTATTCTGCTCCAATTTGATGAACTCCACCTCCTTCATGTGACGAACACTTTCGGGAAAGTATTTGTCATTGAACAGCTCTTGGAACTTCTCCCAAGACATCTTCAGTGCGGCAGGTTGAGTACACTTAATCGATTCCCACCAGTAATCTACCTCTCCTTGCAACATAAAGGCGGCAAAGGGAACCTTTTTCTCCTCGGAGCATCCCAAGACATTAAATATCTTGGTAATCTGCTTTATCCATGTTTCCGCTATAAGTGGTTTTGGCTCTCCCTTAAACTCTGGTGGTCCCAGCTCCTTGAACTGTTTAGCGGTGACCGTCCGAGAGTTTTCAGTGTTTCCACCTATATTTTGGACAGGAGCCGCTCTCGCCTGCTGTTGCATGAACTGCATAAAGTTTCTGAACATTCCATCATTCATCATCTGGTCAGTGTTGTTGTTTGCATGAGGATTGTCACCTTCCTGATGCACATTATCCTGATTATTGATATGTGGTGAATCAACAGTCGCCTGTGCTCCATTGCTATTCTCAACATTCTCAGATGCCATTTTTAGATACTGCCACAAAATAAAAGTTAATTGATATGTCATATATTATCCTTATATTATGACCGACCAATTAAATACCATGCAAATAAACTTAGGTAGGTCATACTAGCGAAGGAATTCCCCGTCTCTCCCCTCCTAGTTCTATTCTCACATCTTAGCCAGGGATCATATCCTTAAGCTCTGATACCAACTGTGACGCCCCCAAAATTAGGTATACATCACCCATCTTGGGTCGTCAGATACATAGTACAGAATACAAATACAACTTACTAATACAACTGTCGTGTACAATACGACAAAACATAAACTGTGAGTTTGAATACAAATATTATCTTCTAGAGAGTATTCATACTCAAAAGGAGTCCTCATTACATTTATTAACACACCATTACATAGAATAGTGAGGACTACTAACTAATACTATCAGTCGGACCATCACTCCTTTCCCCGACTTGCCCCAGCTACGTTCTTATTTTCTGAAGAGAATAGTGAAAGAAAGGGTGAGCTCAACTAGCCCAGTAAGAAATATTATGACTAAGATAATGCATAATAAATTATCATTAGCCTTCAACAATGTTAAACTGATAAAATATAATAGACATCAAGTTTAACTGCAGCAGAACAAACAATCCATTAAAAGAGTCAAGTAGAAAATAAACTCTACTATCTTTTATGATTTAAAAGGTTTTTCAACACTGTGATCGCTGGGACTCAGCTTAATAAAATAATCCACATCATCGAATCACCCCTGCACTACGGCCAAGGATATTCGTATATTCATTAATGGTCATGATCATGCCAACAACTGTCCACCAATGCACTCGGCCAATGAGGACTTTTACCACATCATTTGTAACATTACGGTCATGATTATACCGAATAATCCCTGGTCATAATCATACCAAGTCCATCTATGCACTTCAGGCCACATATGACTTTAAACATTTTATAAACATGAGGATGATGACAATGATATAAGAATTCAATAAAACAAGTTCAAGAATTAATTTATCCAATAATTAACAACGTCCAAATTGTCAACATAATACTGCTTTGTGGAGTAAAATTTAAGAATGCTTAGAAGAATATTTTCATAATAAGATACTGGATGAACCGCAATTATCAAGGATATTCCACAAATTTCATGGAGTATAGAAGTCAAAACTTAACCAACTGAGTATAATAAAGAATGGAATAACAAAAGAAATCACCATGCATGCGATAGATCGCACAGACGGGTTATTCTAACAGAATAATAAATAATGGAACCAGGTCCGGCGTAAAACGCACAGACAGGATGTTCCAACAGAATAATGATAAAGACGGAACCAGGTCCGGTGTAAAAACACAGACAAGATGTTCCAACAGAATAATGATAAAAACAGAACCAGGTCCGGTGTAAAACACACAGACATGATGTTCCAACAGAATAATAGAAGAATGTCACCAAGTATAGGGTAGACCGCGTATACAAGTTATTCCAACAGAATAATAAGAAATGGAATAACAACAGTTCTCTTCATGAATAAGAAAGAATAACACCCCTTACCGTTTTAAAGAAGAGCTGAAATAAGGAAGTAGTTAAGTAGCAGAATACTCTTCTTCTCTCTCTCTCTATAGTTTCTCTCTATAGTTTCTCTCTCTAGAGTTCAGTGAATTCGTAAGAAATAATGAAGGAATGAGCTGCTATTTATGGAAAAATAGAATGCATAGTAACTAATCCATGAACGGTCCAGATTGATTACTTTAATCTGACGGTCCATATTTAAATAAAAATCTTTTAAATAAAATATAATATATTCTATTTATAGAATAACTTTAATAAAGTATTCTATTTTATATAAAAAGATGTTTCTGTTTTATTACGTTAATAATACGAATAAAAGAAAACGTCATTATCGCTAAATAATTCATATTATTAACGGACAATAATTGAATCAAACTGAGTGACTTCTCACATAAGCATTAATAATCAATACCGTGTGCTACTATGCAACCACACGTATTACTGTACTTTTACTACTGAGTAGTTCAACAGTATCAATGGTAAAACTTCCGCCGTTATTTTTAATAAAATATTTTTGTCGTTTTCTCAATCCGACAATAATTTCGTTGTGGGGTCCACCAATGATTGTGCCGTTGTACGAATATTCCCTGTTAAAACGAATATTCCCCGACCAATCGAATATTATATAACAACTTGCGTACTTTGCAAAATTTATAAATATTACCCACAACTATAACATTATATCAAATTAACTCCATAATATTCAAAAATGATATTTATAGAAAATTCATCTTTATTTATAAAAGTTGGGGTCTTACACACTCCGTTCCCCGACTCGTCCCAGCTATATTCTCATTTCCTGAAGAGAACAGTGAAAGAAAGGGTGAGCTCAACTAGCCCAGTAAGACATATTATTACTAAGATAATGCAAAATAAATTATCATTAGTTTTCAACAATGTTAAACTGATAAAATACAATAGACATCAAGTTTAACTGCAGCGGATCAAGCAATCCATTAAAAGAGTCAAGTAGAGAATAAAATCTACTATCTTTTATGATTTAAAAGGTTTTTCATGACTTTTATCGTTGAGACTCAGTTTAATAAATAATCCACATCATCCCTGCACTACGGCCAAGGATATTCATTAGTATCACAACCACAAATTTCCATGCATAGCCAATGATATTCGTGTATTCATCAATGGTCATGATCATGCCAACAACTGTCCATCAATGCACTACCGGCCAATGAGAACTTTTACCACATCATTTGTAACATTACGGTCATGATTACACCGAATAATCCCTGGTCATAATCATACCAAGTCCATCTATGCACTACATGCCACAGATGACTTTCAACAAAATATAAACATGAGGATGATGACAATGATATAAGAATTCAATAAAACAAGTTCAAGAATTAATTAATTTAGGAACCAACAACGTTCAAATTGTCAACATGATACTGCTTTGTGCAGTAAAATTCAAGAATGCTCAGAAGAATATTTCCATGAAAACATACTGGATGAAGCACAAATATCAAGGATATTCCACTAATTTCATGGAGTATAAAAGCCAAAACTTTAACCAACTGAGTATAATAAAGAATGGAATAACAAAAAAATCACCAGACATACGATAGACTGCACAGACAGGTTATTCTAACAGAATAATAAATAACGGAACCAGGTCATGCGTAAACGCACCGACAGGATATTCCAACAGAATCCTAAATAATGGAACCAGGTCCGGCATAAACGCACAGACATGATATTCCTACAGAATAATAAATAATGGAACCACGTCCGGCGTAAACGCATAGACAGGATATTCCGATAGAATAATAAATAATGGAACCAGGTCCGTCGTAAACGCACATACATGATATTCCGACAGAATAATAAATACTGGAACCAGGTCCGGCGTAAATGCACAGACAGGATATTCCGATAGAATAATAAATAATGGAATAACAGAAGAATTTCACCAAGTATAGGGTAGCCCGCGTATACAGGTTATTCCAACAGAATAATAATTAATGGAATAACAGAAGTTCTCTTCATGAATATAAAAGAAATAATACCCCTTACCGTAAAATAAACTGAATATAAGAGTAGGGAAGTAGCAGAATACTTTCTATAGTTTCTTTATAATTTTTCTCTCTAGAGTTTCAGTGAATTCGTAAGAAATAATGAAGGAATGAGCTTCTATTTATAGGAGAATTGAAGGATACTATTGGACTGTACAGTAGGAATTCAGACGAAATCAGTTGCTGATTCACAGCTCCATTGATCCAACACATCAGTAATCTTTGTCAAAGAGTTAGCCAATGAAGAAAATGAACACATGCCACATTAAAAGCCTTGACCAATTAAAATGCTCCATAATTTACAAGTTGCCAAATCTGCTGCATGATTGAAAAAAATTTGGCCAATAATATTCATGCTTGGAAAAATTAATCCGAATCCTGCCAATTCTTTTTTCTTCTTTTCTTTCCAATCAACATCCCACTATCATACAAATATATATAAAATAATAATGTTTCTCTCCACCACAACCCACTAACATAAATATATATATAACAATCACACACCTGCCAATAATATACTCCTCCACCCACAACACACCACTAGATAATAATTCCCCCACCAAAACCCACTACCACACACACACTCCTACATACACGAAAATGCACACACACACACAAGTCAAATATATATATATATATATATATATATATATATATATATATATATATATATATATACACACGTTATAACTTTCGTCCGATAATTTTGAAAAACGGGTAAATAGTGATCCAAATAATAAGTAAAACTGAGTGACTTCTCACGTAAGCATCAATAATCAATATCGTGTGTTACTAAGCAACTATGCATATTACTGTACTTTTAACACCGGGTGTTTCAACAGTTAATGGTAAAAACGCCGTAATTTTCATAAAGTATTTTTGTCGTTTTCTTAATCCGACAATAATTCCGTTGTGGGGTCTACCAATGATTGTGCCGTTGTACGAATATTCCCTGCTAAAATAAATATTCCCCGACCAATCATAGCAACTTGCGTACTTTGCAAAATTTATAAATATTACCCACAACTATAACATTATATCAATTTCACTCCATAATATTCAAAAAATAATATTTATAAAAAATTTATCTTTATTTATAAAAGTTGGGGTCTTACAGTATTGGAGGGTATGATCATAATCTTTCAACAGTTTAAGCCAACGTCGTTGCCGCATGTTAAGATCCTTTTGGGTGAAGAAATATTTAAGGGTTTAAGAAATGGGTTTTGTACTGGGGTCAATACAAAATTCGATTTCACGCTCTGGGGTAGGCTAAGAAGTCTTCAAGAATACGTCAGGAACTTTATTAATAATAGAAATATCATTCAAAACTGTGACCATCATCCAAGACTTGGATAGCACGTCACATTGATACCTATCAACTTGCCATCGTCATTCACGACATCGCCTACAGAAAGTCTTGTTTCGGTGTATTCCACACAAGGAAGTCAATAACGAAAGGATCAGGGCTCTTTACTTATGACTTGATATGACAATGATTGACTTTAGTGGTTTGGTTACTTTAAATTCGCATAACAGGTTGGTTAGAAGTATGAAAGCTAACAACCTTACAAAAAGCATGATGAGTAGTTAACCAGTCGATTCCTAAAATCACATCAAAGTCAAGTATTTTCAAAGAGGTAAGATCGACAGGTAACGTGAAAGTATCGATTTGAATCAAACAAGATTTATAAATAGTGGAGGTAACAAAGGTTCCTCCTAACAGAGTTTCAACAGATAAGTCAAAGTCTAATTTCTTAAGAGTCAAGTTTAAACGTTGAACACAACTAGGTAAAATACAAGAGTGGGTGGAACCGGTATCGAATAAGGTACAAACTTCACAAGGGTTTATGATTAGCTTACCCGCGATAACTATATTTGGGTTCCTCACTTGTTGGGAAGTCCTGACAACCGCTCTCCCTTGAACTACCCGGCTTTGACTCGTCTGGGGCAGTATTTGGTGTCATCACTACCGCTGGAATTAATTTTTCTATAGGACATATTCCACCCTCAACTGCTTCATCGTACTCTTGATTCATGATCTGAATCATCAATCTTTGATCCATATCGAATTGAGATTGACCATTCTGTACAGGGTAACTCAAAACTCGATGTTGGGTTCTTCTAATTGTTATCCAAAAAGAGAAATGTATATCATCTATTTTAGCCTTTTTGGATCGGACGTCTCTTTCTACAATATCAACATGTCGTGCGACTTTTACCCACGCATCCTTCATTTCTCACTCGTTCAGTTGTTTCTTCTTTCAGCTGATTCTTGATATTTGAATTCTCATATTCCAACCTTAATATCTTACACTCTGCCAAAGCGTGATTTTGTTCGAGCATCACATATCGGGTAACACAATTTTAAATTGTTGCATCCCCTTTGTTCCACGACCGCTTGCCGTTCTTCAACTTGTTCTTCTAACTCATGAACACAATTTTATAATTCTAAGTTTTGATCATAAACTTCTTCTAACCAATTCTCCTCTTCTTCCTCTTCTTCCTCTTCTTCCTCACTCTCAGCTGCTACCTCTATAACTAGCTTGGGTGCAACTATTAGTTCTTCACTTACCACGTAGATATCTTTAATTTCTTCTTCGCCTGATATTACATTATCCTGGTTGGTGATTAGAGGTGTCTCCATGGTCTCATTCACTCTATTGTTGACATTTTTAGCTGTCATTTTCAAATACTGCCACAAAACAAGGGTTAATTAACATATCACATATTATCTCTATACTCCGACCGACCAATTAAATAAAAAGTAAACTTAGGTAGGTCATACTAGCGAATGAATTTCCCGTCTCTCCCCTCCTAGTTCTTATCTCACATCTCAGCAAGCGATCATATCCCGGCAGAATGAAAATACCAGTGGTAACAGCCATCAAAGCGGTGACAACAAACGTGGAGGGAATCAACATGCCAGAAATGGTAACCACTTTGGTGGTAATCATGGCCAAGGTGATAAAAGTGGATATTTCAAGAAGAGGAGATTTAACAACGATGGAAAGACGTCAGCACCAACACCCATTGTTAAGGAAGGAGAACGACCACCTATCATATTCTTCAAATGCGGAGGGGAGGGACATATTAGTCCAAACTGCGCGATGCCATCCAAAGCATGTTATAATTGTGGAAAAGAAGGTCACCTAGCCCGATTTTGTCGTGCACCGAAGACAAGTCCAGTTGGAATGGTGACACAAAATACCGTCCCAGACAAGTCAAAACCAGTAGTTCAAGGAAGAGCGTTTGTTGTGACCTCCCAGAAAGCAAGAAAATCGAACGAGGTCATCACGGGTAAGCTTATCATAAACTCTAGCGAAGTCTATACCTTATTTGATACCGGTTCTACCCATTCTTTTATTTCTCCTACTTGCGATCAACGATTAAATTTGACTCCGGAGAAATTAGACTTTGACTTATCTGTGGAAACTACGTTAGGAGAAACCTTCATTACATCCACTGTTTATAAGTCTTGTTTGGTTCAAATCGGTACCCTCACATTACCTGTCAATCTTATTTCATTGAAAATACTTGCATTTGATGTGATTCTAGGGATTGATTGGTTAACTACTCATCATGCTAAAATTGATTATTTTCGTACGGTTGTTAGCTTTCATATTCCTAATCAACCTATTATGCGAATTCAAGCGACCAAACCATTAAAATCAATCACGGTCATCTCAATCCATAAAGCTATTCGTTTATTGAAAAATGGATGTCAAGCTTTCTTAGCTCATGTCATAGATCTAAACAAAAATACGTCAGTTTTGAATGATATTTCTATTGTTAATGAATTTCCTGACGTATTCCCTGAAGAACTTCCTGGCCTACCCCCAGAGCGTGAAATTGAATTTTGTATTGACCTTGAACCCAGTACAAAACCCATTTCCAAAGCCCCATATCGGATGGCTCCTATTAAACTTCAGGAGTTAACGACCCAATTGCAGGAATTGTTAGATATCGGTTTCATTCGACCTAGTACTTCTCCTTGGGGTGCTCCTGTTCTATTCGTGAAGAAGAAAGATGGAAGTATGCGACTTTGTATTGATTATTGGGAGTTGAATCATGTCACCATCAAAAATAAGTACCCGTTGCCTCGCATTGATGACCTGTTTGACCAGTTGCAAGGAGCACAATTCTTTTCAAAGATTGATCTTCGTTCTGGATATCATCAGCTGAAGGTTAGAACTGAGGATATTCCAAAGACTGCCTTCAGAACTCGGTACAGACATTATGAATTCTTAGTCATGTCTTTTGGATTGACATTCTCCTGCTGCCTTCATGGATATGATGAACCGAGTATTCAAGGAATATTTGGATCACTTTGTGGTCGTCTTTATTGATGACATCCTCATATATTCCAAAAGCCGTGAAGATCATGAGCAACATTTGAGGCTGATACTCCAAAAACATCGTGAAAACAAGCTTTATGCCAAGTTGAAGAAATGCGAGTTCTGGCTTGAAGAAGTGACATTCCTTGGGCACGTAGTATCAAGTCATAGAATATCTGTTGACCCGGCAAATATTGAAGCTATTCAAAGCTGGGAACAACCCAAATCAGTGACCGAAGTACGTAGCTTTCTTGGCTTAGCTGGTTATTATCGGAGATTCGTGGAAGGATTTTCTCGAATCGCTACTCCACTAACTCAGCTGACTCGGAAAGATACAAAATTCAGTTGGAGCAAGGAATGTGAGAATAGTTTTCAAGAACTCAAGAGAAGACTCATTTCAGCACCTGTTCTGACCATACCATCTGGCTCGGGGGGATTTGTCATCTACAGTGATGCTTCGGGCAAAGGGTTAGGATGTTTTCTCATGCAACATAGGAAAGTCATAGCCTATGCCTCTCGACAACTCAAAGAATATGAGAGGAATTATCCTACTCATGATCTAGAGTTGGCAGCAGTCGTTTTTGCACTAAAGATTTGGAGGCATTACTTGTATGGGGAGAAAGTGGAGATCTTTTACGGATCATAAAAGCCTCAAATATTTCTTCACCGAAAAGGAACTTAACATGCGGCAACGACGTTGGCTTGAACTGTTGAAAGATTATGATCATACCCTCTAATACCATCCTGAAAAAGCGAACGTGGTAGCTGAAGCATTGAGTAGAAGATCATATGCGGGTACGAGTGTGATATTGTCAACGCAAAGGCCCATTTTGTGTGACTTGCATAGGATGGAGATAGAGTTAAAGACTCCGGGGGCCCATGTGATGATGGTGAATATACGAGTAGAACCGACTTTAATTGATAAAGTTAAAGCTGCTCAAGCTACAGACCTGGAGCTGATGCATATGAGGAAGAAAGTGCAAAAAGGTATTATGCCGGAAGCAAAACTCGATGAGGAAGGAATACTTCGAGTCAACTCCAGACTTTGTGTTCCTAACGACCCTGATTTAAAGTATAACATCATGATGGAGGCGCACAAACACACCGTTTGCAATCCATCCTGGGAGTACCAAAATGTATTGCGGTGGAGGGTGATATTCAAATTAATTCGGATAGGAATAATGTAGATCATGAAATTGCTCTTGACTGTAGTCGCAAGAGGTTGGATAACCCTGACAATTAGGATGATACTAAATCGGTTCAATGTCAGCTCGTTCCTGACAGTAGGCAATCTAAGTGGACTAACACTCAAGATTGTCAGAAAACCTCAAGAGATTTGAAATTTGATCTTGTAATCGCTCAGTCCTTTTTTTGATCTTAGTTGTGTCGTCCTTTGAAAAGGCCGTTGATAACAATGATCGTCCATAACCTATAAACTTAAAAACCAAAAAGGAAGATCAAACAAATAAAAGAAAGAAATATATATATATATATATATATTATATAATATATATATATATAATATATATATATATATATATAATATACGTTCAAATTAAGACTAAATTGATTGAAATCAATATTGGACAATATTAGAATAATAGTTCCCCGGTAACGGCGCCAAAAACTTGTTGGTCGAAAAACCGATCACGAAACACGCGCAAGTACACGCGGTCCAACAAGTAATACAGTGATAAAGAAAGTGCCGCAGCTATCAGTAATATTTATCGAATATCAACTTTGTATCGCTTAAGTCTTATTCTAATAGCAAACTAATAGAAGTGTGATTAATCTAGTTATATGTAATTATCAAAGCAAGTAAATGGATAATGAATGGTATCGAAGGTGCTACAAGCTAAGGTCATAATTTCACCCCACACTGGCATTTTGTCAAACACCTGGTGTGCTATGCTTCATTAAACTTCCTACCCTTCTCTCTTTGGTCTTAATGGTCACGACAGTTTATCGACCGAGAACACACAAGTGCTCATACACCTCTTTTGAGGTATGTACAAACATATCCTCTCTAGATCCACCCGATAGGGAATAGAATAGAAAAGAACATCCAAGCTAGGTGATAATCCTACACATGTCTATGTGAATTAACCATAACAAGGATTTAAGCATAAGTTCTCAATTAGGGTCACACGTGGTGAACAGATATATGTCTATTCTATACACAACTTATGTAGTCGAAATAAGTCGACAATTCACAATCACATGCTAATATATTACGGTGTAAATCCACAATCATTCTTTCAACATCATATAGATTACCAAAATCATCACTAATATCTTACTAAGAATCATTACACATGAATATATTAAAACCAACCCATATGGTGCCAACCAAAGTGATAAGACATTCAATTCGAAATAACAAAGGGTTCCATTATAATCTTAGAGCCAATAATTAGTTCTTAGCTCTTGAACAAAATATAAGTAGCAATAGAGACGGCATTTATGGATTACAAAATCAAAGGAAACAAATGGATAAGAATAAACTCTGTCAAAGCTCTTCAATCTCCAAAAATTCCACTCCTTTCAAGATTTCCAATCCGTATTGCTCACTGCTCTTGAGCTCCAAGGAATTCCAAACTTCTCCCTAATCTACCTAAACTATATATACAAACATTACCTAAGAGATGGAGAGAGAGAAATTACAAAGAAGAGAGAGAGAATATTTCCCAGAGGGGGAACTATCCGATTCTTGCTCACAGAGGCAAGCTTTATATATATATATATATATATATATATATATATATATATATAATATAATATATATATATCAGTTTCCTCTAAAAGCTAGGTTGAATCCAACTCTGCACTGCCTAGGAACTGGAGGTGGCGCTGCGACGCGGGGAGTAGAGCTTGGGATGGCGCTACAGCGCCACGTCAGCAGTAAAAACACCGAAGGTCGCCCTGCACCACCAGTCTATGAAGGAATTGGGGCACTGCAGCGCCAAGCTGACGTCACAGTTGAACAGGATGGGGCGCTGCAGCGCAAGGTTTAAGCCTTGCCTTGGCGCTGCGGCGCCAATGTAGGGAAATTGACCATTTTACCCCCTAAAACCTGGAAAAGACCTATTAAGCCCTACAACACATCGGTTAAGAAAAATAATACTATAATCATATAAAAGCTATATAAAATCTATGAAGATCAAGAAACTATTTAAGCAATAAAGGATCCGATTCGCGGGTATAAATCCCACTCATCCAATACCCCCAAACATAAGTCTTTCCTTGTCCTCAAGCAAACTATCTAACACAAAAAATAACAATAGTAAAGCAACACGCGAAAGAAATATAAAACTATATACTAGCATCATGGCTTCTATACTCAATCATAGCTACTCCCAAAGAAGCAAGCACAGATATGAATAAGGGTTCGCTCAATTTCAAGCATAAGACTATATTCGATTCATTCTATGTGTGTGTGTGAAGACCAACCATCCTAACTAATCATAACTCAAATAAGTTTGCACAGCCGATTGTTAATACCAATATGCTCACTCTGCAACTCGAACAATCAACAAGAATTAAGAACAAGACGTAAATGCAAGAAAGGATCAAAAGGCTCTAGCATGAAGACAGTATAATCTGACTCGAACAGTCCTTAATTACCTTAGACTATTTAAAGCTACCCATTAATGAGCTTATGATCAATGACTCCCAAGCCAGATGGCTTTAGGGCACTAGGTGTAGAACACCCCTATGAATCTAATAACTCGAGCAACAAAGGTCACATAATCAACTTAAGCCCAATTAGACTTTACGAAATTCAAAAATTATTAAGTGAGTGCATTTTATGCTCCATCTCAACATCGGTCTACGTTTATGGGCGAGTGTGTTTCACGCTCCATCTCGATCCACCGCATGATTTTCGATATTTATTATTATATATATATATTTTTTATATGTCAACATGCCATAATCCAAGATCCGAAACTGTATAAGCGTCAAAGTCTTTTATTACCTTGTGAAAATGAAAGTTTAAAAAAGTAAACATATTCTTAAAGAAATAAACATGCAAACTAAAATCAAAATATAACTAGTTAAAACAGTTGGTCGGTGCTTGCTAAGAATAACAGATTAATAACAGTCTCAACTCATCGACTAAACAAACCCCTAGCTCACACCTGCTTGACACGACTTTAAGAGATATACATAATCACTTGGCACTTGTCATTAGCCACAATAAAAAAATTAATGATTTATATAAAACCCTTGCATAATAACAACTCAAAATAGGGTAATAAAGCCATTAACATTGCACAAGCATGAGACTCTGTATAAACCCCAAAAAGATGGCTATAGACCAAACAAACATGCTGATAATAATCAAAGCATCCATCCATAATAATAAAAACTATTCATGGCATCCATCCATAATAATACCAAAACATAAAACCAAAGACTAATAAAGCCCAAAATGATGCTTAAACGCAGTTCATACATGACTGCACTACAATACTGATAAAATCATAAGCAAAATACTAAGATATGGCAACCTATCATGGAAATAGATAGAATAAAACAGATAAACCATAATACCCCCAAACTTAAGATGAGAAATGCCCTCATTGCTAAGCATATATAAATCAATACAAGAGGGCTTCCCTGAAGTCTGGTCACTCGACATCATTATTGTCCTCGTCAGCTTCTGCGGGCGGTGATAGTGGAGGGTATAGTGGGAAAATAGGAGACTCTGGGAACTGTAATGGCGTGAAATCAGCATCCTCGCTACTATAAATAGTGTAGATGCTCTGTATAGTGTTGACCAGCTCAGCCTGATACTGCATCGTGATGTCCTGCCTCTGGACAATCGCTGCTATGTGCCTCTGCTGCCTCTAAGCATTGGCGTCTTGGTTCTGATGTAGAAGGGTCAGGGATGCCGTAATCTCTGCCAACAGTCCTTGTGAAGCTGAGCTTGCATCTGGTGGCTGCTAGTGTCCGGCCTCTGATGTAGGAGGCGGCTCAGTAGGTTGTTTATACCCCTTACCTCTGACATGTGAGGCCGCCCCAGAATACATTAAAGTATGAAATGAATTGATGGTCGATGACTGACATGGGCGGCAAAGCTATCTCTTCTGGTCCCCAATGAATACTTGCCCTTTTGCATAATTTGGTGATCAAGGATGGATGTGGAAGTCCCGTAGAGGTGGTGCTCTTGATCGCCTTCAGGATGGACTCATGAATGAGAACTCTGATATCCACGTCTAGACCCGTGACAATGGCGAATAATAGGATCGCTCTATCCTTAGTCACGTCGCTCAGGTGACGAGTCGGGATCATGTTGGCACATACAAAATTGAACAATGTCTTCCCATAGCGATTGAGTGCATAATGTGGGAAACTGGTCTTCTCACCCGTCATGTCATTTGTTTTCCATGTTATCCCAGGCTTGCAGAGCCTCCTAACAATATCATCCAAGTCATAGCTGTGAAGTCCCTGCTCCAAATAGTCCCTGCCCTTGTAGCCAGGTGTCGTGAAAAGTGCATTGATGGCTTGGCTTCCAAACGCCACTGATCGCCCCTTGACTTGAACAACAACAGGACCATCGGCACTAGCATTTGAATAGAACTCACGAACCACAGATACGATGGCCGACTCGGGTGGTTTTGTGAAGTACACCCACTTGCGTCCAAGGATCATGGCTGCCAGCTCGCCATCCTTTGTTTGATAAGACCTCAAACCCCATACAGGAAACAAGTTTCATTTTGCAAAGGAGTTCGTGTACCACTTCCATGCCTCTTCATTAACGAATTTGGCGTTATCCCAAGCTTGTGGTGCTGCGGACGAGGAGCCACCGACGCTAAGTCGCTGCCTCTTTGTAGCTATTTCAGAAGTCGTAGTTGGTTTGAACAGAAGATAGAAGACTCAATCCCACACTCCCCCAAACATAGGCCAAATAATCCCCAATGAAATTACAATGTCAAAACAACCCAAACGAAATAATTTCTTGTTCAAGCAATTTGTCGAACACCTAGAGTGCAAATCTGAAACCCACTTTGACAACCCTTGCTTGAAAATGCTCTCTCTAGATTTTCGTTAGTGGAAATCACCCACACAAACAACAAGAAATGTGCACAACCAAGTAATTACAACAAAATCTGTTTATGATTGAATGAAAGCCCCAATTACCTTAATGGAGAATAATAGTAGTTGCAGTCCTCTGGAGAAACCCTTGTTCTGTAATTGATTGGAGCCCAATTCATTTGTTCGTGTGGAGTAGAAATTGAATGTTGTAGTGAATTGGGGGGGGGTTCGTGCTGGGGATATTTGATGAGAAAAGGGGTTATATTGACAAGAGGTTGGCTGGTGTAGGGAACAAGGGGAGGGTTACGTGCAAAAGAGGGAAAAAGTTAAATGCAGTAGCTAAGTTTTGCCTACATAAGGCAACAAAAACTCACTTGTGGCGCTACGGCGCGAGGTTGCTTTTGTTGAGTGGCACTGTGGTGCAAGAAAATAGTAGGTTGAGTGGCACTGCAGCGCGAGAATACAATAGGTCAGGCTATATGGTGGCGCTGCGGCGCGAGGTGCCCTTTATTTCTAGGCGCTGCGGCGCGAGTTTCAGTGTAACTGATGGCGCTGCAGCGCGAGCCTTGCATAAGTGTTTTCTACCTGGTTTTCTGCACATGCCAAGTTAAGGATAAGATAATAAACTACAAAGGTAAACTTATATTATTAAAAATAACATAATAACTATTTTAACTCTAACGACTATATATATATAATACAACATACTAAATAACAGGTTGCCTCTTTCCTATAGTCACAAAAACATGCATATGCGATAAGACACTGCATAAATGATCATAATGGCAGCTATGTTAACAACTAAAAGGAAAAGACACAATGTAAACTAGACATAAGTAAAGAAAAATAGAGAAATTTGATACTGAGATAGGGTTGCCTCCCCACCAAGCGCTTATTTTAAAGTCGTCGGCTTAACTATATCATTGTCGTTCAATCCGGCTCATACGCAAAAATGACCATTTCAAGCCGCCTATTTGTCAACTCCTTTAAATTTATGGCAGACATGGATGATTGGTCATCCCCCTTTTCTTCACCCATCGACACGAAGAATCTTTCACCACTGGAATTATCCACTAATTCGCCTTTATCATCAATCTGAAAGCATTCTTTGTGCGTTAGTGGGCCCTCCAGGGTTTCCACAACCGTGAGCTTGGTTTCCAACTTTTCATTAGTATTGACAATATAACCACTCTTGATACTCTCTTTTCCTTCTTCAGACTCCACATGTTAGTCAATTAGCACCTTGACATATCCCTCTACAACCTTGTGAGACTCATTGCCTTCTCCTTGCGTATCCACCATGCATTGCTCTACTTCTTCATCGTTGAGATCAATTATGACCGGTAGATTGCCTTGCGGTGGATTTGTGATGGCATTGACGAGTTGTCCCAATTGACTTTCGAGGCTCTTCAATGAGGCATCTTGGTTCGCCATTCTAACCTCATTTCTCTCAAAAAAGTTGGTGAGGAGCTCTTCAAGCCTTTTCACTTCTTCTCGTGTTGAGTATATAGAAAAGCTCTCATTGGGTTGAGATGTCACCTTATATTGCGGTGGAGGGTGATATTCAAATTAATTCGGATAGGAATAATGCGGATCATGATATTACTCTTGACTGTAGTCGCAAGAGGTTGGATAACCCTGACAATTTAGGTGATAGTAAATCGGCTCAATGTCAGCCCGTTCCTGACAATAGGAATCTAAGTGGACTAACACTCAAGATTGTCAAAAAACCTCAAGAGATTTGAAATTTGATCTTGTAATCGCTCAAGTCCTTCTTCCGATCTTAGTTGTGTCGTCCTCTCAAAAGGCCATTGATAACAATGATCGTCCATAACCTATAAACTTAAAAACCAAAAGGAAGATCAAACAAATAAAAGAAATATATATATATATATATATATAATATATATATATATATATATATATATACACACACGTTCAAATTAAGACCAAATTGATTGAAATCATTAATGGACAATATTAGAATAATAGTTCTCCAGCAAAGGCGCCAAAAACTAGTTGGTCAAAAAACTAATCACTAAACACGCGCAAGTACACGCGGTCTAACAAGTAATACAGTGATAAGGAAAGTGTCGCAACTATCAGTAATATTTACCAAATATCGACTTTGTATCGCTCAAGTCTTATTCGGACAACAAACTAATAGAAGTGTGATTAATCTAGTTATATGTAATTATCAAAGTAAGTAAATGGATAATGAATGGTATCGAAGGTGCTACAAGCTAAGGTCATAATTTCACCCCACACTGGCATTTTATCAAACACCTGGTGTGCTATGCTTCATTAAACTTCCTACCCTTCTCTCTTTGGTCTTAATGGTCACGACAGTTTATCGACCGAGAACACATAAGTGCTCATACACCTCTTTCGAGGTATGTACAAACATATCCTCTCTAGATCCACCCGACAGGGAATAGAACAGAAAAAACATCCAAGCTAGGTGATAATCCTACGCATGTCTATTTGAATTAACCATAACAAGGATTTAAGCATAAGTTCTCAATTAGGTCATACGTGGTGCACAGATATATGTCTATTCTATACACAACTTATGTAGTCGAGATAAGTCGACAACTCATAATCACATGCCAATATATTACGATGTAAATCTATAATCCATCTTTCAACATTATATAGATTACCAAAATCATCACTAATGTCTTAGCAAGAATTATTAAGCATGAATATATTAAACCAAACCATATGGTGCCAACCAAAGAGATAAGACATTCAATTCAAAATAACAAAGGGTTCCATTATAACCTTAGAGCCAATAATTAGTTCATAGCTCTTGAACAAAATATAAGTAGCAATAAAGACAACATTTATGGATTACAAAATCAAAGAAAACATATGGATAAGAATAAACTATGTCAAAGCTCTTCAGTCTCCAAGTATTCCACTCCTTTCAAGCTTTCCATTCTGTATTGCTCACTGCTCTTAAGCTCCAAGGAATTCTAAACTTCTCCCTAATCTACCTAAACTATATGTACAAACATTACCTATGAGATGGAGAGAGAGAAATTATAAAGAAGAGAGAGAGAGAGAGAGACTATTTCCCAGAGGGGGAACTATCCGATTTTTGCTCGCAGAGGCAAGCTTTACACACACACACACACACATATGTATATATATATATATATATATATATATATATATATATATATCAGTTTCCTCTAAAAGCTAGGTTAAATCAAGCTCTGCACTTCCTAGGAACCGGAGGTGACGCTGCAGCGCGGGGAGTAGAGCTTGGGATGGCGTTGCAGCGCCACGTCAGCACCAAAAACACTTGAGGTCGCACTGCAGTGCCAGTCTATGAAGGAACTGGGGCGTTGTAGCGCCATGCTGACTTCATAGTTGAACAGGCTGGGGCGCTGCAATGCCATGTTTAAGCCTGGTCTTGGCACTGCAGCGCTAGTGTAGGGAAATTAACCATTTTGCCCCTGAAAGCTGGAAAAGACCTATTAAGCCCTGCAACACATCGGTTAAGCAAAATAATACTATAATCATATAAAAGCTATATTAAATCTATGAAGATCAAGTAACTATTTAAGCAATAAAGGATCCGATTCACGGGTATAAATTCCACTCATCAATATGATATTTTGAAAATAGACTTTCAAACCCTTATGCTCACATAGTTGAGGCCTTTGATACTTCCATTTTATTCCGTATTCGGCTTATTTTGATTTTATTCTCAAGATGCGAAGCAACTTTGAAAAAATTATATACATACAAGTGTCGAGCTCCTTATGGGCATGAAAGACATTGAAGTAACTCGAACACCTCACAAAGGATTTGTAAGCTAGCTGTACAACTGAAAAGGGTCCATCATAGGAACCAAATCTATATCCGTCAGCTGGATCATAAATCCCGTGGTTCCTAAGGCTCACATAATGTCACATGAATAGCCTGCATAGCAAATATACTAAAATAAAATAGATATTTAATCTAAACGTCACAAAATAAAGGATTTATCAGTTAAATCCTTGCATATGCGTAGCCAAGCTTCCTGTTTCCTCTAGATACAGATATAGGGATTCGTGGTTGCTTAATATTTACAAAAAAAATTTGAAAGAAAACTAGATTTAAATAAATCTTAGCCATTCTAGCTTAACGGTTCCAGTTTTACAACTTTTGAATCAGTTAAAAGTTAGATATTGATATATTTAGATATATCTAGTCCACAAACATTAATATCACAACTTTACATTGAATTAACAGTTAAAGCAGATATCAACTATCTAGGCTCGACTGGTCGATTTTGAGATATATATATATATATATATATATATATATATATATATATATATATATATATATATATATATATATATATATATATATATATATATATATATGGGGCAATGATCCATAACATCTATTTGCTATGGATCAAAAATTGACAAATACCATCATAATCGTCCGTTTTTAGCGGACAGAACTATTGCAATTTTTGGTCGATTATGCCCCTCCAACCCCAAATCATCACAAGAATATCAAAGTAAAAAACCAAGTCCGCAAGAATGACTACACAATACACAATCTCAACGGCGATTCCTCTCGATCCCTCTTCAACTACACAATCTCAGCAATCTTAGCGCCTATTCCTCTAGCAACAGTGAAGCGGCGATTCCTCTAGCAAAACCCTTCAATATTCGAGCGTAGAAGATTTGTCGGTGAGTTTTCGAATTATAAGGATTTTTCGGTACGTTTTTGGAATTATAAGGTTAAGAATTGTAAACTGTGAATTGGGAACCCATCTATCTTTTTCCAAAAAATGGGTACCATGATTGCTTGGTTCACATAAATGATTGGGTATGTGTGTTATTAATCTTGTTTTGTGTTTGGATTTTGCTATTTATGTTGGGAATCTCAGTGTTTACTGCTGTAAACTATTTTATTTGGTTTTAAATAGTACTGAGAACAAGTAAAAATTGATTTTTTTTACTCAAAGTTGCGTGACTGATTTTTTGTGTTTATAATTGACAAGTATATTTAGCCAAGTACCATGATTGATTACTTAGAACATCAATATCATTGATAGCATATGCATAAAAGAGATACCTGTTTAAATTTTTTTGATAAGAACAATGTTTGGTAATTATGCGAGGATCTTTGATGATAGAGTGCCAATATTTGCAAACGTACGTGAATCGCAACAGAGACTTTATGCAAGGTATTTTTAAAAGAATCTCCATTAAAATATCAATGTAGTAAGTATGACACCCCCAAATCTAGGTACTTCATTCCCACAGGATTTGGTGTTTACTATCCAAACATCCATTTCTAACTACCCAAATTCAATAAAATTTAAACAATAAATCTTCCCATTAAAGGGTTACATAATTAAACCAATAAATCCCAGGTTTTCTAACCTTAAAACATTCTTCAAATGCGGAACAATAATAAATTACATCCCATAATTTAAAAGAAATAAGTCTGAAACATATATCTCAACAATTAACAAGTCTTCAACACTTGTTCATTTTTCTTTTTCCTTTGCTAGTGGTTAGCTTGTCAACCTTCTCAACTTTAGCTGTAATGGTTATATATATATATATATATATATATATATATATATATATATATATATATATATATATATATATATATATATATATATATATATATATGCAAGAGTGAGCAAAAATGTGATGCCCCTAAATCCGGGTTACCTGACCCCCAGGTTTAGTGCTCACGATCAATCATATAACTAACATCTAACTACCCATTCATTTATGAATAACCTCATACCTATCATTAAATAACATCCTTAATACAATATCCCATGTTTTCTAACCTTGACATAACAAACATACCCTTAGTTACACAAAAAGGGTTTACACATAATAACATAATAATTAAAGTTATAACAACTACTCCTACATTTTGTTCTTGCCCTTGTCATTGTCTGCCCCTCCTGCTACCTCATCATTAGTTGAAATGTTATATTTAAGTAAGGGTGAGCAACGAGTTTGCTCCGCAAGTTAAACATATAATAAAGATATGAATAATAGACTACTGATTCAACAGAACTTTACTAAAGTTCCAAGGACTTTGAAATAGCTGAACAAATCATTTAGCAATAACAAGATTTTATCGAATTATAAGCTAAACAACAATTCAAGGATGAAAGAGTAAAACGCTTTTGAAGTTTCAATAATGTTCAATCGATTATCAAGAGATAATAACACTACAATGACAAAGTGGGATATACTCAGATTTCATGCTGAGTGATCATAATGTGATCATGAACGAATCAAGGCATTATCAATATTCAATACCGAATTACCCCAGAATTATAAATTAGCAATAAAAACTAAATTATAACCCTATGCAAGTACCTGGAGCGGCCAACCCCTTGTACCCAATATTATGCATAATACTCAACTCGCGCAATAGCCATATATCCGACCACAAGGTTCCCTTTTTATATAAAGGTTATTCATCTCAATCTTACATCAAAAATTCGTATCACAACAATATAGTTTTGGATTTAAAGAAACACTATGATTTCAACATCTAATATCTATCTCGATCTAGCCGAAATAATTGGCATTGATCTTTCAATAACAATTTAGTTATAACATATCAAGTTTCAACAAATATTTGTCTAGCCAAAATAATTAGCTAAGACATAGCTCAAAAACTGTTCAATAATAGGCAAAAATTAATTGCCCTATTTGTAATCAACAATACTATCTATAGATATGAATAACAAACAATAGTTATTCACCAGTCAGGCTTCTGAAATTTGAAACTCAGTTTGAGTTAATGAACTTACACTAATTGCGAATAATCAATAATAATCTAAGACGTGGTATAATCAGCAATAATTACCCACTTAACACGCTGGTAGAATAATAATTCAAATTTAAGTTAAAGAAATTTCAATATTTACGAATATTCAATGACAATCTTAGATATAGAATAATTATCAATAATTATTCATTAACATATTTGAAAAATAGTAACTCAAGTTTGAGTTAGGAAACTTGCACTAATTGTGAATAATCAATAATAAATCTCAGGTGTGGAATAATTAGAAATAATTATCCACTACTATATTTGAAAAGTAATAACTCGAGTTTGAGTTAAGGAAACTTGCCTTCGCCGTTGAATACTGCTACATAATATAATTTAGCTGCGTTTGAAAAACCTATAATCAATAATATCGGTCTCGCAATTAGCATAATACATCACAACACATAACACTATCATTTACAGTCACTACTATATCACTTAGACACATAATCACGTAGTCATAACAGTGTTTATAACCTATATAAACACTCATCAGGTTTACTTGTTCAGTCTGGTTGGACTTCAGTCTCAATTCTAGCTCTTTATTACCCTATCAGATAATAAACGAGTTTATTTTTTATAAAACTCTATTCCAGAGCTTCAATATTATTTAAGATAATTAAAATATCATTCATAATATTTTTTAGAAGCTTATAATAATTTTCAAATAATTATTATCTTTTATAATAATTTTTCAAACACTAGAATCATTTTTAAATGATTTAAATTCTAAATAATCTCATTATCATTAATATTTAAATAGTATTAAAATATTAATAAAATTCTTGTCAAAAGTAAAGTTATTAATAATAACTTAAAATACTTTTAAAACACTAATATTCCCCTTGAATGATTTTTAAAACATTCAAAATAATTTTTAAATAATTACCATTAATATTCAAATATTAATGTACTTTCCATCCAAATATTGAAAGTCATTTATTATAACTTAAAATACTTTTAAATCATTTCTATCATTTTTAAATGATTTTTAAATCATAAAAACCATTTTAAAACCATTTATTAATATAATAATTAAATAAATCAAATATCATTAATAATAATTTATTAATGAAATTTACCTCAAAATATTAAAAGTCATCTTTTATAATTTTAAACATTTTTAAGCACTTTATTCTCATTTAAAATAATTTTTAATATATTAAAATTATTTTTAACTAATTTTTTTAATACATTTATTAAATAAATTTAATATCATTAATATTCAAATAAATATAAATATTAATAAAAAAATATGTCAAATTATCAAAAGTTAATTTTTATAACTTAAAATAGTTTTTAAAACTCATTTTGTAATTTTTAGAAATTAAATTTCTATTTTTAATGATTTTTGGAAATTAATACAATTAATTTTAATAAAGCTGTCGCTAAAGCCTTTAGCGACAGAAACTGTCACTATTGGTGTTATTGAGCCTCAAGAACATTCATAGTCAGAGTCTAGGTGCTTAGTTTGACCAACTACAATTCATTGTTCAAAGTGTTTCTAGGCTTGCTAAGATACTGATCATGTAATATTGATGTAATACTACATGTATCAACAATCATCAAGGTCAAATTTCATCACAGTTGCAAGATCTAATCCTTCAACAAGGTTGTCAGACCTGTCCTGGGTTTTCTGGGTTACCCAGAAACCCAAACAGTTACTAATAGGTACTTTGTGCCTTCATTAATCCGGTATATGATCATTGTCAAGATGTTTGAATGATTTAATCTTGTAGTCCTCATGTCAAAGAACAAATATACTACACTAGGTTAGTCTAACTACATCAAAGTCACAAGATTTGGGCCGGTCAAACCATGTCAGAAACTGTGTTCTTGAGTTTTCTGGAAATTCCAAAAAATAATAATCGTGCTCGGTTAACTCACTTTGATTGCTCACTACTTTGATCATGTTTGTTGTTTAAGTGATCTACGGCCATGAATCTATAGTTCATATAACAGAGTATAACATTGTTACAACAACATAAGCTAAACATGTAACATCTGACAGATCAGTGCTCTTAAAAATCTTGTCAGACCTATCTGGGTAATTTCTAGGTTACCCAGAAACTCAAAGTCATGGATGGTCAACCCACTTTGACCATTAATATCTTGGAATCTGAACATGATATGAAATGATTCCAATTCTAGATTACACCCCTCATAGCATACTACAAGTCTATTACATCTAACAAGGCTAACAATTAACATGTATGAATTTATGGCCTCTGACATATGGTTGTCAGACCATATTTTAGGGTTCTAGACAGTTTTTCAAAACTTGATTTTTGAGTACTTTGATGTTATGGATCTGTGATATAACATCATGGATCACTAAATAACATCTTATAATACATTTTTAAACACATAAACACAATATCTATCTTAGCATACAAGATTAAACATAGGTTAGGGTTTCTACCTCTCTTGAACTGTGATAACCCAGGATTTCAAATTTTACGAATAAATTTTTTTTTATTTAATATTGATATTACCTATCATTATTGTGTTGTGTATCTGTGATATGAATTTAAGAGAAGTGGTCAATTTGTGTATTGACTGAGAAATAAGAGTAGAGTTGTGCTTAACAAAAAAAACAAAAACCCTAATTACCCTAGATACGGATAGGGATTCGGTAGAAAATATAATTATAATAATTGTATTGATGAGTAAGTGTATGTACTATATAGAATTAATGATCAATGATAGATCGATTAGGGTATAAATTTAGTAGACCCTAATGAAGGATTAGAAACCCTAATCTTAGATTGAGAAACCCTAATGCATAGTTAAGAACCCTAATCGAATGTCAAGAAACCCTAATTTTAAATTCGAGAACCCTAAACCCTAATTAGGAAACCTTAATATATCCTAATTGGCAAGCCCTAATGTGATTAGGAAACCATAATATAATTAGAAAACCCTAATTATAATTTAGAAATCTTAATTTTCTATTTAAAACCCCTAATTAGAAAATCCTAAAAATTAAATGTGTAAAACCTAAGGGTTGGAACCTTAGGGTTAAACCCTAAGAGTTAAACCCTAAGGGTTGGGACAAATGTCTAGAATGCCATTAAAATTGGAAACCAAATGACCAAATTATCCTTTTCACATTCTTTAATATGTAACTTGTACAATTTGCCAAAACTTTAGTTGGTGACCAACTAAAGCTCAGTCATGTAACTTATATCTCAGCCATAATATGATCTAAAGTGTCGCCTTGCATGTATTACATACATTGTATCTAAATATAAGAGATAAAGAGAGAGAAAGTTTACACAATTTGCTCATTTGATATCTAACACTCAACCTACTATCTCTCTCTCTCTCTCCAAACCTCCGAATATCCTAAGTGACTCAGTCACTAGTAGAGCCCCTAGCAACCACAAGATCAGATTGGAGAGCTAAGATCAAAGATTAGAACTAGAAGGTATAAACCATAATTTGATTTTTGATCTTACATGTTAAGACAAAAGTTGTGTTTTTGTGTTTTAATACATGCTTGAGAATGTTACATGATGATCTATGATGTTACATCATAGATCTATAGCATCAAAAGGCCTTACAATTAAAGTTTTCAAAAACTGTCATGAACCCTAAAAAGTTGTCTGACAAGCATATGTCAGTGGCCACAGATCTTTTCTTGTTAATGATTTGTGGTGTTTTATGTTTTAGATCTGTAGTATGACATGAGGACTGTGATCTGGAAGTGGAATCATAGCTATTCCATGTCCAGATTTCAAGTTATTGTTGGTCAAACTCAGTTGACCGAGCATGACCAAGAGTTTCTGGGCAGCCCAGAAACTCATTAGCAGCATCTGACAAGATTTTCTAAGGTCTAGGACTGTCAGGTTTTATGTGTTTTAATGATGTTGTTATATACATGTTATAGCCTGTTATATGGACTCTAGATCCATGCCTCTAGATCCCTTAAACAACAAACATGTTGGTTTTAGTGGATGGTCAAAGTAGGCTATCCGGTCACGAGTTCTGTTTTTTGGAATTTCCAGAAAACGTAAGAACTATATTTCTGACAGGCTTTGACTGGACTAAATCTGGAGAGTGTGATGTCCTTGAACTGATCTAGTGATGTATATGTGTTCTTTAACATGTGTACTACATTCTTGAACCATAATAACAACAATTTAACGACCAGAACGTGGAGCAAATTGAACCACAAAGTGGTACCTTAGAACTACTTGGGTTTCTAGGTTATCCAGAAAACTCAGAAATGTTCTGACAGTGAGTTTGAATGGTCAGATCTTCATGATATGTGATTGTATGACCTAGATGATTGTTGATAATTGTAGTGTTATATACATACTACAAGATCAAAGTTTAAGTTGGCCTAGAAACATGATGAACAGAGAATCAAAGTTGGTCAAACCTAGCAACTTGAGAACTGCTTGTTAGTGTTCTTGAGCTCAAGAACACCAACAGCGACAGAAAGTGTCGCTATAGACTACAATGATGGTTTTATTTAAATTTGTTTTCCTAATTTTCGGAAAATGCTTAAAAATAGTAAATAATTTTTGAAAATTACAAAAATGGTTTTAAAAATTATTTTAAGTTATAAAAAATAACTTTTGATAATTTGAGATATTTTTCATTAATATTTATATTTATTTGAATAATAATGGTATTTAATTTATTTAATTAGTATATTAAATAAATTAGAGAAAAATAATTTTAATATTATAAAAATCATTTTAAATAAGAATAAAGTGTTATAAAATATTTTGAGTTATAAAGTGTAACTTTTAATATTTTTGGTAAAATTTCATTAATAATTTAATATTAATGATATTGAATTTATTTAATTATTATATTAAATAAATAAGTTAAAAATGGTTTTACTGATTTTGAAATCATTTAAAAATGAGAAAAGTAATTTTAAAATATTTCAAGTTATAATTAATGACTTTTAATATTTTGATGATAAATTCATTAATATTTAAATATTAATGGTGATGGTTTAAAAATAATTTTAAATGATTTAAAAATTATTTAAGGAGAATATTGGTAATTTAAAAATATTTTGAGTTATTATTAATAACTTTAATATTTTTACAAGTATTTCATTAATATTTTAATACTAATTAAATATTAATGATGATGGAATTATACAGTATTTAAATCATTTAAAAATGATTCTAGTGTTGGAAAAATTATTATAAATTATAATAACTATTTAAAAATTATTAAAAGCTTCCGAAAAATATTATGAACGATACATGACTTATCTAAAATAATATTGAAACTTTGAGACCAAGTTTAAATGACAACAAGTGTGTTAATTGTCAGATAGGGTGACTATGACACCGAGAACAGACTGAAGTCCAACCAAACCGAATTAGTTAGACTTGATGAGTGCTTATATAGGTTATAAACACTGATGTGACTATATGTTGATGTGCTTAAGAGAAATATTGACTGTAAATTATAGTGTTATGTGTTGTGATTTGTTGTGCTAATTGTGTAAGACCCCAACTTTTTATAAATAAAATCGAATTTTCTCTAATTATTATTGTGAAGGTGTTAATTTGATATAATACTTTAGTTATGGGTGAAATGTGCAAATTTTACAAAATAAACAAGTGGTTATAAAATATTCATTGTTGTTAGGGAATATTTGTTTGGTCGTAGAATGTTCTTACTGTCGGAGAATATTCGTACGATGGCGCAGCCATTTGTGGGCCCCATAACGAAAAACGGTCGGATGAAGAAAACGACAAGTTTAAGTTTTTATAAATAACGGCGAAATTATTACCGTTAACACTGTTAGAATACCTGGTGGTTAAAATACAGTAAAACGCGTGGTTGCACAGTACACACGGTATTACACAGTATTTTTGAGTTATTGATTCTTACGTAAGAAGGCACTACTCAATAATTATTACAGTAATTACTGTTCAATATTTTATTTTATTGATTCAATAATTGCTACGCTGATATTTTATATTATTGTTATTTCAATAATTGTCACTGCACAGTATTTCTCATTATCAGGTTAATAATTTATATTATTTGAATAATATTATTAGATAGCATTATTGGCAATGTCTAAGGAAGTTATGTCTTAGGAGAGGTTTGGTCTCCTAATTGCGCGCCAGTAAGGAAAAATTTTTATCGAAAAGCCCCCTCTTTCCTGGGAACGACCTGGTTGTCATAATTGTGATTCTGTAATATTATTTGCAAATAATTAATTATTAATTTATATGATAAGAAAATATTTATTTTATGTGATTATAAATAAAGGAATTAATGCTGAGTTGTTTTATCAGTATTTTGTCAAAATAGAGATATTAAAAATCGTCCGTATGTGAATTTCGGGCATTTTTCGTTTAGAATTTGAAAAAACTTAAAGCTACAGAGTTGTAGAGAATTTGATTTCCTATGAAATAGGCATAAAATTCATATTTTTCTGATGAAATGGCTATTTATTATTAATTATTGAAGTTTTGAAAATTAAATATTTTTATTAAAATTATGAGTGGGACCCACTTTTGTTTTTTTTAAAACATATGCTAGAAATTTTGTTCAAAGGTGGTTGGTCTTGATTGTCCAACTTAGCATGCATAGAAGGAAAAAAAAGAAATAATATTATTTTATTATTTAGTCTCCTTTGGCGTTCTAGCATTTTTCTATAAATAGGTGCTTAGGTTAGAATTAAAAATCACACCAGAAATAAGTTTTCTTTGTCTCTATATTATCGAGCGTATTTTTGTGAGTATTTAGATACTTTGAGAGTTACTATTCAGTACAAGTTTTTTTCGGCTTTACATCCGATATTCTGATCAGAAGTAATGTTATTTTGAGGTAAGGGATGTTATTTTTTTCGTAAATGATATTATTTCCTCAATATCATTATGTCGAAATATTGATATGAATTTTATTATGGAATTTTTACCTTTTTGTATCGGAGTTACTATTCACGTATATGGCACTATTCACATATACGACACTATTCACGAATACGGCACTATTCATAGAAAAAAATAAAATTTTCTCTTCTTTGTCCAAGATGTCTATTATGGTTACTATCTTTGATTGTATCCATGTTTTGATCTTTATTTTTGAATTCTGCTCCACAATTGATTCTTCTGGAGTATTTTTGAACTTGGATAAACTGTAGTACGAATTCCTAATATTTGACTTTTTGTCTCACTTGATTCATTTTCTTTAAGATATTTTTCATCATCCTCAGTCCTAAATGATGATATTACTGAATATCTTTGGCATGTAGTGCAAAGATGAATGATTAACTGATGAATATCTTTGGTCCGTAGTGCAAAGATGAACAGGTGTTTAGATGAACATGACCAATTAGTGATACAAATGAATATCTTTGGCCTGTAGTGCAAAGATGAATATTTGATTCAAGATGTATATTGATTGATGTTACATGGATAAAATATTGATGATGGACTATTAAATCTTAGAAGATAGTAGAATTCATTCTCTACTTGACTCTGCTAATGGATTGTTGTTTCCGCTGCAGTTGTTGATCTAAAACTTGTTATCTATTATATTTTATCAAATTTTTCCCTGTTGAATACTAATGATAATTTATTGTATATTATCTTAGTCATATTATTCTTCACTGGGCTAGTTGAGCTCACCTTTTTCTTTTTTGTTCCATTTTTCTTCTCAGGAGGTGAGAATTTAGCAGGAACTATCCGGGGTAAGGAATGATGGTCCAAGACAGTTGTTATAGTAGTCCTCACTATTCTGTAAAATAGTGTATCAATAATTGTAATGAGAACTTATTTGAGTGTGGATATTGTCTAGAAGACAATATTTGTATTTAAACTCACAGTTTATGTATTGTTGTATTTTGCACGACAATTGTATTAATAAAGTTGTAGTTATTTTTGTACCATATATTTGGCGACTCAGAATAGGTGATGTATACCTATTTTGAGGGCGTCACAGTTGGTATCAGAGCTTAGGGATATGGTCTCTAGCGGAGATCGGGGAATAGAACTAGGAGGGGAGAGATGAGTAAATCCTTCGCTAGTGTGTCCTACCTAAGCTTATTTGTTGGTCGTTCATAATATAGGGATATTATGTGATATGTTAATTTATTTAATTGACCCTTATTTTATGGCAGTATTTAAGAATGGAAGCTGAGAACGTTAACAATGGAGCGTATGAGACTGTGGAAACACCTTTAGTTACCAATCAAGAGAACGTGCAACAGGAAGACAATATACCTCCTGTAAACAATACTACCGAACAAACGATGAATGATGGGATGTTTAGAAGCTTTTTGCAGTTCATGCAAAATAAGACGAGGGAGACTCATGTACAAAATACGGGTGGAAATGATAGCAACGCGAGGTTTATCATAGCCAAGCAGTTCAAGGAGTTGGGACCACCATAATTCTAGAGAAAGCCGGATCCGATTAAGGTGGAAACATGGGTCAAGCAAATTACCAAGATATTCGATGTCTTGGAATGCACGGAAGAACAGAAGGTTCCATTCGCCACCTTTATGTTCCGTGGTGAGGCAGATTACTGATGGAAATCTGTGAAGCGTACCCAGCCTGCCGCACTCAACATGTATTGGAAAATGTTTCAAAAACTGTTTAATAACAAGTACTTTCCTGAAAGTATTCGTCATATGAAAAAGGTAGAGTTTATTAGACTGGAACAAAACAACATGCTGGTGTCCCAGTATGAGACGAAGTTCGCAGAGTTATCTAGGTTTGTACCTCATTTAGTAGAGAATGAGGAACGAATGACGCGGATGTTCCTGAGAGGTCTAAAACCCGAGATTCGACAATATCTTATCTCTCACAAATTTTTTTTATATTCAGATGTTGTCAACAAGGCTCAATTATTAGAGCGGGATAATGAGTATGTTCAACCGAGGGACCACAACCAAGGTCATACCGGTGATAGCAGTCATAGGAGCAATGATAACCAGCAGAGAGGAAAGAATACAGACAAAAGCGGTAACCACTCAGGTGGTAATCGTGGCCATGATAATAGGAGAGGTGAGTCAAGTGAAAATTTCAAAAATAGGAGATTTAACAATGACGGGAAGACATCAGCAGCAGCACCAGCACCAGCACCAATAATAAATTCTAGGGGAGGAGAATGACCGTCAGTTAGATGCTACAGATGCGGAGAGGAGGGACACATAAGTCCAAACTGTTCACAGTCTTCCAAGGTGTGTTTCAGTTGTGGAAAAGATGGTCATATAGCCTGGTTTTGTCCGATAGCGAAGTCAAGTCCAGCTAAGACGGCGGCACCAAAATCGACTACGGACAAAACAAAGTCGGTGGTTCAAGGAAGGGCGTTTGTAGTGACTAGCCAAAACGCGAGAAACTCGAACGAGGTGACCACGAGTAAGCTAATCTTGAACTCTTGTGAAGTTTATACCTTACTAGATACCGGTTCTATCCATTCTTTTATCTCTCCTGCTTGTGCTAAACGTTTAAACTTGACTCCGAAAAAATTGGACTTTGACTTATCTTTGGAGACTCCGTTAGGAGAAACTTTCATTACATCCACTATTTATAAATCTTGCTCGATCCAAGTTGGCACCATCACATTACCTGTTGATCTTATCTCTTTAAAGATACTTGCTTTTGATGTGATTTTAGGGATTGATTGATTAACTACTCATCATGCCAAAATTGCTTGTTTTCGTAAAGTTATTAGTTTTCTTATTCCTAATCAACCTATTATGTGACGCCCCCAAAATAGGTATACAACACCCATTCTGAGTCGCCAAAATACATGGTACAGAAACAACTACATCTTTATTATTACAACACAATAACTGTGAGTTTAAATACAAATATTGTCATCTAGACAATATCCACACTCAAATAAGTCCTCATTACAATAATTGATACATTATTTCACAAAAATGGTGAGGACTACTAAAATAACTTCTAGAACCATCATTCCATACCCCGACTAGTACTCGCTACATTCTCGCCTCCTGAGAAAAATGGAACAAAAAGGAAAAGGGTGAGCTCAACTAGCCCAGTAAAGAATATTATGACTAAGATAATACAGAACAAATTATCGTTAGTATTCAACAGAGAAAATCTAATAGAATACAATAGACAACAAGTTTTAAATCAATATTCGCAGCGAAAAATAATAATTCATAGAAGAGTTACGTAGAGAATGAAATCTACGATTATCTATGAATTTAAAAGTTCATCATCAATATTTTATCCCTGTAACATCAATCAATAATCATCTTTGCACTACAAGCCAAAGATATTCGTCAGTTGGTCATGTTCATCTCAACACATGTTCATCTTTGCACTACGGGCCAAAGATATTCATCAGAAATCATTCATCTTTGCACTACAGGCCAAAGATATTCAGTTATATCATCATTTAGGACTGAGGATGATGAAAAATATTTTAAAGGAAACGAATCCAGTGAAACAAAATAACAAATATTAAGGATTCGTATTTCGATTTATCCATGTCCAAAAATACCTTATAAATAATCATAGTGAAGTAAAATTCAAAAATGATCAAAACATGGATACAATCAAAACTAGTATCCAGAATAGATATTTTGGACAAAAAGAAGAAAATTTTATTTTTCGGTGAATAGTAACTCGTGAATAGTAACTCGTGAATAGTAACCCCGACATGAAAAGTTCCAAATTTGATAAAAAAAAATCAACCAATATTTCAGCATAATGATATTGAAGAAATAATATCATTTTCGAATAAAATAACATCCCTTACCTCGAAAGAATAGTACTTCTGACTGGACTACTGAAAATAGTGCTGAAGAGAACTTGCACCGTTTAACAACACTCAAAGAATACGCTCAACGTATCGAGAGAGAAAGAGAGAGAAATCTTGTGTTTCTGGTGTGATTTTCAATTCTAACCTAAGCACCCTATTTATAGGAAAATGCTTAGAACACCAAAGCAGAAAATTTAATAAAATATTAATATATATATTAAATTTTCCTACGCCAACCTTTGTAGATCTGAATTTCAGCCATTTTCAACACATGGGGGGCCAACCAAAACAATAAAAACGTTTTTCTAACTATAAATATTTTAAACTTCCAAAAATCAATTATTCTGGAACCTCGAAACTTCAATAATTCATAATAAATAGCTCTTTTATCAGAAAATTTGAATCTCGCATTTTTTTATAGGAAATTCAATCCTCTACAACTTTGCAGAAATTTTTTTTTCCAAATTCCAAACAGAAATTGACCGAAATCCATAAACGAACGATTTTACAGGCTATAATCAAATTTCAGTAAAAAAAATGGGCCCACAGACATGTTTAACATGTTTTAAACAACTTTTGCAACAAAAATACTCTTTCTCCTCATATACTCATATATCCCACATTCATTGTAAAAATATCATCATTATTATATTATTAAAATAATATATTTAAATGAATTATTTTATCAAAAAAAGCTAAAATATTAATTTTCAACAATTGTCACATTTAAAAATTTTCTCCATCTATATCCACATAAAATCAATATTTTTCTCATCATATAAATCAGTAATTAATTATTCACAAATAATATTACAGAATCACAGTACTGGCAACCATGCCGTTCCCAAGAAAGAGGGGGCTTTCCAATAAGGATCTATCCTTACTGGCGCGCAATTAGATGACCAAACCTCTCCTTAGACAGAACTTTCTAGACATTGCCAATAATGTTATCTAATAATATTATTCAGATAATATGAATTATTGCTCCGATAATAGAAAATACTGTGTAGTGATAATTATTAAAACAACAGTAATATAAAATATCAACGCAGTAATTATTGAATCAATAAAATAAAATACTGAACAGTAATTACTGTAACCATTATTGAGTAGTGTCTTCTTACGTAAGAATCAATAATTGGTGCAATACCATGTGCTACTGTGCAACAACGCGTATTACTGTGTTTTAATCACCGGGTATTCCAACAGTATTAACGGTAACAACTACGTCGTTATTTATAAACAACTTGTTTTTGTCGTTTTCTTCATCCAATCGCTTTTCGTTATGGGGCCCACACAAAGCTGCGCCGTCGTACGAATATTCCCCGACAGCAAGAATATTCCACGACCAAACGAATATTCTCCGACAACGATGAATATTTTATAACCACCTGCTTATTTGAAATATTTGCACATTTTACCCATAACTAACCTCATTAATCAATTTAACCCTTACTATTTCAAAATAATAAATAGAGGAAATTAAATTTTATTTATTAATAATTTGGGGTCTTACATATTATGCGAATTCAAGCAACCAAACCACTAAAGTCAATCACTGTCATATCAAGCCATAAAGTCATTCGTTTATTAAAAAATAGATGTCAAGCTTTCTTAGCCCATGTTATGGACTTGAACAAAAAAACGTCACAAATTTGTGTCACACGTCAAGATTTCTTAGCCCATGTGATGTATACCTATTTTGGGGGCGTCACAAATTGTGAGACCGATATTGTTCATTATAGGTCTTTCAGACGCAGATAAGTATATTGTGTAGCAGCAATCAACGGAGAAGGCAAGTTTCCTTAACTCAACCTTGAGTTATATCTTTTCAAATATTGTGGTGGTTCATTCTTGCTGATTAGACCACGTCTGATAATTATTGTTTATTATTTGCAGTTAGTGCATGTTTATCAATTTAAATTGAATTAGTGATTCTGAGAATATATTTGTAGAATAACTGTTGTTGGATATTCACATCTGTAGAAGCTATTATTGATTGCAAATAGTATAGTTAAATTTTGTCTATTGTTAAATAGTATTGAGATATGTCTTAGTTAATTGTTCTGGCTAGATGAACTTTTGTTGGAACTTGATAGGTTCTAGAAGAGAACTCAATTATTATTGATAGGTCAATGCCAATTATTTCGACTAGATTGAGAAAGAGAATAGGTATTGAAATCACAGTATTTCATTATTAAGATTCAAAATATGTTTATAAGACTGAGAAAAACAACCTTTTTATATAAAGGGAACCTTGTGGTCGTATATTCAGCGGTTGCGCGCGTGTAAGTATTATGCATAATATAGGGTATAATAAAGTTGATCACTTTATATACTTGGTGGGGGTATGATTTAATCGTTATGGTTATCTGATACACCTGGGTATATCAAAGTAAATCTTTGATAGTTACTCAAGAAGAGAAGATCAAGATCCAATGGATCGCTCAGCATAAATCGGGAAAACATTCCACTTTGTTATTGCGTAGAATTGATTCTTGATTATTCAATAGAATATCGTATAAACTTTGAAAGCGTTGTACTCTTTCATTATCAGATGATTATGTTGCATAGAATGCATGAAGACTTGTTAGTGATTAAAGATTTATTCAGCTATTTTAAAGTTCTCCGAACTTTGGTGTCATTCTATCGAATAGATAGTCTGTTATTCTTGATTTTTATAAATTCATTGTATGTCTTAACTTGCGGAGCAAATTTGTTGCTCACCCTTGCTTAAATAAAATATTTCAGCTAGGAACGAAGAAGCCGGGAGGGGCAGAGAAGAACAAGGGCAAATGTGTTTTACTAAAATCGTTGTGTTGAACAATATTATATATGTTGTATTTATAAGTCCTTTTTGTATATCTAAGGGGTATGTTTGTAATGTTAATGGTTAGATAACTTGGGACAATGTAATAACAAAATCAGTTAATGAAGTGTGTATTTCTATTCATAAATAAATGGGTAATTAGATGTTATTTATATTGCCAAACTCGGGGGTCAGTTAACCCGGATTTGGGGGCTTCACATGAACAAGCTTTGATCTTGGCTTTCCTCAACTGATCTTAAAGTGTTAGGGACTTGGTTAGGGACTGAATCACTTGTTATTTTCATGGCTCAAGTGTGAGAAAAGTTGGCTAAGTGTTTGGTTCTCAAATGAGCTTTCTTTTGGACTCTCTCTTTCTCTTTAATCTCTCATACTTGATTCATTGAATCTAAACTATGCAAGGTGGTAATTAAAAGATCAGATTTGGTTTGATTTGAGCACATTGTGATATCCACAAAGATGGTGAGTCACAAGATTTTCAAATCTCTTAACTTAAAACTTAAGTAAAGGGTATTTTAGTCATTTCGCCTCCAAAATGGTACTTTGGTAATTTCCCACATTAATTTAAGGATAGTTTAGTCATTTGACATGCTTCCCTTTAATTTTAACCCTTAGGGTTTGATAATCACAATAAGGGTTTGCTAGTTAGGGTTTAAGGTACCCGAATCAGAAATTAGGGTTTCTCAAAATACAATTAGGGTTCCAAATTGATCATTAGGGTTTCTTAATCATAAATTAGGGTTATACCTTATCTGATCAACATTTGATCATTAAGTCTATACTGTACTAACACAAACTCATCAATACAATTACAATTACTGTATTAACTATCGAATCCCTATCCGAAATTAAGGTTAGGGTTTTCACTAGCTATTTAACATCACCGCACTCATATTACTCAGTCAATAATTAGTTTGACCAACTTGCTCTGCTTATATCACAGATACTCAATATATTATTGATAATCAATAACAATATTAAATTAAAAAAAAATTCATAAAATTAGAATAGTTTAAAATCATGGGTCCTCACAAAAGCAAATGCTCACTTGAAAGATTACAATGACTGGCAATGAATAAACTCATTTGAATTGAATAACATATCTGAACAGCGATAATCAATAAGTGATATTGGAAATTATCTGAGGGTCACAAGACCATGAACTATGTCCAAGTTTATAAGTATTTCTTTTAACTTAAACCTAAACAGTCATTAGACTGTAGGGACTCCCGTACTTAGGGTGATCAGCCCTTCGTACCATGTATTGTGCACAAACATCTAAACGCTTTTGCATAAATAATCCCCTATAATAGGGGTGTTCATCTCAGTTTTAATATACGAGTTTGATTTGAATAAGTTTAACGAACATCAACTAAGGATTAGTTGAATCAAAAGTTTAATGACAATGTGAGGGTTTAACAACGATATGTTATATAGTAATTATGAACTATAAATGAAGTATGATACATCAAAGTCATGCTTTAAGAATAACTTTCAAAGCATTTAAAATATATAATAAACCTAGGTAAGGTGTCATTTGAACTACAATGACAAGCTAAGGTTACATTTTCTAATAAGGAAACAAAATTAAGAATTTTGCTCGATAAAATTATTTTCTGTTATGAAAAATAACTTTTGATAGTTTGGGATATTTTTTATTATTATTTATAATTATTTGAATAATAATGATATTTAATTTATTTAATTAGTGTATTAAATAAATTAGAGAAAAATAATTTTAATATTATAAAAATTATTTTAAATAAAAATAAAGTGTTTAAAAATATTTTGAATTATAAAATATAATTTTCAATATTTTTGGAGAATTCTCATTCATAAATTTATATTAATGATATTAGATTTATTTAATTAGTATATTAAGTAAATGATGAAAAAATAATTTTATTGATTTAAAAATCATTTAAAATTGAGAAAAATAATTTAAAAATATTTTAAGCTATAATTAATGACTTTTAATATTTTTATAATAAATTCATTAATATTTAAATATTAATGGTGATGGTTTAAAAATAATTTTATTTATTTTAAAAATCATTTAAGGATAATATTGATGATTTAAAAATATTTTAAGTTATTAATAATAACTTTAATATTTTGACAAGTATGTCATTAATATTTTAATATTATTAAATATTAATGATGATGGGATTATTCAGTATTTAAATCATTTAAAAAAGATTCTAGTGTTTGAAAAATTATTATAAATTATAATAATTGTTAGAAAATTATTAAAAGCTTTCGAAAAATATTATAAATGATAATTAACTTATCTAAAATAATATTGGAGCTTAGAAACCAAGTTTAATTGACAATAAGTGTGTTAATTGTCGAATAGGGTGATCAGGACACCGAGAATAGACTGAAGTCCAACAAGACCGAACTAGTTAGACTTGATGAGTGTTTATATAGGTTATAAATACTGATGTGACTATGTGGTAATGTGTCTAGGAGGAGTATTGACTGTAAATTACAGTATTGTGTGTTATGATTTATTATTCTAATTGTGAGACCGATATTGTGATTATAGGTATTGTGAACGCAGATAAGTATATTGTGTAGCAGTAATCAACGCGGAAGGCAAGTTCCCTTAACTCAACCTTGAGTTAATACTTTTTAAATATAATGGTGGTTAATTATTGTTGATTAGACCACGTCTGATAATTATTGTTGACTATTCGCAGCAAGTGCATGTTTATCAATTCAAATTGAATTAGTGATTCTGAGAATATACTGGTAGAATAACTATTGTTGGATATTCACATCCGTAGAAGCTATTATTAATTACAAATAGTACAGTTAAATTTTGTCTATTGTTAAATAGTATTGAGATATGTCTTAGCTAGTTGTTCTGGCTAGATGAACTTTTGTTGGAACTTGATAGGTTCGAGAAGAGAACTCAATTATTATTAATAAGTCAACGCCAATTGTTTCAGCTAAATCAAGAAAGAGAATAGGGATTGAAATCATAGTATTTCGTTATTAAGATTCAAAATATGTTTATAAGACTGAGAAGAATAACCTTTTTATATAAATGACATATTTTGGTCGTATATTCGGCCGTTGCGCGCGTGTAAGTGTTATGCATAATATAGGGTACAAGGAGTTGACCGCTCTAAGTACTTGCTAAGGGGTATAATTTAATCTATATGGTTATTTTATACACCTGGGTATATCAAAGTCAAATCTTTGATAGTTACTCGAGAAGAGAAGTTCAAGATCCAATGGATCGCTCAACATAAATCTAGAAAACATTCCACTTTGTTATTACGTAGAAGTGATTCTTGATTATTCATTAAAATATTGTATAAACTTTGAAAGTGTTGTACTCTTTAATTATTATATTATTGTGTTGCATAGCATGCAAGAAGACTTGTTAGTTATTAAAAATTTATTCAGCTATTTCAAAGTTCCCCGAACTTTGGTGTCATTCTATCAAAATAGACAGTCTGTTATTCTTGATTCTTATACATTCATTGTATGTCTTAACTTGAGGGGAAAATTTGTTGCTCACCCTTACTAAATAAAATATTTCAGCTAGGAACGAAGAGGCCGGAGGGGCAAAGAAGGACAAAGTCAAAGGCATTTTGTGGGAGTAGTTATGATGAACATTATTATTATGTTGTATTTGTAAACCCTTTTTGTATATCTAAAGGGTATGTTTGTAATGTTAAGGTTAGATAACCTGGAACGAATGTATTAACAACATCTGTTAATGAGATATGTATTTCTATTTATAAATGAATGAGTAGTTAGATGTTATTATATTGTGGATCGTGAGCACCAAACTCGGGGGTCAGGTAACCCGAATTTGGGGGGCGTCACATTTTCTCTTCTATGATCTTTCTCTCTTTTCTAACATAACGTAAAAAAAATAGACGCACACATAATAATACGTATTAACAAAAAATAAAAACTGACATATAATAATAACTCTACTTAATATATCAATTATTTTTATTTTAAATTCAAAAAAGACTTGTTTGGTAAAACCCATTTAAAATTAAAGACTTAAAATCCTTATGTCTTGTTTGGTAAAATCAAATTAAAACTCCTTTTAGTTTATTTTAATAACTCACTTATTATATAGTTTAATTATCACAATCTATTTAATTAAATTTTAATATTCAAATTTAATTAAATTAAAGTTAACATTAACACAATAAATCAAATTATCACATAATTATAATTCTAATTAAATTTTAATTTACTTAACAAATCACTAAATCTCCAATTTAATTATTAAATTAAATTGAATCAATATTATAACAATTCATTTAATCCTTATCAACTCTCTAATTTAATTTTTAAATTAAATTAGAATATCACCACATAATAATTAATTCATTACTCTTTTATTTTAATTAACTTCAACATACAAAATTACCAATCATCAACTTAATTAATATGTTATACTTAATCAATTTAATTTTCCACAACTCAAGAATATTTATTTATTTAACTAATAAATAATCAAATTAAAAAAAAATATTTATTTAACAATAAACACAAAATTCTGTCCCTAGAATCACAACTTAAATAATTCATTTGTCACATTATTCCCTCCTTACAAGGATTTTGTCCCCAGAATCGAAGACACAGATCAAACAAATAACTCATGATAGCTTTTCATCATTTTATCTTCGAGTTCTCACGTAGCTTCTTCGGCATTGTGGTTCCTCTATATCACTTTCACAGAAGGTATCACTTTATTCTTGAGCACTTGTTCTTTCCTGTCAACTATCTAGATAGGAATTTCCTCATAAGACAAATCTTTATTGAACTGCAACGGTTCGTACTCAATCACATATTTGTTGTCAGGTTTGTATGGTCTCAATACTGAAACATGAAAGACATTGTGAACATGATCTAATTCTGGAGGTGGAGCTATCTCGTAAGCCACTTCACCTACACTTCGCAGCACCTCAAAGGGTCCAACAAACCTCAGGCTTAGCTTTCCTTTCTTACCAAATCGGATCTTCCCCTTCTAAGGAGAAACTTTTAGAAAAACAAAATTTCGAACGTCAAATTAGCGATTTTGTCTGTGTTAATCAGCATACTTCTTCTGTCTGGCTTGAGCAGCTACCAATCTTGCCCTGATGAGTTTGACAACCTCAGCGTTCTGCTGTACCAGTTCCGGTCCTAACAGTTGACATTCACCAACTTCATCCTAACACAGTGGAGTTCTGCACTTTCTGCCATACAATGCTTCATAAGGCGGCATACCAATGCTCGCGTGATAGCTGTTGTTGTAGGAAAATTCAGTCAACGGTAAGTGATCATCCTAGTTTCCTTTGAAATCCATAATGCACACTCTTAGTATATCTTCTAACATATGGATTGTTCGTTCTCTTTGGTCGTCTGTTTGAGGATGGTACGCCGTACTCATTCTCAACTGTGTTCCCATGCATTCTTGTAGTCTTTTCCATAAGTTTGATGTGAATCGCGGATCTCTGTCTAACATAATTGACACTGGAACTCCATGTCTCAAAAAAATCTCCTTGACGCACAACTTTTCCAACTAATCAAGATTGAATCTAATCTTTATTTGCAAAAAGTGTGCTGATTTCGTCAGTTTGTCCATTATCGCTTAAATTGCATCGTACCCTTTCTGAGCAGTCAAAAGACCTATCAAAAAATCTATTGTGATATGCTCCCACTTCCATTCTAGTATTTCCAACGGTTGAAATAATCTGCTTGGTCTCTAATGCTCGGCTTTGACTTTTTGACATGCCAAGCATTTCGTAACACATTCTGTAACATCTCTTTTCATATTCGGCCACCAGAAATGTTGTCGTAAATCTTGATACATCTTCGTACTTCGCGGGTGAATTAAATATCTTGAGTTATGAGCTTCAGTCAAAATTTTGTCTTTAATTACAGGTACTGTTGGAACACAAATCCTTCCCTCGAACCTTAGTAGTCCTTCAACATCGATCTTTAAATTTATCTCACTACCCTCGAACACTCTTTCTTTGATTTTCCCACATTCTTCATCTTGTAGTTGAGCGTTATTCACTTTGTACCCTAAAGTTGAACAAGCTGCTATCTGGAACAATCTTTCATCCGATTCTTTCAGAAGTTTTATTTCCAACTCTAGTTTCGCCATTGCTGAAATGAGCTCCTCCTGGATAGTTAAAAACATTAACTTCTCCCGACCCTTTCTACTCAAGGCATTAGCAACCACATTTTCTTTACCCGAATGATAAAAGATTTCACAATCATAATCTTTTATCAGCTCTAACCATCGCCTCTATCGCATGTTTAGATCCTTCTATGTGAAAATATATTTCAGACTTTTATGGTCCATGTATATCTCACATTTCTCTCTATAAAGATAATATATCCATATCTTTAGATCAATTACCACCATAGCTAACTCTAAATCATGAGTCGGGTATCCTTTTTTATAGTCCTTCAGTTGCCTTGATGCATACGCAATGACTTTGCCATTTTGCATAAGCACACAACCTATTACTTTATGTGATGCATCACTATACACCACAAAGTTTTTTTTATAATCCGATAATGGCAACATAGGTGCCATGCTAAGATTCTTTTTCAAGTCCTGAAAGCTCTCTTCACACTTCTCTGTCCAGACAAATTTTACGGCTTTCCTTGTCAAATTCGTTAACAGAGTGGCAATCTTGGAAAAGAATTAAATAAATCATATGCAGTAACCTGCCAATCCCAAGAAAATCCTCACCTCTGATGGCGTCCTTGGTTGTTCCCAATTTATTACAACTTCAACCTTTGATGGATCGAACGAAATCCAATCTTTGTCAATCACATGACCAAGAAAATGTACACATTCTAGCCAGAATTCACACTTGGAGAATTTCACGTACAACTTTTCCTTTCTTAGTGTCTCCAATGTCAAACGTAAATGTTCCACGTGTTCCTCTTAAGATTCGGAGTACACTAGGATATCATCAATGAATACCACCACAAACTTATCTACGAATGGTTTAAACACCATGTTCATCAAATCCATGAATGCTGCAGGGGCATTGGTCAAACCAAAAGATATTACCAGAAACTCGTAGTGTCCATACCGAGTTCTGAATGCCGTCTTTGGTACATCCTCCTTCCTTACCTTTAGTTGATGATATCCACTTCTCAAATCTATCTTCGAGAAGTACTTAGCTTCTTTCAACTGATCAAACAAGTCATCTATTCTTGGCAACGAATATTTATTCTTAATAGTGACTTTGTTTAACCCCCTATAATCAATGCAAAGACGCATCGACCAATCCTTCTTCTTCATGAATAACACCAGCGCTCCCCACGATGATACACTCGGTTGAATGTATTTCTTGTCTAGCAGCTTTTGCAGTTATACCATCAATTCCTTCATCTCTACCAGAGCCATCCTATACGGGGCCTTCGATATCGGAGCAGTCCCTAGTGCAAAATCGATAATGAACTCAATCTCTCTGTAAGGCAGAAGTCCTGGAAAATCTTTCGAAAATATGTCTGAAAAATCCCTAACAACTGGTCTTTCTTCCGGTTACACGCCCTTTTTTTGAGTATCGACTATGTAAGCTAAATATCCTATATAGCCTTGTCTCAATAACTTCTTGACCTGCAAAATTGTCAGACATCTTGCTTGTCTAGGCGATTTGTTACCATAGAAGACTACCTTTGACGGAGTCATAAGGTTTACACATTTTTTTGGCAATCAATTATAGCTCCATAATTGAATAGCCTATCCATTCCCAATATGACATTAAACTCTCCAAGTTTAATCGGGATTAAATCTACTGTCATAATATTTCGCTTAATATTCACCCTACAATTCTTATATACAAATTTAACAGGAATCACCTCCATATTCACAATTTCTATATTCAAAGGGAAATTTAACTCTTCACTAGGCAACCCCAAACTCTTAGCAAAATCATCAGAAATAAATTTGCAAGTAGCACCCAAATCAAATAATGCATATGCATTTATATCATTGATTAGGATAATACCTGACACAACATCTTTTAATTGCAGAACATTCTGCACAGTCATGTTAAAGGTTCTGACTATGGGTCTATTTAATGACGTTGGTCCAGCAATAGAAAACGTACCTCCACTGTCATTTCCCTTGCTTCCAGTTGCCTCTCTAGCTTTCTTTCGGGGACACTCACGAGCCAAATGATCTTTCAACCTGCATGTGTAACAAGAATTCTTCTTCGGTTGATGATAATTCAGAGCAATGTGACCCTATTGGCCACAGTTAAAGCACACTCGCTTACCCCTCAAGCACATGCCAATGTGATTCCTCCCACAAGTAGCACACGCTTTAAATTTCCTTTTCTGCTGGCTACTCTGTTGACTTCCAGCACCTACACTCACATTCCACTTCCTCTTTGGGTTATTATTTCCTCCATTTCTACAACCATTTTTTCCTTCATTCTCACTCTTCTTCTTTCTCTATTCCTGATTATACTTCGTTAAGGCATCGCTTCCACCTTCTGCGATAATCGCCTTCTCAAGCACTGCTGCAAACGTCTTCAGCTGAAATATAGAAACTATGTTGTACAACCAGGGCTTCAGTCCCTGTTCAAACCTTCTTGCCTTGAGCTCATCTGTGTTAACTTGATACGGCGCAAACCTCGCCAACTCATTAAATTTTTCTGCATATTCCGATACCGTCATTATACCCTACTTTAATTCTAGAAATTGGACCTCCATCTGATTTTGTGAACTATCTGAGAAATAGGTCTCAAAAAAGATTTCCTTAAACTTATCCCATGCCATCACCCCCTGACCTCCTCAGGTTTTGTTTGCCTGCCACCAATAGCTGGCTTCTGCTTTCAACATGAATGTTGCAAAAGCAATCTTCTAGTCCTCACTGACTCTAGCAACGTCAAAAAGTGTTTCAATTTCCATGACCCAGGTCTGTGCCTCAACCGGATTCATGGACCCACGAAATTCTTGTGGTCCAACCGCCTTGAAATCCTTAAAAGTCGCAGTTTGGTTCTACAGTGCTCCTACTAATAATGTCACCAACTGATTAACTGGGTTGGCATTGGCGTTGTTGTTATTGGTAGACCCCTCAGGGGTTCTTTGTCGTAGCTGACATCTTGGAGGCATTTTCTGCTCAAATACACTTATTAGATAAATATTAACATTTTTTTCATTCATCATCTTTAAAGAAAACATAGGAATGATAGCATCCCTGCTATCTACATCACTTTCCTAAACTGATAAAATTTCAGGATAACATCATCATATCCCATTAGTTACATAACACTTGGGATTTACATATTGTTTATTAATTAATTAATCACACAACAATTATATTTCTTATTAAGGCATACGAAGACATTGCACAGCCTTACGACGTTCATCTTCCATGATACGGAACATCGTTCTACGATCTATCATATACCATGACAATTCTTTGAACTGAGTCAGATAGTACATGACTCGGTCTTGAGCTCGGTTCATCACAATGTGAAAAGCACAGTCCATCTCTTCCATCTTGATCTTCTTTGCTTGTACTTCTCCCTCTACTACCTCTGCACGTTGAGAAGCTTTCTTGTAAGCATCTTCAACTCTTGCTCTCTTGGCGGATTCTTCTTTCAAGTTATCCTTCAGTTTCGCAACCTCCCCCATCAGCTGCTCATTCTCCCCCTTTGTGTAAACCAGCTTCCATTCCACATTGATGAGACGTTCATCAAGATCCTGGACCTCATCGTCCTTATGTGATATCGAAGTCTGATGTTCAGCTCCTAGCTCCTCCAATTCCTCGACTCTATCCTGAAGCTAAATCTTACGATCGTATACTTCGTCATACATTTGAGCTGTGATAGAGTTTGGTGGAAACTCTTCCTCATCCTCATCCTTATCCTCATCCTCATCCATCTGTGGCAGCTCCTCAGGATCTTCCTCATCCGTCTCTACCACATCCTCATCATCAGGTATACCCTCATGCTCTAACTCCGGGGCATAACCAACCACTGTGACCAACAAAGTTCATAACCTGGCTTTGATACCAACTTGTGACACCTCCAAATTTGGGTACTTTATTCCCACAGGATTTGGTGTTCACTATCCAAACATTTATTTCTAACTACCCAAATTCAATAAAATTTAAACAATAAATCATCCCATTAAAGGGTTACATAATTAAACCAATAAATCCTAGGTTTTCTAATCTTAAAATATTCATAAAATGCGGAACAATAATAAATTACATCCCATAATTTAAAAGAAATAAGTCTGAAACATAATTCTCAACAATTAACAAGTCTTCAACACTTATTCATTTTTCCTTTTCCTTTGCTAGTGGTTGGCTCGTTAACCTTCTCAACTTTAGCTGCAATGATTATATATGTATATATATATATATATATATATATATATATATATATATATATATATATATGCAAGAGTGAGCAAAACAAATGCTCACTTGAAAGATTACAATGATTGGCAATGAATAAACTCATTTGAATTGAATAACATATCTGAACAGCGATAATCAATAAGTGATATTGGAAATTATCTGAGGGTCACAAGACCATGAACTATGTCCAAGTTTATAAGTATTTCTTTTAACTTAAACCTAAACAGTCATTAGACTGTAGGGACTCCCGTACTTAGGGTGATCAGCCATTCGTACCATGTATTGTGCACAAACATCTAAACACTTCCGCGTAAATAATCCCCTATAATAAGGTTGTTCATCTCAGTTTTAATATACAAGTCCGCACCAAAGTAAGTTTGGTATGGATAAGTTTCAAGGGTAATTTAGAGTTTAACAAACATCAACTAAGGATTAGTTGAATCAAAAGTTTAATGACAATACGAGGGTTTAACAAAGACATGTTATAAAGTAATTATGAACTATAAATGAATTGTATGATACATCAAAGTCATGCTTTAAGAATAACTTTCAAAGCATTAAAAATATATAATGAACCTAGCTTGAACAACAATGATAAGCAAAGGTTACATTTTCTAATAATGAAACAAAATTAAGAACTTTGCTCGATAAACTTTAAGAACTTGTGTAAGACAAAATAACAACTTGCATATTTATAAACAATAGGATAAGCCCAAAATAAAGATTAGGTTAAGAAAACTTGCACAACAATAGTAAACAAGATAGGATAAAAATCTTGCTTTACATAAAGAAATAAGGTTTATGAATTTGCGTAATAATAATCAAGTTAGGGTAAGGAAACTTGCTCAAAGAAAGTTTAGAATTAGAGAACTTGCATAAAGTAAGTAAGATATTATAAACTCCAATAGAGATTAGGGTTCAAAAACTTGCCTCGTGCGTAGGTTAAACGATCACTACTCACGTTCACCACAAGTCCTACACATACCATATGTATTGACAACACTCATTAGTTATACTAGTATTAACTTCATGAGTGTATTTCCCACTTTTAGTATAGCTCATTAATTTAGTTTAAGTTTTTGCTTACACTACAAAACACATATTACAAGACTGAAGTCTCGAATCTTAAGTTTAAACAACATCACATCTTTTCATGAGCATTACATTTTTAGCTCTTTTTACAACTTATCAATTTCTCAAGCCATTTCACCATATACACATTAACAACCTGATATAACATCCTATTACATGTTCAACATGTTATCATGCACTTTAGATTAGGTTAGACTTCATACAATGGACTGCACATAAATAAAACCAAACTGTCCCAACTCTGCTACCCCCACCGGGGCGGGGTTTTATACTGAGGAAAGGACAGCCGGGGCGGCATAAATACACTGGTAACGCCTGCCGAGGCGGGGGTACCCAGTATCAGTTTCTGTAGTTCGCAAACGAACATAGCTGAAAGCCAAATTAGGCCTAAAAGCTCCTTTCTAACAACCATTCCAACTTATCCAAGTTGTAATAAGTTTACAGAAACATAAACTAATGTTTCTAAGCATATAAACAATATAAACATCAAAATTACAACCTTTAAATTCACTATTTTTACTATTTTTCACTTTTAGACATTCTTAGCGAAATAATTTACTGTGAATTCGTTTTACAACCAAAATAGTCCATTTAAATCATATTATTTTTGTTTCTTCATGTATTTTAACTATCAACAAACAATTTAGAGTTTAACACATGAATTGAACATCAATTTTTAATTCTAAAATAAGTCATACCATATATATACCACTGTAATTCAAGTTCTTCAATGCTAAACATATATTTACGAATTTGATTACTCTACATCATGAATAAATGGTGTCAACGTCGGGAATTTTATTTGTCCCTATTCGTTACCTATTTTTTTGCATTCTCATTTTAGGTGAGATTTGTTTAAAAAAACAAGTGAAAAAGGTCCGACATGTATAATGTCGACGATTGGACTATAAGAGTCGCCAGTTAGTTTTTTAACTGGTTGTACCAACACAACCGAGAAAAAGTTTGCACATTGACCCAGTGATGTGACACTGCTAAACGGGTCGGTGAAACCGAGATTCATTTAGGGTCCGGGGACTTGCTTATGCTGAAGGAAGGTGTTAGGCACCCCCCAAGATCCGTGTTGCCACGGTGACCGCTACTTTTCAATAAACTGTTATATGAATGTGTGTGTGTGTGTGTATGTGGGTCAATGTGATGTTATTTAGAAGTAGTGTTATGCCTCGTTTGCACCTATATACATAGGGTTTAAATTTGTATAAAAATCCAGTTTTAACAAGATATAGCAATGATGTTTTAAAAAGAGATTTTTCAAACCATTTGCTCAATAGTAATTGAGGCCTTTGATACTTTCATTTTATTAAATGTTCGGCTTGATTGCTTTTATTTTCGAGATGCGAAGCATCTTCGAGAAAATAATGTACAATGTAGTGCCGAACTCCTCATGGGTATGAAAACCATCTAAGAAAATCCAAACACCGTGAATAAATTACAAGCTGCTTACAGCTAAAAATGTCCATCACGGGAACCGAATCTAGACTCAGTAGACTGAATCTGTGATCACATGATTCCTAGGCTCACATGATGTCGCAATTAATATAAATGCAGTAAGCAGATATATATATATATATATATATATATATATATATATATATATATATATATATATATATATATATATAGACATGATCAACCACCACGAAGCACCTCCATGGGGGATCAGAAATATAAATAAAGCTGTAAAAGCGATCAACCGCCACGGAGGACACTCCAGGCAGGACGTAATATAAGCAGTAAAAACAGTCAATCACCACGAAGTAAACTCCAGGTGGGACAAAATGTAAATATATATATATATATATATATATATATATCCCGAGATAAAGAATCTTCAGGATTAAATCATCATAATATTCTTTTGTTTATAAGCACATCGGAATTTACATTTTTAACTAACATAGACATTCACATAATTCATATTGTTCCTATCACGGCCTATTAAGACGTCGAATAGCTTCTCTGCGCTCTTCTTCCATGATACGAAACATCGTTCTGCGATCCAAAATGTACGAAGGTAAGTCCTCGAACTGAATTGGATAGTACATAACTCGATCCTGGACCTTGTTCACCGCAGTGTTAAATGCACAATCCATTCCCACCATCTTGACCTTCTTTGCTTGTACCTCTTCCTCGGCTACATCTGCTCGCTGGGAAGCCTTCTCATAAGCATCTTCAACTCTGGCTCGTTTGGCGGATTCCTCTCTCAGATCATCCTTCAGCTTTGCAACCTATGCCACCAGCTCCTCATTCTCACCCTCTAGGTGAACCAATTTCCACTCCACATTTCCAAGAAGTGCATCAAGACCTTGGATTTCCTCATTCTTCTGTCTTATAGTGGCCTGACGTTCATCTGCCAACTCTTCCAACTCTGTGACTCTATCCTGAAGCTCGATGTTACGGTCATATACCTCGTCATACATCTGAGCTACAATAGAGTTCGGTGGGAACTCATCTTCTTCCTCAGGATCCTCGGGATCAGTCTCAGGCTCATGCTCTTGACAAACAGCAGTGATCAACGGAGATGGCTCTCTCTGTACCAACTGCTCCCAGACGACATGAATGTCTCAAGGCTCCTCCTCTCTAGGTACTCGGGGTTCCTCCTCCCCAACTCGACTAGATCCTCCAACACTCGACATCCTGACAACATAATTTTAAGTTTTAGTTATTAATCGATACTCGCGAGCACATAAGTTTATCACATAAGCACATAAAGTCTTTTATTATTTTCAATGAATTAAGGAATTCATTTCTTAGAACTCGATAAGAGTTTATCACCACAATGTTCTCGTTCTTCTATAAGGCTACTACCTAAGGTTTTTCCCCCACCTAAGGTTCATAACCTACAGCTCTGATACCAATATGTGACACCCCCAAATCTGAGTACTTCAATTCCCATGGGATTTTCTGTTCACTGTCCAAACATCATGTATCTATCTACCCATAATAAATGAAAAACCATAAATAGATAGAAATAAATCCTCTACTTATGGGGTTACAACATCTGAATGTAAATACATCAATCCCAGGTCATACTAACCTTAAATCTCAAATGCGAAAATATAAACAAATAATAAGTCTTACATAACTTTAACATAAGTCTGAAACATAAATACATCAAATAAACAACCTGTGACACCCCCAAATATAGGTACTTCATTACCTCAAGATTTGGTGTTCACGTAATCAAAACATTCATATCTAACTACCCAATCATAATAAATTGAATAATAAAAACCTGCCCATACAGGATTACTTTAATAAAAACATTATCTCCCATGTTATCTAACCTTTAATTACAATCATTCAAATGCGGAAATTGAATTATTACATCACATCATTATTAAAAGTCTGTCATCATAACGATAAAGTAAAATTACATATTTTTATCACTTGTACATTTTTTCCTTTCCTTTGCTAGTTGAAGGCTCATCTACCTTCTCAACTTTAGCTGCAATGAGTGTATAAATATGCAAGAGTGAGCAAAACAATTGCTCACTGGATAGAACAATAAATCAACAGGAAAATAATAATAATAATTGCCAACGAATAGGCTCATCAAGTCTAAATAGTACTCCAATAATGATAATCAAAAACTGGAATCCAAAATATGGAATATATATAACTGAGGGTCATAAGACCATGAACTATGTCCACAATTGTGAGTAATCTTTCAACTCCAACTTTAACAGTCATAAGACTATAAGCACTCCTCGTACTTAGGGGGATCAGCCCTTCGTACAATGTATTGTGCACAAACATTTTAACGCTACGTGTAAATTATCCCCTAATAATAATAGGGTTGTTCATCCCAGTATTTAGAGTACAAGTCTGCACCAAAGAAAGTTTGGCTTGGATAAGCTTTCAAGGAAAATTGAAGTTTAACGAGCATCAACCAGAGGACTAGTTGAATCAATAGTATTTGATAATCACAACAGATGTTTGATAACAACATAACATAGAACAATTGAGAATCATAAATGAACTGATTATAAATATTAAACTCATGCTTGAAATAACTATAGAGCATAAGTATTCAACAAAATGAATAAAATGGTAAACCTTTGCTTGAACAATCAATAAGCTAAGGTTAGAGTTTTATAACATTAGAAATGAAATTACTAAACGTACATCAACTGATAGTAAGCTGAAAACTAAAAACTTGCCCAACATGGTATTACCTCATGCAAAGAATTAAAACAGTTTAATAATAGAGACAAGAGTTCAAAAACTACGTTCATTATACAATAATAGAACTTAAGAAACTTGTTTAACTATAAACAAGTTAAAATGAATCGATCAAATGAGAATTTCAAATAACACTAGAGTTACAGTTTGCTCGAATGAATTTTAGGAACAATTGACTTATTAATAACAGTTAAGATAAAAAGCTTGCTCAATCAAAAGAATAAAGTTACACAGTGTAATAATAGAACTAACTCAACGAAAGTGTAGAGTTAGAAACTTTCTCAATGTAAAAAGATAGGGTTTAGAAACTTGCCTTGAGCGTAAGCTATAAAATTAAACTCACGATCACCTACACATAATTTTAGAACCACAATATCTATTAGATATGCTAACATACCATAACATGTTCATTACCATTTACATTTTAAAAACTCTAAGTGTTTTACTTCGCAACACTTGTCTAACTTTCATTATGTATACTAAATTATCACATAACGTGTTCTTGATTTACTAATCATTTTTCCAACTTTGAACTTACTAACCACTATTCACTATATTATGTTAACCTTAACATTACTCATTTAATATGCTAACATACTTTCATACCATGCCATGTTGCTATCACAAATCTGTAGCAACAGCAGAAGCCAGAATCTCAAACCAGGGTATAGCGCAGCTGCGCCATACAAAGGCCTGGGACCAGCGCAGCTGCGCTGGTGTTCAGACAGACGCAGAGAAGGCTAATGAACAGTAGCTGACTTTAGCCCAACAAACACAAATTTCACCCAATAGACAGTAATATAAACACGTAAAATAAATATACAACTATCATAAACATGTTTGCTAACATTTACAACCACTTAGCACAATTTATCAACAACTAAAACTATTTTAATTTCTCAAATTTCATGTTTTTCATAAAAACTCAATTTTCTTGACATTCATCCTAAAAATCATCACTGTGAATTCAATACATGATCAAATCATCTCATTCAAATTATGTTATGTTCGTATTTCAATGAACTAACATATACAAGCGTCAATTTACAATTTCCTATACGAATTGACCATCAAAATTTGTACTTACCTAAGCCATACGAAGAATACATATACTGACGAAAAATTTCTTCTACTGTAAACCGAAATTAACATGCAATTCTTGTTTAAACATAATTTCTAATCATCAAGACACATGTAATCACTACAAAAAAATGGGGCTTCAGCAACAACCGATTTTCGTTGCTAAAGGTGCCAAATTTCGTTGCGTTTTGGCAACGACTTTACTGTCGTTGCATCTTTCATTGCGCAATGAGCGTTGCTAATTATTCCGCAACGAACGTTTTTTTTTCGTTGCCAAAAGTAATACATTTTGCAACGAAATTTGACTTTCGTATAGAGACATCGATCCTTTAGCAACAAAATGTATTGTTGCAAAATAATTAAAATTTCGTTGCTAAAAAGCCCATTTCGTTGCAAAAGCCTACTAATTGGCAACGAAATGAACTCTTTTTTTGCAACGACCGTGCATTTTCGTTGCAGTAAATTATGAAAATTGTTGCCTAAGCTTGCTTTCGTTGCGGGATATAAATTTTTTAGCAACGATTTTCGTTGCTGATTATATTATTTGGCAACGACATTATGCTGAATCAGCAACGAAAATGTTTGTTGCTGGTTATTTTTCAATGGCAACGAAAGTCGTCGATTAGCAACGACATTATATGTTGTCGTTTCTTTATATGTACAACGAAAGTTAATATAATTTGCAACGATAAAAAATGTTACCTTTTATTTTAGTATTAGCAACAATATCCTCTCCGTTGTTATTAGATTAATTTTTCGTTGCCAAGTATAAAGCTTTTAATGCCATTAACGAAAATTTGTTGCTAAATGTATAAAAAATTGTTGCTATATTAAAACTTGTTCAATGCTATGGTAACGAATTATATTGTTGCCAAATCAAAATTTAACATTCTTTTTGTGTACCTGGCTGGCTCAATGTCTCCATACCAAATAATGGCAAAAATACAAAAAACTAAAATATTATTAACTTAATAAAATCATCCACTACATAATGATTCACTATCTTTACAATTAACCATCTAAAGCTACCACAGTTCTTCAATCAAAGTATATATCTACATATATAGAGAGTACACTTCATAATTTCGTCCCTTGTCTTCCGTAAACGTAGCACGAAAATTTGATACCCAATTTTGTAAGGCAGGTCGTAGAAGCAGTCTTCCTGCACATATTTAAAAATAATAGTAAGTCAGGAAAATGAAATAAATATGTCACCAGAGGTACTTAGTGTCAAAATCAATACACAAAAACAATAGAGTTGTTACGTGGTACTAATGTACAACGTATTGCTCATAAGCAAAAAAAGACAAATAGACAATCACGATATCATTTGCTACAAATTCAAATAGAAAAAGAACCTTCAGTGCGACTATATGATTGCTCTGTTACAAGAAAAAATTGGAATCTTAATCGGCCATTTCATGAATTAATTTCAGTAAGCATAGTGGTAAACAAATTTTCTGTTACAAGACTTGTAGATTATTATTATATGTTGACCTCAAGTCAGAATTCAGTCACATTCAACAACCACAAGCATCACACAATCTTAAATACCATCACACAATCTTAAATAAGAATGTTTTGAGTATTGATCCTCAAGTCCTACCTCTGACACAAAAAAGAACCTCTTTTTACCCTGCAATCTCAAGTCTAATACTTAGTCATAGTGTCATACTCAATTTTTTTTATCTCCTTTAAAATAGATTTTCTCAATAAAAACATGACATATTATACACGAGAAATTGGTGTCCATAGTATCTTGATCTAAGATTCTGTGTGGAAGAGGTGTTAGTTTATGGTGAACCAATGGTATGTGTGCAAGTATATGGAGTTGGCGAATCATTTGCTCCCAGATTGGAAAGGTTATTCTTTGTGGGTGATGGTGTTCTCATTATTGGAGTAAAGTGGGGCATGCCTAGTTCGGTGATGGATTCTTTGGCTCGTGAAGAGAATCAAAAGGTTCCTACAAGGATTCATGCTAAATCGGATCTAATCATATTGCCTTTAGTGGGTGCTTTGGAGGAAACAAATTTTTTTATATTTTGAGGCCAAGAAGCATTATCATGTGCACATCAAATACCTATTCTTGAGCTTGCTTTTCTTTTGGCATAATGAGGTGTATCAGGGGGGACAACTGTTGCTATTAATATTTTTTATCAGAGTTTAACCTTGGGACATGATTTTTTGGTAGTGTTTCTTAGTGGCAAAGATTTTTTACCTTTTCTATGTCTACCCCTGTTCATGGTTAACACCCCATTGGTGCCTATTTGGTAATATTAGTATTATTTATCAAAAATAAGTGTATTGTGACAACTGACAAGTCCTAGCAGTCAAAAATGTCATAACAGACTACACTAGTATTTATGATATTTGTGCTGGAAGTTGCATGTGTCACCAAGATATATAAATGTGGTCATAACTTTTAGGAAGCCATGTACTCAAATTGTGTATCAGCTAAAAATTTTACCCCAAGAATTAAACATTTTATCATTAGAAAAGAAAAATAATAAATATTCACTCTGTCCAACAAAATGTTTTTAAGTGCAAAAAAAAAGGATGTCTTCCTAAAGATGTCTTAGTAATAAGTACAAAAGTCAAATGTGTGCATAGTGTACTTAAGACATCTTTTGTGGGAAGGAGGGAATAATCTGACATATTGTAAAATGTGACTTCATATACAATACCTGGATTTGAATCATAGATAATTATAATAGTAGCTTCTAATTTCCAAGAAATAATAGTAGCTAGAGATACTTATTTTCTAATTTATAGTTTATTATCTATGTTCAGATTTCATGCACAGTTTGTGTGGGGGGGTTTTGTATACAATTTAGAGAGTAAATAATTTAAGAACCCCATTATGACAAAGAGAGAAGCAGGAAAACAATTCTTGCCTTTCTGAAACACTCTCATTTGAACTTTTCTTGATTGATGTTGATTCAGCTGTAGAGAGCACTCCCAAAATCATCAGCCATAGGCAAAATAAATGAAGACAATAATAGGTCAGGTGCCACATTGGTTGAAGAAACTAGCTAGGAAGACCCTTGAAAGAGAGACTCAAAGTTTCCTTCTATTAGCTCCCTTCTCAAAACCAAGCATTTTGTCTGACAGCAAGGATACATATATATATATAGAGTCCAGATCTTAAGCTCACTCTTTATCCAACTCACTCGAGCTCACCCCCCTTTAACGACGGACCTGGCGACGGTTCGGTCATACAACCGTCGTCTATACTTTTAGTGACAGACAATATATAGCGTCGCTAAAAGTATAGACAACGGTTGTATGACCGAACCGTCGCCGGTCCGTCGCTAAAGGGGGGTGAGCTCGGGTGAGTTGAATAAGGGGTGAGCTTAAGATCCGGACCGTATATATATATATATATATATATATATATATATATATATATATATATATATATATATATATATATACACACACACACACACACACACTTTACCAAATATACCTGATTAGTTGCCTTAACCAACTCCTTTTTAGTGTTATTCTCTAACTCTGGCTTACTTAGTTTTGCAAGTCTAGCTTCCATGCTTCGATTCTCCAGTAGAACAGCCTACATGTATAAATTTTGGAACAAGGTCATTAATGATGAAACAGATCAGTGTTCTAATTTAACATATAGAATGATGATTACCTGAAGCACATAATCTTTTTCATCACACAAAGATATGAATTTATCACGATCGCAGGTAAGTGCTGCTGAGTTCGGCCTCTCAGAATTTAATATGTTCTTTAGGCCCTCCAGTTCATTTTGCATGATCTCTTGTCGTTTCTGTTTCTCGCGTAGAGCTCCCAACAACTGGCATTTACAGTTCATCGAGTGCATAATCAGCAGATAGTTCATTTGTAACAAGTGAAAAAGCTCCTTTCAGGAGTAAGAACAAATTGGGTATTTGGAAATTATCTTTGTAACATATTTAATCTAAACAATGAGATCATTAACATGCAGCAAATTTTAGACCTGACCAAAATCGCTTAATCACATATTCACAAATAAATAGTGCTTTTTTCCCCTTCAAAGAGAAAAACAAACATTATCAGGACCATCTCCACCCAAGGAATTAATCCAAAAGGTACAAAATGATCAAGTGCGTTATGTACTCCTTCAAACCAAAGACCACCCAAGTCCCCAGGAGAAAATATCCAATAACCCAAACCATAGTGAGCAAGGAAAACAGACTTTGACATATGAAAATGAGACGTTTATTCACTAAATAGATGTTCCATAATCGTTATATTTTTTTACTTGATAACTTCATGAAGTTACTAATATCCTATGATAAATAATTTTAAAAATAAAAAAGGAAAGTACAACTGCTAATATTGATATTGAGAGTTCGAAATCTTTCCCATTCTTTCTTAGATGCAAAGTATCCAACTTCAGTAATCAATTCTTCAAAAGCAAATCTTTTTATTTATTCAATATATAAAGAATGGATTTTGTTCAGTTTTTGAGCAACAAATTCAAAGAAATAAAATAAAGTTAGACAGATTCAGTATCAAATGAACAAACCAAATACAGAACAAAATCAATACAGCAGATTTTTTTAAAAAAAAATCCTAAATTAGCATAAATTTAACTCCACAAAACAATCCATCAAATAAATGAAGCATTTGCAACAATCAATTATTTATTTTAAGATTACAGCTTATTTTAGTTTACGACAGTACTAAGGAATTAGAATATACTTGATTCATACAAGAAAATAGTAATTAGAATCACGAGCATTTAAATCTGTAAGCTAGACAGATTCAGTATCAAATGAACAAACCAAATACAGAACAAAATCAATACAGCAGATTTTTTTAAAAAAATATCCTAAATTAGCATAAATTTAACTCCACAAAACAATCCATCAAATAAATGAAGCATTTGCAACAATCAATTATTTATTTTAAGATTACAGCTTATTTTAGTTTACGACAGTACTAAGGAATTAGAATATACTTGATTCATACAAGAAAAAAGTAATTAGAATCACGAGCATTTAAAGAAAGAGAGAGGTCTCTTATTGATTTTATGCAATTGTAAATAATTCACAAGCAGTATACGCTCAAGTGAAAAACCATTACATGGAGTTCTCTAAAATTTACATTTAAGTTATACACATGATCTGGAACAACTGGACATGATATTGATAAAATCACTAGTATAAGCTTCAAAAAATACAGCTTAATTATGAAGCAAAAGTAGCATATTTACCAGATGATGCTAACAGAAGATGTAAAAAGTCGTTTTGGCCTGGAAGAAATTAAGTCAGGATAATCAGAAGTTGGCACAAACCAAGGGAATGAATTTATACCGTATCCTGCTTGAACAACATTGCAATCAACGCACTAAGCTGAGAATTCAACATTCCGTTACTAATGTCCAATATCGCTGCTATGAGAGGAGGGAATAGTGCCAAGAAATCCAGTACTTGTGCTGCATAATTTCCCTTACCTCAAAAGAGCAGTACTTCTGACTGGATATCGGATATGATGCTGAAGGAAACTTGCACTAATGAATAGCAACTCACCAAGTATCTAAAAACTCACAAAATATACTTAATAATATAGAGAGAGAAAGAGAGAAAACTTATGTTTCTGGTGTGATTTTCAATTCTAACTTAGCCCTCTATTTATAGGAAAATTTTGGTAGGTTTGACCTGCAACCTGATGGCTTTACCTGCTACTATTCCCACCCACCACATTTGAAATATAATTCAGCATATTTCTTCACCAACCACAAGTGGGGCCCACCAATTCTAGAATTTTCCACCAAAATGATAAACTCCAAAAATTCAACAATTTCTGAACCAGTCATCTTGTAAAATTCATAATAAATCATACGTTCATTTTTAACGGTTCAAAATTTGTGGGCATATACTCAACTTATATATGTATAACATATCCAAAAATTACCACGATCCAACGGTCGGATTAAAATTATAACCCCCGCAAAATATCTCAAAAACCCTGATTTTTAATACCTCCATTCCGACAAAAATACGGATAAAAACCTCAACATTAACTCCTTCATTTTTAACCACAAAAATATATCCCTCGTTTATATCCACATAAAATAAATATTTCCTTATCATATGAATCAATAATTAATTATTCACAAATAATATTACAGAATCACATTTATGATAACCAGGCCGTTCCCAGGAAAGAGGGGGCTTTCCAATAAGGATTTCTCCTTACTAGCGCACAATTAGATGACCAAATCTCTCCTTAGACAGAACTTTCTAGTCATTGCCAATAATGCTATCTAATAATATTATTTAAATAATATGAATTATTGATCTGATAATAGAAAATACTGTGCAGCAACAATTATTGAAACAACAATAATATAATGTAAGACCCCAAATTATTAATAAATGAAATTTAAATTCCCTCTATTTATTATTTTGAAATAGTAAGTGTTAAATTGATTAATGAGGTTAGTTATGGGTAAAATGCGTAAATATTTTAAATAAGCAAGTGGTTATAAAATATTCATTGTTGTTGGGGAATATTCGTTTGGTCGTGGAATATTCTTCCTGTCGGGGAATATTCGTACGACGGCGCAGTCTTTTGTGGGCCCCATAACGGAAAGCGATTGGATGAAGAAAACGACAAGTATATGTTTTTTTATTAATAACGGCGTAGTTGTTACCGTTAATACTGTTGGAATACCCGGTGGTTAAAACACAATAATACGCGTTGTTACACAGTAGCACACTGTATTGCACCAATTATTGATTCTTACGTAAGAAGGCACTACTCAATAATGGTTACAGTAATTACTGTTCAGTATTTTATTTTATTGATTCAATAATTGCTGCGTTGATATTTTATATTACTGTTGTTTCAATAATTGTCACTACACAGTATTTCCCATTATCAGATCAATAATTCATATTATTTGAATAATATTATTAGATAACATTATTGGCAATGTCTAGAAAGTTCTGTCTAAGGAGAGGTTTGGTCATCTAATTGCGCGCCAGTAAGGAGAAATCCTTATTGGAAAGCCCCCTCTTTCCTGGGAACGGCCTGGTTGTCATAAATGTGATTCTGTAATATTATTTGTAAATAATTAATTATTGATTCATATGATAAGAAAATATTTATTTTTGTGGATATAAATGAGGGATATATTTTTGTGGTTAAAAATGAAGGAGTTAATGTTGAGGTTTTTATCAGTATTTTTGTCGGAATGGAGGTATTAAAAATCAGGGTTTTTGAGATATTTTGCGGGAGTTATAATTTTTAATCCGACCGTTGGATCGTGGTAATTTTTGGATATGTTATACATATATAAGTTGAGTATATGTCCACAAATTTTGAACCGTTAAAAATGAACGTATGATTTATTATGAATTTTACGAGATGACTGGTTCAGAAATTGTTGAATTTTCGGAGTTAATCATTTTGGTAGAAAATTCTAGAATTGGTGGGCCCCACTCTTGGTTGGTGAAGAAATGTGCTGAGATTTTTATTCAAATGTGGTGGGTGGGAATAGTAGCAGGTAAAGCCATCAGGTTGCATGTGACGCCCCCAAAATAGGTATACAACACCCATTCTGAGTCGCCAAAATACATGGTACAGAAACAACTACATCTTTATTATTACAACACAAGAACTGTGAGTTTAAATACAAATATTGTCATTTAGACAATATCCACACTCAAATAAGCCCTCATTACAATTATTGATACATTATTTCACAAAAATAGTGAGGACTACTAAAGTAACTTCTAGAACCATCATTCCATACCCCGACTAGTACTCGCTACATTCTCGCCTCCTGAGAAAAATGGAACAAAAAGGAAAAGGGTGAGCTCAACTAGCCCAGTAAAGAACATTATGACTAAGATAATACAGAACAAATTATCGTTAGTCTTCAACAGGGAAAAATCTAATAGAATACAATAGACAACAAGTTTTAAATCAATAACTGCAGCGGAAACAGCAAACCATTAGAAGAGTCAAGTAGAGAATGAGTTCTACTATCTTCTAAGATTTAAAAGTCCATCATCAATATTTTATCCCTGTAACAACAATCAATAACCATCTTTAATCAAATATTCATCTTTGCACTACAGGCCAAAGATATTCATTTGTATCACCAGTCGGTCATATTCATCTCAACACCTGTTCATCTTTGCACTACGGGCCAAAGATATTCATCAGTTAATCATTCATCTTTGCACTACGGCCAAAGATATTCAGTAATATCATCATTTAGGACTGAGGATGATGAAAAATATATTAAAGAACACGAATCCAGTGAAACAAAATAACAAATATTAAGGATTCGTATTTCGATTTATTCATGTCCAAAAATACCTTATAATTATTCATAGTGAAGTAGAATTCAAGAATGATCAAAACATGGATACAATCAAAGCTAGTACCCAGAATAGATATTTTGGACGAAAAGAAGAAAATTTTATTTTTCGGTGAATAGTAACTCGTGAATAGTAACTCGTGAATAGTAACTCATGAATAGTAACCCCGACGTGAAAAGTTCCAAATTTGATAAAAATTTCCAATCAATATTTCGGCATAATGATATTGAAGAAATAATATCATTTTTGAATAAAATAACATCCCTTACCTCGTACAGACAGTACTTCTGGTCGGAATACCGGTATAAGGCTGAAAGACACTTGCTCTGATGAATAGAAACTCTCAAAGTATCTAAATACTCACAAAATACACTCAATAATCTAGAGAGAGAAAGAGAGAAAACTTGTTTCTGGTGTGATTTTCAATTCTAACTTAGCCCTCTATTTATAGGAAAATGTTAGCACGCCGAAGCAGACTTAACCTGCAACCTGATGGCTTTACCTGCTACTATTCCCACCCACCACATTTGAATAAAAATCTCAGCACATTTCTTCACCAACCAAGAGTGGGGCCCACCAATTCTAGAATTTTCTACCAAAATGATTAACTCCGAAAATTCAACAATTTCTGAACCAGTCATCTCGTAAAATTCATAATAAATCATACGTTCATTTTTAACGGTTCAAAATTTGTGGACATATACTCAACTTATATATGTATAACATATCCAAAAATTACCACGATCCAACGGTCGGATTAAAAAATTATAACTCCCGCAAAATATCTCAAAAACCCTGATTTTTAATACCTCCATTTCGACAAAAATACTGATAAAAACCTCAACATTAACTCCTTCATTTTTAACCACAAAAATATATCCCTCATTTATATCCACAAAAATAAATATTTCCTTATCATATGAATCAATAATTAATTATTTACAAATAATATTACAGAATCACATTTATGACAACCAGGCCGTTCCCAGGAAAGAGGGGGCTTTCCAATAAGGATTTCTCCTTACTGGCGCGCAATTAGATGACCAAACCTCTCCTTAGACAGAACTTTCTAGACATTGCCAATAATGTTATCTAATAATATTATTCAAATAATATGAATTATTGATCTGATAATGGGAAATACTGTGTAGTGACAATTATTGAAACAACAGTAATATAAAATATCAACGCAGCAATTATTGAATCAATAAAATAAAATACTGAACAGTAATTACTGTAACCATTATTGAGTAGTGCCTTCTTACGTAAGAATCAATAATTGGTGCAATACAGTGTGCTACTGTGTAACAACGCGTATTACTGTGTTTTAACCACCGGGTATTTCAACAGTATTAACGGTAACAACTACGCCGTTATTAATAAAAAACATATACTTGTCGTTTTCTTCATCCAATCGCTTTCCGTTATGGGGCCCACAAAAGACTGCGCCGTCGTACGAATATTCCCCGACAGGAAGAATATTCCACGACCAAACGAATATTCCCCGACAACAATGAATATTTTATAACCACTTGCTTATTTAAAATATTTACGCATTTTACCCATAACTAACCTCATTAATCAATTTAACACTTACTATTTCAAAATAATAAATAGAGGGAATTTAAATTTCATTTATTAATAATTTGGGGTCTTACAACCTCCCCTCCTTATGAAATTTCGTCCTCGAAATTGACGTACGTACCTGGTGTTTCGAAAAGATGAGGATACCTCGCTTTCATTTCCGTTTCCAACTCCCAGGTCATTTCCTCAATAGCATGGTTTCTCCACAAAACTTTAACTTGTGGTATGACCTTCGTGCGTAGGACATGCTCCTTTCTATCCAAGATCTTGACAGGTACCTCTTCGTACGTTAAGTCTTCAGCTATCTCGTCCGGTTCTAACTCAATAACGTGGTCTGGGTCTTTCACATATTTACGTAACACAGATATATGAAAAACATTATGAACACGAGACATACTTGGAGGTAACGCAAGTCTATAGGCCACATTTCCTACTCGGTCAAGAATCTGAAATGGACCAATAAATCGTGGATTGAGCTTTCCTCTCTTCCCAAATCTTGTAACTCCTTTCCATGGAGCCACACGCAACAATACATGATCCCCAATGTCAAATTCCACGTCCTTCCGATGAAGATCCGCATAACTCTTTTGTCGATCCTGTGCCGTTTGTATACGCTGTCGAATCGTTTGGATCTTCTCTGTAGTCATGCGTACCAACTCTGGTCCCAACAATGTTGCTTCACTCACCTCGTCCCAGCATACTGGAGAGCGACACTTTCGTCCATATAATGCTTCAAATGGGGCCACACCTATACTTGCCTGATAACTGTTATTGTAAGAGAATTCCACCAATGGTAGGTACTTATCCCAACTCCCTTTGAAATCTAGGACACAAAGTCTTAATAGATCTTCAAGAGTTTGAATAGTCCTCTCTGATTGTCCGTCCGTTTGAGGATGGTATGCCGAACTAAATCGTAAATCTGTGCCCATAGCTTTTTGCAAGCTAACCCAAAATCCTGAAGTGAATCTTGGGTCACGATCCGAAACTATGGATACTGGCATGCCATGCAGTCTCACAATCTCATCTACGTATATACGAGCAAGACGTTCAAGGGAATAAGTCTCCCGTATCGGCAAGAAATGAGCAGACTTGGTTAATCTATCAACAATAACCCAAATAGCATTTATGCCTTGAGAAACCGTGGGAAGACCCGTAACGAAATCCATGGTAATGTGTTCCCACTTCCATTTCGGAATCTCAAGTGGTTGCAATGGACCCTTTGGTACTTGATGTTCCGCCTTTACACGTTGACAAGTTAAACACCTCGAGATAAACTTTGCAATCTCTCTCTTCATATTATTCCACCAAAATGTATGTCGTAGATCACGATACATTTTGGTACTTCCAGGATGGATTGCAAATGGTGTATTGTGTGCTTCCATCATGATCTTGTACTTCAAATCAGAATTGTTAGGAACACAGAGTCTAGAGTGAACTCGAAGTATTCCTTCTTCATCGATTCTTGCTTCTGGAATAGAACCTTCTTGCACTTTCTTCTTCATACGCATCAGCTCTATGTCCGTAGCTTGAGCAGCTTTAACTTTATCGATTAAAGTCGGTTCTACTCGTATATTTGATATCATCATGTGGGTACTTGGAGCCTTCATCTCTATCTCCATCCTTTGCAAGTCATACAAAATGGGCCTTTGTGTTAACAACATTGCACTCGTACCCGCATATGATCTTCTACTCAATGCGTCAGCTACTACGTTTGCTTTTCCAGGATGATATTGGATGGTATGATCGTAATCTTTTAACAGCTCGAGCCAACGTCGCTGCCGCATGTTGAGTTCCTTTTGGGTGAAGAAATATTTAAGGCTTTTATGATCTGTATAGATCTCCACTTTCTCCCCATACAGGTAGTGTCTCCAGATCTTCAACGCGAAAAACTACTGCTGCCAACTCCAAATCATGAGTAGGATAATTCCTCTCATATTCTTTGAGTTGTCGCGAGGCATAGGCTATGACTTTCCCATGTTGCATGAGAACACATCCTAACCCTTTGCCTGAAGCATCACTGTAGATAACAAATCCATCCGAACCAGATGGTATTGTCAGAACAGGTGCCGAAATGAGTCTCCTCTTAAGCTCTTGAAAACTCTTCTCGCATTCCTCGCTCCATACGAATTTGATATCTTTCCGAGTCAGCTGAGTTAACGGGGTAGCGATTCGAGAAAACCCTTCCACGAATCTTCGATAATAACCAGCTAAGCCTAGAAAGCTACGTACTTCGGTCACCGTCTTTGGTTGCTCCCAACTTTGTATTGCTTCAATCTTCGCGGGTCAACAGATACTCCATGTTTTGACACCACGTGCCCTAGGAAAGCTACTTCCTCAAGCCAGAACTCGCATTTCTTCAACTTGGCATATAACTTATTTTCACGCAGCCTTTGGAGTACCAGCTTCAAATGATGCTCATGATCTTCACGGCTTTTGGAATATATGAGGATGTCATCAATAAAGACAACAACGAACTGATCCAAATAATCCTTAAATACTCGGTTCATCATATCCATGAAAGCCGCAGGAGCATTAGTCAATCCAAAAGACATAACTAGGAACTCATAATGCCCGTACCGAGTTCTGAAGGCAGTCTTTGGAATATCCTCAGTTTTAACCTTCAGCTGATGATATCCAGAACGAAGATCGATCTTTGAAAAGAACTGTGCTCCTTGTAACTGGTCAAACAGGTCATCAATACGAGGTAGCGGATACCTATTCTTAATAGTGACATGGTTTAATTCCGGTAATCAATACAAAGTCGCATACTCCCGTCTTTTTTCTTTACAAATAAAACAGGAGCACCCCAAGGAGATGTACTAGGACGAATGAAACCGATGTCCAACAACTCTTGTAGTTGGACCTTTAACTCCTGAAGTTCAATAGGAGCCATTCGATATGGGGTTTTAGAAATGGGCTTTGTACCAGGTTCAAGATCAATAAAGAATTCAATTTCTCGTTCCGGGGGTAGACCGGGAAGTTCTTCAGGAAATACGTCAGGAAAGTCAATAACAACAGGAATATTATTCAAATTTGACGTGTCTTTATTTAAATCCATAACATGGGCTAAGAAAGCTTGACATCCGTTTTTTAATAAACGAATGGCTTTATGGCTTGATATAACAGTGATTGATTTTAATGGCTTAGTTATTTGAATTCGTACAACAGGTTGGTTAGGAATATGAAAACTAACAACCTTACGAAAACAATCAATTTTGGCATGATGAGTAGTTAGCCAATCAATCCCTAAAATCACATCAAAAGCAAGTATCTTTAAAGAGATAAGGTCAACAGGTAAGGTGATGGTACCAACTTGGATCACACAAGATTTATAAACAGTGGATGTGATGAAAGTTTCTCCTAACGGAGTCTCCACAGATAAATCAAAGTCTAACTTCTCCGGAGTCAAGTTTAAACGTTGAGCACAAGCAGGAGAGATAAAAGAATGGGTAGAACCGGTATCTAATAAGGTATAAACTTCGCATGAATTTATGATTAGCTTACCCGTGATCATCTCGTTTGGGTTCCTCGCATGTTGACCAGTCACGACAAACGCTCTTCCAGGAACCGTTGACTTTATCTTTTCTGGGACAGCTTTTTGAGTCACCATCCCCGCTGGACTTGGTTTTGCTACAGTGCAATCTCGAGCGATATGTCCTTCCTTTCCACAATTATAACATACCTTAAACTGTTGTGGGCAGTTTGGGCTGATATGTCCTTCTTTTCCGCACTTATAGCATATAACCGGTGGTCGTTCTCCTCCCTTGGAACCAATTGCTGTTGGTGCTGACGTCTTCGTATTGTCATTGTTGAATCTCCTTTTTTTCTCCTCCCGACTCGCTTCTTCTATTTTCATAGCCACGATTACCACCAGAGTGGTTGCCGTTCTTGTCTGTATTTTTCTTTCTCCGCTGGTTATCATTGTTCTGATGACTGCTGTCACCGATATGATCCTGGTTGTGATCCCTCAGTTGACCGTACTCGTTATCTCGCTCTAATAATTGAGCCCTATTGACAACATCTGAATAGAGAGAAAATTTATGAGAAATGAGATATTGACGTATGCCGGGTTTCAAACCTCTCAGAAACATCCTCGTCATACGTTCCTCATTCTCCACCAAATGAGGTGCAAACCTGGACAACTCTGCAAACTTTGCCTCGTACTGAGATACCGTCATATTATTCTGCTCTAGTCTAATAAACTCTACCTCCTTCATATGACGAATACTTTCAGGAAAGTACTTGTCATTGAACAGTTTTTGAAATGTCTCCCAAGACATGCTGAGTGCGGTTGGATGGGTACGCTTCACAGACTCCCACCAGTAATCTGCCTCGCCACGGAACATAAAGGTGGCGAATGGAACCTTCTGTTCCTCTGTGCATCCCAAGACATCGAATATCTTGGTAATTTGCTTGACCCACGTTTCCGCCATGATCGGATCCGGCTTTCCCTTAAATTCTGGTGGTCCCAATTCTTTGAACTGTTTGGCTGTGACAAACCGTGAATTGCTATCATTTCCTCCTGTATTTTGAACACGAGTCTCCCTTGTCTGGTTTTGCATGAATTGCAAAAAACTTCTAAACATTCCATCGTTCATCATCTGCTCATTGGTGTTGTTCACAGGAGGAACATTGCCAGCCTGTTGCACGTTCTCCTCGTTGGTAAGCACCGGTGTCTCCACGGTCTCATTTACTCCACTATTAACATTCTCAGTCGACATTCTCAAATACTGCCATAAAACAAGGGTTAATTAAATAAATTAACAAATCACATAATACCCCTATATTATGACTGACCAATAAATAAGCTTAGGTAGGACACACTAGCGAAGGATTCGTCTCTCCCCTCCTAGTTCTATTCCCGATCTCCGCCAGAGATCATATCCCTAAGCTCTGATACCAACTGTGACGCCCCAAAATAGGTATACAACACCCATTCTGAGTCGCCAAAATACATGGTACAGAAACAACTACATCTTTATTATTACAACACAAGAACTGTGAGTTTAAATACAAATATTGTCATTTAGACAATATCCACACTCAAATAAGCCCTCATTACAATTATTGATACATTATTTCACAAAAATAGTGAGGACTACTAAAGTAACTTCTAGAACCATCATTCCATACCCGACTAGTACTCGCTACATTCTCGCCTCCTGAGAAAAATGGAACAAAAAGGAAAAGGGTGAGCTCAACTAGCCCAGTAAAGAACATTATGACTAAGATAATACAGAACAAATTATCGTTAGTCTTCAACAGGGAAAAATCTAATAGAATACAATAGACAACAAGTTTTAAATCAATAACTGCAGCGGAAACAGCAAACCATTAGAAGAGTCAAGTAGAGAATGAGTTCTACTATCTTCTAAGATTTTAAAAGTCCATCATCAATATTTTATCCCTGTAACAACAATCAATAACCATCTTTAATCAAATATTCATCTTTGCACTACAGGCCAAAGATATTCATTTGTATCACCAGTCGGTCATATTCATCTCAACACCTGTTCATCTTTGCACTACGGGCCAAAGATATTCATCAGTTAATCATTCATCTTTGCACTACGGCCAAAGATATTCAGTAATATCATCATTTAGGACTGAGGATGATGAAAAATATATTAAAGAACACGAATCCAGTGAAACAAAATAACAAATATTAAGGATTCGTATTTCGATTTATTCATGTCCAAAAATACCTTATAATTATTCATAGTGAAGTAGAATTCAAGAATGATCAAAACATGGATACAATCAAAGCTAGTACCCAGAATAGATATTTTGGACGAAAAGAAGAAAATTTTATTTTTCGGTGAATAGTAACTCGTGAATAGTAACTCGTGAATAGTAACTCGTGAATAGTAACCCCGACGTGAAAAGTTCCAAATTTGATAAAAATTTCCAACCAATATTTCGGCATAATGATATTGAAGAAATAATATCATTTTTGAATAAAATAACATCCCTTACCTCGTACAGACAGTACTTCTGGTCGGAATACCGGTATAAGGCTGAAAGACACTTGCTCTGATGAATAGAAACTCTCAAAGTATCTAAATACTCACAAAATACACTCAATAATCTAGAGAGAGAAAGAGAGAAAACTTGTTTCTGGTGTGATTTTCAATTCTAACTTAGCCCTCTATTTATAGGAAATGTTAGCACGCCGAAGCAGACTTAACCTGCAACCTGATGGCTTTACCTGCTACTATTCCCACCCACCACATTTGAATAAAAATCTCAGCACATTTCTTCACCAACCAAGAGTGGGGCCCACCAATTCTAGAATTTTCTACCAAAATGATTAACTCCGAAAATTCAACAATTTCTGAACCAGTCATCTCGTAAAATTCATAATAAATCATACGTTCATTTTTAACGGTTCAAATTTTGTGGACATATACTCAACTTATATATGTTATACATATCCAAAAATTACCACGATCCAACGGTCGGATTAAAAATTATAACTCCCGCAAAATATCTCAAAAACCCTGATTTTTAATACCTCCATTCCGACAAAAATACTGATAAAAACCTCAACATTAAACCTTCATTTTTAACCACAAAAATATATCCCTCATTTATATCCACAAAAATAAATATTTCCTTATCATATGAATCAATAATTAATTATTTACAAATAATATTACAGAATCACATTTATGACAACCAGGCCGTTCCCAGGAAAGAGGGGCTTTCCAATAAGGATTTTCCTTTACTGGCGCGCAATTAGATGACCAAACCTCTCCTTAGACAGAACTTTCTAGACATTGCCAATAATGTTATCTAATAATATTATTCAAATAATATGAATTATTGATCTGATAATGGGAAATACTGTGTAGTGACAATTATTGAAACAACAGTAATATAAAAAATATCAAGCAGCAATTATTGAATCAATAAAATAAAATACTGAACAGTAATTACTGTAACCATTATTGAGTAGTGCCTTCTTACGTAAGAATCAATAATTGGTGCAATACAGTGTGCTACTGTGTAACAACGCGTATTACTGTGTTTTTACCACCGGGTATTTCAACAGTATTAACGGTAACAACTACGCCGTTATTAATAAAAAACATATACTTGTCGTTTTCTTCATCCAATCGCTTTCCGTTATGGGGCCCACAAAAGACTGCGCCGTCGTACGAATATTCCCCGACAGGAAGAATATTCCACGACCAAACGAATATTCCCCGACAACAATGAATATTTTATAACCACTTGCTTATTTAAAATATTTACGCATTTTACCCATAACTAACCTCATTAATCAATTTAACACTTACTATTTCAAAATAATAAATAGAGGGAATTTAAATTTCATTTATTAATAATTTGGGGTCTTACATTGCAGGTTAAGTCTGCTTCGGCGTGCTAACATTTTCCTATAAATAGAGGGCTAAGTTAGAATTGAAAATCACACCAGAAACAAGTTTTCTCTCTTTTTCTCTCTAGATTATTGAGTGTATTTTGTGAGTATTTAGATACTTTGAGAGTTTCTATTCATCAGAGCAAGTAGTGTCTTTCAGCCTTATACCGGTATTCCGACCAGAAGTACTGTCTGTACGAGGTAAGGGATGTTATTTTATTCAAAAATGATATTATTTCTTCAATATCATTATGCTGAAATATTGATTGGAAATTTTTATCAAATTTGGAACTTTTCACGTCGGGGTTTACTATTCATGAGTTACTATTCACGAGTTACTATTCACGAGTTACTATTCACCGAAAAATAAAATTTTCTTCTTTTCGTCCAAAATATCTATTCTGGGTACTAGCTTTGATTGTATCCATGTTTTGATCATTCTTGAATTCTACTTCACTATGAATAATTATAAGGTATTTTTGGACATGAATAAATCGAAATACGAATCCTTAATATTTGTTATTTTGTTTCACTGGATTCGTTTTCTTTAATATATTTTTCATCATCCTCAGTCCTAAATGAAGATTACTGAATATCTTTGGCCTGTAGTGCAAAGATGTATGATTACTTGATGAATATCTTTGGCCGTAGTGCAAAGATGAACAGGTGTTGAGATGAACATGACCGCCTGGTGATACAAATGAATATCTTTGGCCTGTAGTGCAAAGATGAATATTTGATTAAAAATGGTTATTGATTGTTGTTACAGGGATAAAATATTGATGATGGACTTTTAAATCTTAGAAGATAGTAGAACTCATTCTCTACTTGACTCTTCTAATGGTTTGTTGTTTCCGCTGCAGTTATTGATTTAAAACTTGTTGTCTATTGTATTCTATTAGATTTTCCCTGTTGAAGACTAACGATAATTTGTTCTGTATTATCTTAGTCATAATGTTCTTTACTGGGCTAGTTGAGCTCACCCTTTCCTTTTTGTTCCATTTTTCTCAGGAGGCGAGAATGTAGCGAGTACTAGTCGGGGTATGGAATGATGGTTCTAGAAGTTACTTTAGTAGTCCTCACTATTTTTGTGAAATAATGTATCAATAATTGTAGTGAGGGCTTATTTGAGTGTGGATATTGTCTAAATGACAATATTTATATTTAAACTCATAGTTCTTGTGTTGTAATAATAAAGATGTAGTTGTTTCTGTACCATGTATTTTGGCGACTCTAAATGAGAATGTAGCGAGTACTAGTCGGGGTATGGAATGATGGTTCTAGAAGTTACTTTAGTAGTCCTCACTATTTTTGTGAAATAATGTATCAATAATTGTAGTGAGGGCTTATTTGAGTGTGGATATTGTCTAAATGACAATATTTGTATTTAAACTCATAGTTCTTGTGTTGTAATAATAAAGATGTAGTTGTTTCTGTACCATGTATTTTGGCGACTCAGAATGGGTGTTGTATACCTATTTTGGGGGCGTCACAGTTGGTATCAGAGCTTAGGGATATGATCTCTGGCGGAGATCGGGGAATAGAACTAGGAGGGGAGAGACGAATCCTTCGCTAGTGTGTCCTACCTAAGCTTATTTATTGGTCAGTCATAATATAGGGGTATTATGTGATTTGTTAATTTATTTAATTAACCCTTGTTTTATGGCAGTATTTGAGAATGTCGACTGAGAATGTTAATAGTGGAGTAAATGAGACCGTGGAGACACCGGTGCTTACCAACGAGGAGAACGTGCAACAGGCTGGCAATGTTCCTCCTGTGAACAACACCAATGAGCAGATGATGAACGATGGAATGTTTAGAAGTTTTTTTGCAATTCATGCAAAACCAGACAAGGGAGACTCGTGTTCAAAATACAGGAGGAAATGATAGCAATTCACGGTTTGTCACAGCCAAACAGTTCAAAGAATTGGGACCACCAGAATTTAAGGAAAGCCGGATCCGATCATGGCGGAAACGTGGGTCAAGCAAATTACCAAGATATTCGATGTCTTGGGATGCACGGAGGAACAGAAGGTTCCATTCGCCACCTTTATGTTCCGTGGCGAGGCAGATTACTGGTGGGAGTCTGTGAAGCGTACCCATCCAACCGCATCAGCATGTCTTGGGAGACATTTCAAAAACTGTTCAATGACAAGTACTTTCCTGAAAGTATTCGTCATATGAAGGAGGTAGAGTTTATTAGACTAGAGCAGAATAATATGACGGTATCTCAGTACGAGGCAAAGTTTTGCAGAGTTGTCCAGGTTTGCACCTCATTTGGTGGAGAATGAGGAACGTATGACGAGGATGTTTCTGAGAGGTTTGAAAACCCGGCATACGTCATATCTCATTTCTCATAAATTTTCTCTCTATTCAGATGTTGTCAACAGGGCTCAATTATTAGAGCGAGATAACGAGTACGGTCAACTGAGGGATCACAACCAGGATCATATCGGTGACAGCAGTCATCAGAACAATGATAACCAGCGGAAAAAAGAAAAATACAGACAAGAACGGCGACCACTCTGGTGGTAATCGTGGCTATGAAATAGAAGAAGCGAGTCGGGAGGAGATTTTAAAAAGAGGAGATTCAACAATGACAATACGAAGACGTCAGCACCAACAGCAATTGGTTTCAAGGGAGGAGAACGACCACCGGTTATATGCTATAAGTGCGGAAAAGAAGGACATATCAGCCCAAACTGCCCACAACAGTTTAAGGTATGTTATAATTGTGGAAAGGAAGGACATATCGCTCGAGATTGCACTGTAGCAAAACCAAGTCCAGCGGGGGGGATGGTGACTCAAAAAGCTTGTCCCAGAAAAGATTAAGTCAACGGTTCTGGAAGAGCGTTTGTCGTGACTGGTCAACATGCGAGGAACCCAAACGAGATGATCACGGGTAAGCTAATCAAAATTCATGCGAAGTTTATACCTTATTAGATACCGGTTCTACCCATTCTTTTATCTCTCCTGCTTGTGCTCAACGTTTAAACTTGACTCCGGAGAAGTTAGACTTTGATTTATCTGTGGAGACTCGTTAGGAGAAACTTTCATCACATCCCTGTTTATAAATCTTGTGTGATCCAAGTTGGTACCATCACCTTACCTGTTGACCTTATCTCTTTAAAGATACTTGCTTTTGATGTGATTTTAGGGATTGATTGGCTAACTACTCATCATGCCAAAATTGATTGTTTTCGTAAGGTTGTTAGTTTTTATATTCCTAACCAACCTGTTGTACGAATTCAAACAACTAAGCCATTAAAATCAATCACTGTTATATCAAGCCATAAAGCCATTCGTTTATTAAAAAACGGATGTCAAGCTTTCTTAGCCCATGTTATGGATTTGAATAAAGACACGTCAAATTTGAATAATATTCCTGTTGTTTATTGACTTTCCTGACGTATTTCTGAAGAACTTCCCGGTCTACCCCCGGAACGAGAAATTGAATTCTTTATTGATCTTGAACCTGGTACAAAGCCCATTTCTAAAACCCCATATCGAATGGCTCCTATTGAACTTCAGGAGTTAAAGGTCCAACTACAAGAGTTGTTGGACATCGGTTTCATTCGTCCTAGTACATCTCCTTGGGGTGCTCCTGTTTTATTTGTAAAGAAAAAAGACGGGAGTATGCGACTTTGTATTGATTACCGGGAATTAAACCATGTCACTATTAAGAATAGGTATCCGCTACCTCGTATTGATGACCTGTTTGACCAGTTACAAGGAGCACAGTTCTTTTCAAAGATCGATCTTCATTCTGGATATCACCAGCTGAAGGTTAAAACTGAGGATATTCCAAAGACTGCCTTCAGAACTCGGTACGGCATTATGAGTTCCTAGTTATGTCTTTTGGATTGACTAATGCTCCTGCGGCTTTCATGGATATGATGAACGAGTAGTTTAAGGATTATTTGGATCAGTTCGTTGTTGTCTTTATTGATGACATCCTCATATATTCCAAAAGCCGTGAAGATCATGAGCATCATTTGAAGCTGGTACTCCAAAGGCTGCGTGAAAATAAGTTATATGCCAAGTTGAAGAAATGCGAGTTCTGGCTTGAGGAAGTAGCTTTCCTAGGGCACGTGGTGTCAAAACATGGAGTATCTGTTGACCCGGCGAAGATTGAAGCAATACAAAGTTGGGAGCAACCAAAGACGGTGACCGAAGTACGTAGCTTTCTAGGCTTAGCTGGTTATTATCGAAGATTCGTGGAAGGGTTTTCTCGAATCGCTACCCGTTAACTCAGCTGACTCGGAAAGATATCAAATTCGTATGGAGCGAGGAATGCGAGAAGAGTTTTCAAGAGCTTAAGAGGAGACTCATTTCGGCACCTGTTCTGACAATACCATCTGGTTCGGATGGATTTGTTATCTACAGTGATGCTTCAGGCAAAGGGTAGGATGTGTTCTCATGCAACATGGGAAAGTCATAGCCTATGCCTCGCGACAACTCAAAGAATATGAGAGGAATTATCCTACTCATGATTTGGAGTTGGCAGCAGTAGTTTTCGCGTTGAAGATCTGGAGACACTACCTGTATGGGGAGAAAGTGGAGATCTATACAGATCATAAAAGCCTTAATATTTCTTCACCCAAAAGGAACTCAACATGCGGCAGCGACGTTGGCTCGAGCTGTTAAAAGATTACGATCATACCATCCAATATCATCCTGGAAAAGCAAACGTAGTAGCTGACGCATTGAGTAGAAGATCATATGCGGGTACGAGTGCAATTTGTTACACAAAGGCCCATTTTGTATGACTTGCAAAGGATGGAGATAGAGATGAAGGCTCCAAGTACCCACATGATGATATCAAATATACGAGTAGAACCGACTTTAATCGATAAAGTTAAAGCTGCTCAAGCTACGGACATAGAGCTGATGCGTATGAAGAAGAAAGTGCAAGAAGGTTCTATTCCAGAAGCAAGAATCGATGAAGAAGGAATACTTCGAGTTCACTCTAGACTCTGTGTTCCTAACAATTTGATTTGAAGTACAAGATCATGATGGAAGCACACAATACACCATTTGCAATCCATCCTGAAGTACAAAATGTATCGTGATCTACGACATACATTTTGGTGGAATAATATGAAGAGAGAGATTGCAAAGTTTATCTCGAGGTGTTTAACTTGTCAACGTGTAAAGGCGGAACATCAAGTACCAAAGGGTCCATTGCAACCACTTGAGATTCCGAAATGGAAGTGGGAACACATTACCATGGATTTCGTTACGGGTCTTCCCACGGTTTCTCAAGGCATAATTGCTATTTGGGTTATTGTTGATAGATTAACCAAGTCTGCTCATTTCTTGCCGATACGGGAGACTTATTCCTTGAACGTCTTGCTCGTATATACGTAGATGAGATTGTGAGACTGCATGGCATGCCAGTATCCATAGTTTCGGATCGTGACCCAAGATTCACTTCAGGATTTTGGGTTAGCTTGCAAAAAGCTATGGGCACAGATTTACGATTTAGTCGTGGAATATTCTTCCTGTCGGGGAATATTCGTACGACGGCGCAGTCTTTTGTGGGCCCCATAACGGAAAGCGATTGGATGAAGAAAACGACAAGTATATGTTTTTTATTAATAACGGCGTAGTTGTTACCGTTAATACTGTTGAAATACCCGGTGGTTAAAACACAGTAATACGCGTTGTTACACAGTAGCACACTGTATTGCACCAATTATTGATTCTTACGTAAGAAGGCACTACTCAATAATGGTTACAGTAATTACTGTTCAGTATTTTATTTTATTGATTCAATAATTGCTGCGTTGATATTTTATATTTACTGTTGTTTCAATAATTGTCACTACACAGTATTTCCCATTATCAGATCAATAATTCATATTATTTGAATAATATTATTAGATAACATTATTGGCAATGTCTAGAAAGTTCTGTCTAAGGAGAGGTTTGGTCATCTAATTGCGCGCCAGTAAGGAGAAATCCTTATTGGAAAGCCCCCTCTTTCCTGGGAACGGCCTGGTTGTCATAAATGTGATTCTGTAATATTATTTGTAAATAATTAATTATTGATTCATATGATAAGGAAATATTTATTTTTGTGGATATAAATGAGGGATATATTTTTGTGGTTAAAAATGAAGGAGTTAATGTTGAGGTTTTTATCAGTATTTTTGTCGGAATGGAGGTATTAAAAATCAGGGTTTTTGAGATATTTTACGGGAGTTATAATTTTTAATCCGACCGTTGGATCGTGGTAATTTTTGGATATGTTATACATATATAAGTTGAGTATATGTCCACAAATTTTTGAACCGTTAAAAATGAACGTATGATTTATTATGAATTTTACGAGATGACTGGTTCAGAAATTGTTGAATTTTCGGAGTTAATCATTTTGGTAGAAAATTCTAGAATTGGTGGGCCCCACTCTTGGTTGGTGAAGAAATGTGCTGAGATTTTTATTCAAAATGGTGGGTGGGAGGAATAGTAGCAGGTAAAGCCATCAGGTTGCAGGTTAAGTCTGCTTCGGCGTGCTAACATTTTCCTATAAATAGAGGGCTAAGTTAGAATTGAAAATCACACCAGAAACAAGTTTTCTCTCTTTTTCTCTCTAGATTATTGAGTGTATTTTGTGAGTATTTAGATACTTTGAGAGTTTCTATTCATCAGAGCAAGTGTCTTTCAGCCTTATACGGTATTCGACCAGAAGTACTGTCTGTACGAGGTAAGGGATGTTATTTTATTCAAAAATGATATTATTTCTTCAATATCATTATGCTGAAATATTGATTGGAAATTTTTATCAAATTTGGAACTTTTCACGTCGGGGTTACTATTCATGAGTTACTATTCATGAGTTACTATTCACGAGTTACTATTCACGAGTTACTATTCACCGAAAAATAAAATTTCTTCTTTTGTCCAAAATATCTATTCTGGGTACTAGCTTTGATTGTATCCATGTTTTGATCATTCTTGAATTCTACTTCATATGAATAATTTATAAGGTATTTTTGGACATGAATAAATCGAAATACGAATCCTTAATATTTGTTATTTTGTTTCACTGGATTCGTTTTCTTTAATATATTTTTCATCATCCTCAGTCCTAAATGAAGATTACTGAATATCTTTGGCCTGTAGTGCAAAGATGTATGATTACTTGATGAATATCTTTGGCCCGTAGTGCAAAGATGAACAGGTGTTGAGATGAACATGACCGCCTGGTGATACAAATGAATATCTTTGGCCTGTAGTGCAAAGATGAATATTTGATTAAAAATGGTTATTGATTGTTGTTACAGGGATAAAATATTGATGATGGACTTTTAAATCTTAGAAGATAGTAGAACTCATTCTCTACTTGACTCTTCTAATGGTTTGTTGTTTCCGCTGCAGTTATTGATTTAAAACTTGTTGTCTATTGTATTCTATTAGATTTTTCCCTGTTGAAGACTAACGATAATTTGTTCTGTATTATCTTAGTCATAATGTTCTTTACTGGGCTAGTTGAGCTCACCCTTTTCCTTTTTGTTCCATTTTTCTCAGGAGGCGAGAATGTAGCGAGTACTAGTCGGGGTATGGAATGATGGTTCTAGAAGTTACTTTAGTAGTCCTCACTATTTTTGTGAAATAATGTATCAATAATTGTAGTGAGGGCTTATTTGAGTGTGGATATTGTCTAAATGACAATATTTATATTTAAACTCATAGTTCTTGTGTTGTAATAATAAAGATGTAGTTGTTTCTGTACCATGTATTTTGGCGACTCAGAATGGGTGTTGTATACCTATTTTGGGGGCGTCACATATAAAATATCAACGCAACAATTATTGAATCAATAAAATAAAATATTGAACAGTAATTACTGTAACAATTATTGAGTAGTGCCTTCTTACGTAAGAATCAATAATTTCAAAAATACTATGCAATACCGTGTGCTACTGTGCAATAACGCGTATTACTGTATTTTAACCACCGGGTATTCCAACAGTGTTAACGGTAACAACTACGCCGTTATTTGTAAAAACTCAAATTTGTCATTTTCTTCACCCGACAGTTATTCTGTTATGGGGCCCACAAATAGCTGCGCCGTCGTACGAATATTCTCCGACAGAAAGAATATTCCACGACCAAACGAATATTCCCCGACAACAATGATTATTTTATAACCACTTGCTTATTTTGAAAAAAATTCATATTTCACCCATAACTTTAAACTTTTATCAATTTAACCATTTACTGAATAGTAATTATAAGAAAAATTGAATACTTTTATTTCATAAAATTTGGGGTCTTACAATCTCCCCTCCTTATGAAATTTCGTCCCCGAAATTTACGTACCTGGTATTTCGAAGAGTTGAGAATACCTTGCTTCCATTTCAGATTCTATCTCTCAGATCATCATGATTTCTCCATTGCTCTTCTCCCATGATAACTTCATTTGGGTTCCTCATTTGTTGGGAAGTCATGACAACTGCCATCCCTCGAACTACTCGGCTTTGACTTGTCTGGAGTAGCATTTGGCGTCATCATTACCGTTGGAATATACCTTTCTATAGGACATATTCCTCCCTCAACTGCCTCTTCGTACTCCTCATTCATGATCTGAATCATCAATCTTCGATCCATATCGGATTCAGGTTGACCGCTATGTACAGGGTAATTCAAAACTCGATGTTGGGTTCTCCCAATTGCTTTCCAAAAAGAGAAATTTATATCATCTATTTTAGCCTTCTTAGATCGAACATCTCTTTCCACAATATCCACGTGTCGTGCGGCTTTTGCCCATGCATCACTTATTCTCACTCGTTCAGTTTTTTCTTCTCTCAGCTCAGATTCTATTTTTATCATCTTATACTCTGCCAAAGAATGCTTCTGTTCAAGCATCACATATCGGGTAACACAAGCTTGAATTGTTGCATCCTTTTGTTCCACGACTGCCTGCCGTTCTTCTGCCTGCTCTTCTAACTCATGAATACGATTTTGAAATTCTACATTTTGATCATATAATACCTCTAATAAACTCTCTCTGGTACTTCTTCTTCCTTTCTTCCTCAGTATCAGCTGTTACCTCTGCGACTATCTCGTGGTGTGTAACTATCAATTCTTCACTCACCACATGGATATCTCTAATTCCTTCTTCGTCTGACATCACATTATCACGGTTAGTGATTAGAGGTATCCCCACAGTCTCATTCACTCCATTATTAGCATTCTCAGCTGCCATTCTCAAATACTGCCATAAACAAGGGTTAATTAAACAAATTTAACATATCACATAATATCCCAATATTATGACTGACCAACAAATAAGCTTAGGTAGGACACACTAGCGAAGGATTTACTCATCTCTCCCCTCCTAGTTGTATTTCCCGATCTCCGCCAGAGATCATATCCCTAAGCTCTGATACCACCTGTGACTCTCATGGTGCTTCAACCACAGCACCTCACAATGGTACCTATCAGTTTGCCACCGCAGAACGGCGTCCCTACGGAGAGTCTGGCTTCGGTGCATCCCTCATCAACAGGAAGTCACCAGCGAGAGGCTCGGGGCTCTTTACTTATAGCTCTGATACCACCTGTGACAACCCCAAAATAGGTCCATTCCACCCAACCCATTCTGAGTCGTCAAATACATGGTACAGAAAACAACTATAACTTTATTACAACAATTGTCGTGCAAAATACAACAACACATATGCTGTGAGTTTGGATACAAATATATACCAAATGTGACTCATGTTCCAACCGTGGACATCACCTCACAATAACACCTTACATAAAGGTATAGTCAAAAACTATTTTAGAAATTAGAATATTTGGGAAGTGCTCAAGGAAACCTTCGTACATGGGAGGCCACGCGTCTAGGTTATGATAGATATCATATGGCCACAGAATTATCCTTGGTTGACCCAATAGACCCCAAAGAAAAATGAGAAGATTACTATCATATTCTTCCCAATGGTGAGTCTTCTCTTGACTTATCATTATCTCCACTGTCTCTAATTGAGAATTATACTTCAAACAAATACCAAGATTATATAGGTAGTGCTCGTAGATATACTCAACAAGTGGATGAGCACAACCCTGTCTTATGATGATACGAGGTTGTATGTCATTAGACATCTTGTATGATAGTGACAAAACACCCTTCCAACGTTGGGTTCGCCTCACCCTATTTTTTTCACCAAATATAACTACTAAATGATGACCACCGTTCTATTCCCTTGTTACCCCCGCTCGACCCAGCTACACTCGTATTACCTGAAAGGAATTGTGAAGCAAATGGGTGAGCACAACTAGCTCAGTAAAGAATATCATGACTAAAGATAATTCAATTATCAATAGCCTTCATCAACAATAAATCAGAGATTTAGAACATATGGTAAATGATAAAAATTTCAACCATAGTTGCAGCGGAACGAGCAATCCATTAGAAGAGTCAAATAGACTATAAAGCCTATTATCTTCTCCATGTTAAAAATCCACCAACAATGTTTTATCCATGTAACATCACTCAACAGTTCCTTTTCACAATCATATGAATAACTCATAATCATAATTGTGACTATAAATTTTTCTTCGCACCCAGGACGAAGAATATTTCATCACCTGTCTTTACCTGAAACATCAAAGATCATGGTTATACCAATTCAGAATTCCTGTTTATAATCATACTAACAAATCCATCTTTGCTACGGGCCAAAGATATTCATCAACAAACCATCTTTGCACTACGGGCCAAAGATATTCAACAACAGTTCATCTTTGCACTACATGCCAAGATATTCATCAATAATTCATCTTTGCACTACAGGCCAAAGATATTCTACAACATGTCATCTTTGCACTACAGGCAAAGATATTCATCTACAATTCATCTTTGCACTTAAGCTTAAGATATTCAATTATAAATTCAATGGTCATGATCATACCAGTCACAATTCAACTTTGCACTACAGGCCAAAGAGAACCCTAGTCATGATCATACCAATAATCTACCCATCTTTACACTCCAGTGAAAGAGAATTTCAACATCAGGGTTATAAAAATGTTATATATGATGATAAAAATAATATGATCAACATATAGTTTTAATCTCAAGAGTAATATTCGTAACTCATGAATAGTAAATCGTGAATAGTAACTCATGAATAGTAATTCCGACACAAAAGATAGAAATTCCACAATAAAATCCATACCAATATTTTGGTATAATGATATTGAAAGAATAACATTACTTAAATTTATAAACAATTTATTTTAATTGTTTACACTTTACTAATTAATGCATTTAATCATCATAAAATGCCAACTCTTACAATTTCATCATCAATAACCAAAACCTTCATCAAAAATCTGCATATACCTCATATAGGATTCTCAAGCCATAAAATCCTATTTTCCAATTTTCTTTCTTCACAAAACATATTTAATTCATTTACTCATAACTAGACAATTTTCATGAAAAATACCAAATCAGTTCCAAAAATATTTCTTTTCTGAGATTTAGCATAATATAGTCCCATAGTGAACATATATTTTTCTCAGAATTTTTAAAAGTCATTTACTATTTTTCATATGGCCAAAATAGCCAAATATTTAGACATTTATCAAAAATTGTATTTTGTCTAAAAATTCTGAAATTTACAGAGTATACTTCTATCATATACATGTACTCCCAATAAAAATTTCATCAATTTTGGAGTTAACCACAAGGAATTATAAGCTGTTACTTTTAAAATAGTCTTTTCTCATAAAATTCATAACTCTCAATCTATACATCCAAAAATCACCATTTTTTGATACAATCAAGAAAACTCATCAAAATATCATTTCAAATTTTTCCAGAATTTTTGAAGCTCAGAAAAATTACGAAACTGAAAATCATAACAACCCTTAAAATACCTTAATATCCCTTACCTCAAAAGAGCAGTACTTCTGACTGGATATCGGATATGATGCTGAAGGAAACTTGCACTAATGAATAGCAACTCACCAAGTATCTAAAAACTCACAAAATATACTTCATAATATAGAGAGAGAAAGAGAGAAAACTTATGTTTCTGGTGTGATTTTCAATTCTAACTTAGCCTCTATTTATAGGAAAATTTTGGTAGGTTTGACCTGCAACCTGATGGCTTTACCTGCTACTATTCCCACCCACCACATTTGAAATATAATTCAGCACATTTCTTCACCAACCACAAGTGGGGCCCACCAATTCTAGAATTTTCCACCAAAATGATAAACTCCAAAAATTCAACAATTTCTGAACCAGTCATCTTGTAAAATTCATAATAAATCATACGTTCATTTTTAACGGTTCAAAATTTGTGGGCATATACTCAACTTATATATGTATAACATATCCAAAAATTACCACGATCCAACGGTCGGATTAAAAATTATAACCCCCGCAAAATATCTCAAAAACCCTGATTTTTAATACCTCTATTCCGACAAAAATACGGATAAAAACCTCAACATTAACTCCTTCATTTTTAACCACAAAAATATATCCCTCGTTTATATCCACATAAAAATAAATATTTCCTTATCATATGAATCAATAATTAATTATTCACAAATAATATTACAGAATCACATTTATGACAACCAGGCCGTTCCCAGGAAAGAGGGGGCTTTCCAATAAGGATTTCTCCTTACTAGCGCGCAATTAGATGACCAAACCTCTCCTTAGACAGAACTTTCTAGTCATTGCCAATAATGCTATCTAATAATATTATTTAAATAATATGAATTATTGATCTGATAATAGAAAATACTGTGCAGCAACAATTATTGAAACAACAATAATATAAAATATCAACGCAACAATTATTGAATCAATAAAATAAAATATTGAACAGTAATTACTGTAACAATTATTGAGTAGTGCCTTCTTACGTAAGAATCAATAATTTCAAAAATACTATGCAATACCGTGTGCTACTGTGCAATAACGCGTATTACTGTATTTTAACCACCGGGTATTCCAACAGTGTTAACGGTAACAACTACGCCGTTATTTGTAAAAACTCAAATTTGTCGTTTTCTTCACCCGACAGTTATTCTGTTATGGGGCCCACAAATAGCTGCGCCGTCGTACGAATATTCTCCGACAGAAAGAATATTCCACGACCAAACGAATATTCCCCGACAACAATGATTATTTTATAACCACTTGCTTATTTTGAAAAAAAATTCATATTTCACCCATAACTTTAAACTTTTATCAATTTAACCATTTACTGAATAGTAATTATAAGAAAAATTGAATACTTTTATTTCATAAAATTCGGGGTCTTACAAGTGCCTTCTTACGTAAGAATCAATAATTGGTGCAATATTTTAACCACCGGGTATTCCAACAGTATTAACGGTAACAACTAAGCCGTTATATATAAACAACTTATACTTGTCGTTTTCTTCATCCAATCACTTTTCGTTATGGGGCCCACACAAGGCTGCGCCGTCGTACGAATATTCCCCGACAGCAAGAATATTCCACGACCAAACGAATATTCCCCGACAAAATGAATATTTTATAACCACTTGCTTATTTTGCAAAATTTGCACATTTCACCCATTACCAAAGTATTATATCAAATTAACCCTTTATTATTCACAATAATATTTAAAGAAAATTTGATTTTATTCATTAATAAGCTGGGGTCTTACACTAAGGGTTGATCCCCCTAAGTACGAGAAGAAGAGTCCATAGTCTTATGACTGTTAAAGGTTTCAAGTATAAACACTTGACAACCTAGGACGTAGTTCAAGGTCTTAGACCCTCAAAAGTTCTTTTGACTCTTGTTATTCATTCTTGATTCAAAGGCCAAGTTTTCTTATTTCAGAAGTTTTTGATTCATTCGCATGTTATTATTTTATTGTTATATTATTATACTTGTGGGCAATCGTGCTCACTCTTGCGTAATAATAACATTGTAGTTAAGAACGAAGGTCCGACGAGCCTTGTACTAGCAAAGGCAAGGGCAAAGTTAACAAGTGATGAAAACTTGTTGTTTATTTGATGTATTTATGTTTCAGACTTATGTTAAAGTTGTGTAAGACTTGCTATTTGTTTATGTGTCCGCATTAGAGATTTAAGGTTAGTATGACCTGGGATTGATGTATTTACATCCAAATGTTGTAACTCCATAAGGAGAGGATTTATTTCTATCTATTTATGTTTTTTTCATTTATTATGGGCAGATAGATACACGATGTTTGGACAGTGAACATCAAATCCCGTGGAAATTGAAGTACCCGGATTTAGGGGTGTCGGGATAGTCGATGTAAATAGCAGTGATGCTATCATATTTTGTTAAAACTTTTGATTAAATAAATATGACAGAGTTATTTGAGATAATTTGTTAAGTGATTATGTTAAAATGTTTGAGTTAAGCCTTAAATATTTAAAGAATTGAATAAAGATCTAATAAGCATATTTGTTAAAAGAAATATGTCACCAAGAAGACGACCAAATCGTCGACCAGCCCAGGAAGGGTCAACGAATAACAACAACAACGCTAATGTTGACCCCGTTCACCAGTTGGTGAATTTACGGGTTGGTGCAATTAACAATCAACCTCAAGCTCCACCAAATACTACATTCAAGGACTTCAAGGCGGTGGGACCGCCAGAGTTTAAAGGCTCCATGAACCCGATAGAGGCTCAAACTTGGGTTATGGAGATGGAAAAAGTTTTTGACGTCGTCAGAGTCACAGAGGACCAGAAAATCGCCTACGCAACGTTTATGTTGAAATCAGAAGCCAGTTATTGGTGGCAAGCAAATAAGGTCCAAGGAGGAGAAGGTGTGATCACCTGGGAGGGGTTTAAGGAGATGTTCTTCGAGATGTACTTCCCGACAAGCTCGCAGAACCAAATAGAGGTATCAAGTGCATACTAACGAGAGAAAGGCTAGGCGATTCGAGTAGGGACTGAAGCCCTAGTTATATAGCAAAGTGTCAATGTTTCAATTGAACACTTTTGTTGGGGTGCTGGAGAAGGCCATACTCGCCGAAGGTGGAAGCGATGCGATAACCAAGTATAACCAAGATCAGAAAAAGAAGAAGAGTTAAAGTGAAGGAAATAATAAATTTAGTGGCATTAACATGGGAGGAAATAACAATAAGAAGAGGAGGTGGACTGACAACTCATCGACTGGAAATCAGCAAGGAGGTGAGACAAAGAGAATCGAAGCATGCTCGACCTGCGAGAAAGCTCACCTGGGGGTTTGTATGAAGGGAAAATGGGTGTGCTACAATTGTGGTCAGGAAAGCCATATAGCACCTAACTGTCCTAACCTAAAGAAGAGCGCCTGCTTCACTTGTGGCTAAAAGGACCATCTAGAAAGGGACTGTCCCAAGAAGGGATCTAGAGGGGCAAGATCAGGAGGGAATAGGGGAAACAGCTGTGGAAGTGCTTTAACTATCACGGGACCAACCACAACCAACCGACCGACAGCCAAGACATTTAACATGACAGTGCAGGATGTTGTGAAGTCTCGCAATGTGGTGTCTGGTATCATTTCGATCAATAAAGTTAATGCTTATGTATTATTTGATTTGGGTGCTATTTGTTCTTTTATGTCCGATGACTTTGCTAAGAACTTAGAATTGCCTAAAGATGAGTTAGAATACCCCATGAACATAGAAATTGCGAATAGAGAAGTGATCCCTGTTAAATACGTCAACAAGAACTGTAGGATGGATATTAAGGGTACCATTATGAACATAGACCTTATCCCTATCAAACTTGGGGAATTTGACGTTATCTTAGGAATGGATTGGCTATTCAATTACGGGGCTATAATTGATTGCCAGAGGAAGCGTATTAACCTTATGACTCCGTCAAAGGTTGTGTTTTATGGCACCAAGTCGCCTAGAAAAGCGAGTTATCTGACGATGATGCAGGCCAGGAAGCTGTTAAGACAAGGCTGTATAAGATATTTAACTTACACAGTCGGCAATTGTAAAGAGAACTCGAAAATAGAGGAGATACCAGTAGTGAGGGACTTTGCAGACGTATTTACAGATGATCTGCCTGGAAATCTGCCAGACAGAAAGGTTGAGTTTGTGATCAATTTGGATCCAGGAACGGCTCAAATATCGAAGGCACCATATCGGATGGCTCCGGTAGAAATGAAAAAATTGATGGTACAATTGCAAGAGTTACTAGACAAGAATTACATTCAACCGAGCATATCGCCGTAGGGAGCACCGGTTTTATTTGTAAAGAAGAAGGACGGAACTATGCGGCTCTACATCGACTACAGAGAACTGAATAAGGTCACGATTAAGAATAGACCATTACCGAGGATCGACGACCTGTTTGTTCAATTGAAAGTAGCGAGATACTTTTCAAAGATAGACTTGAGGATTTGTTATCATCAGTTGAAGGTGAGGCCAGAGGATGTTCCGAAAACAGCGTTTTGGACTCGATATGGTCACTACGAATTTCTAGTGATGTCATTCGATCTAACAAATGCTCCTACAGCGTTTATGGACCTGATGAACAGGGTATTTAAACCATTTTTGGACAAATTCGTAGTGGTCTTTATCGATGACATTTTTGTATATTCAAAGACCAAGGAAGAACACGTAGAGCATTTAAAAGTAACGTTAGAGGCGTTGAGAAGAGAGAAGTTGTACACCAAATTTTCGAAATGTAAATTCTGGATTGAAAGAGTATAATTTCTTGGATATGTGATCGATAAGAACGGAATTTCGGTAGACCCCTCTAAAGTCAAAGTTGTGATGAACTGTGATCAGCCGAAGATGCCTTCAGAAGTAAGAAGTTTTCTTGGATTGGCAGGTTAAAAATAAAAATAATAAAAAATAAATAATAATAATAATTAATTAAAATATTTATAAAATAAAATAAATATTTTAATTAAAATATTTATGAAATAAAATAAATATTCGATTAAAATTATTATTAAAATATTTATAAAATAAAATAAATTTTTTATTGAGATATTTATGGAATGAAATAAATATTCGATGAAAAATTATTATTAAAATATTTATCAAATAAAATAAATATTTTAGTTGAAATATTTATGGAATAAAATAAATATTCGATGGAAATTATTATAAAATAATTTATTCAAGTGTTATAATAATAAGGGAATGAAAATATTCTAATTTAATTAAGTAATTAAATTAGAAGGGTAATGATTTGTTAAATAAAGTGGAGTTATATTAAATAATTAAGTGAAAATGTAACTAATGAATGTCGTGAATACATATGGTATGTGTGTAGGACTTGTGGTGAACGAAAGTAGTAATCGTTTAGCCTACGCACAAGACAAGTTCCTAAACCTTGTTTCTTTACATAAATCAAGTTCCTTATTCTATCTTGTTTATTATTGTTCAAGTCAAGATCTCATATTAGATGTTATCATTCTTTAAAAGCATGATTCCTGTTATACAATTCTTATTCGATTGTATACATCTTGAATTTTATTATTTAAATTGAATATCAATTATTGTTGAACCTTGTAAGACTAGCGAACCCTCATTGATTCGACTAGTCCATAGTTGATGAACGTTCTAAATTTCAGAACAATTGTTGAACTTATCCAAACCAAACTTCCTTTGGTGCGGTTAATGTCAAACTGAGATGAACAACCCTGTTATAGGGGATTAATTATGCTTTAGCGTTAAGATATTGTGCATAGTATGGTACTAAGGGCTGATCCCCCTAAGTACGAGAAGAAGAGTCTATAGTCTTATGACTGTTAAAGGTTTCAAGTATAAACACTTGACAACCTAGGACGTAGTTCAAGGTCTTATGACCCTCAGAAGTTCTTTTGATTCTTGTTATTCATTCTTGATTCAAAAGCCAAGTTTTCTTTTTTCAAAAGTTTTTGATTCATTCGCATGTTATTATTTTAATGTTATATTATTATACTTGTGGGCAATCGTGCTCACTCGTGCGTAATAATAACATTGCAGTTAAGAATGAAAGGCCCGACGAGCCTTCTACTAGCAAAGACAAGGGTAAAGTTAACAAGTGATGAAGACTTGTTGTTTATTTGATGTATTTATGTTTCAAACTTATTTTAAAGTTGTGTAAGACTTGTTATTTGTTCATATTTCCGCATTAAAGATTTAAGGTTAGTATGACCTGGGATTGATGTATTTATATCCAGATGTTGTAACTCCATAAGGAGATGATTTGTTTCTATCTATTTATGTTTTTTTCATTTATTATGGGTAGATAGATACATGATGTTTGAATAGTGAACACCAAATCCCGTGAGAATTGAAGTACCCGGATTTAGGGGTGTCAGGATAGTCGATGTAAATAGCAGTGATGCTATCGTATTTTGTTAAAACTTTTGATTAAATAAATATGTCAGAGTTATTTGAGATAATTTGTTAAGTGATTATGTTTAAATGTTTGAGTTAAGCCTTAAATATTTAAAGAATTGAATAAAGATCTAATAAGCATATTTCTTAACAGAAATATGTCGCCAAGAAGACGACCAAATCGTCAACCAGCCTAGGAAGGGTCAACGAATAACAACAATAACAATGCTAATGATGACCCTGTTCAGCAGTTGATGAATTTACTGACTGGAGCAGTTAACAATCAACCTCAAGTTCCACCAAATACTACATTCAAGGACTTCAAGGCGGTGGGACCGCCAGAGTTTAAAGGCTCCATGAACCCGATAGAGGCTCAAACTTGGGTCATGGAGATGGAAAAAGTTTTTGAGCGGCCAGAGTCAGAGAGGACCAGAAAATCGCCTACGCAACGTTCATGTTGAAATCAGAAGCCAGTTATTGGTGGCAAGCAAAAAAGGTCCGTGGAGGAGAAGGTGTGATCACCTGGGAGGGGTTTAAGGAGATGTTCTTTGAGATGTACTTCCAGACAAGCTTGCAGAACCAAATGGAGGTACAATTTTTGGAATTGAAGCAAGGCAATATGTCTGTATCAAACTATGCGGCAAAATTCAACGAATTGGCTAGGTTTGCCACGTATCAAGTGCATATTGACGAGAGAAGAGCTAGGCGATTCGAGTAGGTACTGAAGCCCTAGTTATATAGCAAAGTGTCAATGTTTCAATTGAACACTTTTGCTGGGGTGCTGGCGAAGGCCATACTCGCCGAAGGTGGAAGCGATACGGTAACCAAGTATAACCAAGATCAGAAAAAGAAGAAGAATGAAAGTGAAGGAGATAACAAAGCTAGTGGCAGTAACATGAGAGGAAATAACAATCAAAAGATGAGGTCGACTGACAACTCATCGACTAGAAATCAGCAAGGAAGTCAGACGAAGAGAATCGAAGCATGCCCGACCTGCGGGAAAGCTCACCTGGGGGTTTGTATGAAGGGAAAATGGGTGTGCTACAATTGTGGTCAGGAAGGCCACATAGCACCTAACTGTCCTAACCCAAAGAAGAGCGCCTGCTTGACCTACGGCTCAAAGGACCATCTGGCAAGGGACTGTCCCAAGAAGGGATTTGGAGGGGCAGGATCAGGAGGGAATAGGGGAAACAGCGGTGGAAGTGCTTTAACTATCACGGGACCATCCACAACCAACCGACCGATCACCAAGACATTTAACATGACAGTGCAGGATGTTGTGAAGTCTCGCGATGTGGTGTCAGGTATCATTCTGATCAATAAAGTTAATGCTTATATATTATTTGATTCGGGTGCTACTTGTTCTTTTATGTCCGATGACTTTGCTAAGAACTTAGAATTGCCTAAAGATGAGTTAGAATACCCCATGAACATAGAAATTACGAATAGAGAAGTGATCCCTGTTAAATACGTCAACAACAACTGTAGGATGGATATTAAGGGTACCATTATGAACATAGACCTTATCTCTATCAAACTTGGGGAATTTGACGTATTTGGGAATGGATTGGCTATTCAATTACGGGGCTATAATTGATTGCCAGAGGAAGCGTATTAACCTTATGACTCCGTCAAAGGTTGTATTTTATGGTAGCAAATTGCCTAGACAAGCGAGTTGTCTGACGATGATGCAAGCCAGGAAGCTGTTAAGATAAGGCTGTGTAAGATATTTAGCTTACACAGTCGACAATCATAAAGAGAACTCAAAAATAGAGGAGATACCAGTAGTGAAGGACTTCGCAGACGTATTTCCAGATGATCTGCCAGGACATCCGCCAGACAGAAAGGTTGAGTTTATGATCGATTTGGCGCTAAGAACGACTTAAATATCAAAGGCACCACATCTCGTATGGCTCCGGTAGAGATGAAAGAATTGATGGTACAATCGCAAGAGTTACTGGATAAGAAATACATTCAACCAAGTGTATCGCCGTGGGGAGCATCGGTGTTATTTGTAAAGAAGAAGGACGGGACTATGCGTCTCTACATCGACTACAGAGAACTGAATAAGGTCACGATTAAGAATAGATATCCATTACCGAGGATCGACGACCTGTTTGATCAATTAAAAGGAGCAAGATACTTTTCAAAGATAGACTTGAGGATTAGTTATCATCAGTTGATGGAGAGGCCAGAGGATGTTCCGTAGACAGCGTTTAGGACTCGATATGGTCACTACGAATTTCTAGTGATGTCATTCGATCTAACAAATGCCCCTACAACGTTTATGGACCTGATGAACAGGGTATTTAAACCATTTTTGGACAAATTCGTAGTGGTCTTTATTGATGACATTTTTGTATATTCAAAGACCAAGGAAGAACACGTAGAGCATTTGAAAGTAACGTTAGAGGCGTTGAAAAGAGAGAAGTTGTACACCAAATTTTTGAAATGTGAATTCTGGATTGAAAGAGTACAATTTCTTGGACATGTGATCGATAAGAACGGAATTTCGGTAGACCCCTCTAAAGTCAAAGTTGTAATGAACTGTGATCAGCCGAAGATGCCTTCAGAAGTAAGAAGTTTTCTTGGATTGGCAGGTTATTATAGAAGATTCATTCAGGACTTTTCCAAGATCGAGACTCCGTTGACAAATTTGACTAGGAAATCGGTGAAATTCGTTTGGACGGAGAAGTGTGAGGAAAGTTTCCAAGAGCTTAAGAAGAGGTTGAGTTCGGTACCAGTATTATCTCTTCTAGATGACACAGGAAATTTTGTGGTTTACAGTGATGCATCGCATAAAGGTCTAGGTTGTGTGCTTATGTAAAATGGCAGGATCATTGCGTATGCGTCACGATAATCGAAGGACTATGAGAAAGGGTATCCGACCCATGACTTAGAATTAGTTGCGATGGTATTCGCTTTGAAGATCTGGAGACACTATCTCTACGGGGAGAAGTGTGAAATATATACAGACCACAAGAGTCTGAAATATATTTTTACACAGAAGGACTTGAATATGCGCCAGAGAAGGTGGTTGGAGTTAATTAAGGACTATGATTGTGAGATTTTATACCATCCGGGTAAAGCAAATGTGGTTGCCGACGCCTTAAGTAGAAAGGGTCGGGAGAAATTGATGATGTTGACTGCTTAGGAGGAGCTAATTTTAGCAATGGAAATGCTGGAATTGGAAGTGAAGTATCCTGTGGAGATTGACGAGAGAAGCTGTTCCAGATGCAAGCTGGTACAACTTTACTGGATAAAATTAAGGAGGTTCAACTTCAGGACGAAGAATGTGAGAAAGTGAAAAAGAAGATATCTAAAGGGACTAAACCGAGATTCAAAATAGACAGTGAGGGACTACTAAGATTTGAGAGCAGAATTTGGGTACCGCCAGTGTCAGAGATTAAGGAAGACATTTTGAATGAGGCTCATAGCTCACGATATTTGATTCATTATAGTAGTACTAAGATGTAGCAAGATCTTCGACAACATTTCTGGTGGCCGAATTTGAAACGAGATGTTACAGAGTGTGTTGCCAAGTGTCTGACATGTCAGAAAGTGAAAGCAGAACATCAGAGGTCGAGTGGGTTGCTACAACCTTTAGAGATTCTAGAATGGAAATGGGAACATATTACGATGGATTTCGTGGTTGGCCTACCGACAACTCAGAAAGGCTATGCCGCAATATGGGTTATTGTTGATCGATTGACGAAATCCGCACACTTCCTTCCGATCAAAATCAAATTGAACTTAGATCAGTTGGCAAAGTTATATGTGAAAGAGATTGTTTCGAGGCACGGAGTTTCGGTGTTAATTATCTTAGATAGGGATCCGCGCTTTACATCAAACTTCTGGAAGCGACTACAGGAGTGCATGGGGACGCAATTGAGAATCGTACGACATATCACCCTCAGACAAATGGGTAGAGTGAAAGAACGATTCAGACATTGGAGGATATGTTGAGATCATGCATCATGGATTTTAAGGAAAATTAGGATGATCACTTACCGCTTGTAGAATTCGGCTACAACAACAGTTACCATGCTAGGTCTAGAACTTGTACAGCAGACAACAGAAATAGTCAAAGTGATCCGAACAGGACTGGTAGCAGCTCAAGATAGGCAGAAGAAATACGTCGATCCACATCGTAAAAATGTTGAGTTTGAATTGGGTAGTTATATATTTTTGAAAGTCTCTCCCTGGAAAGGAAAGATCAGGTTCGGAAAGAAGGGAAAATTTTGCCCAAGGTTCATTGGACTCTTTGAGGTACTGTGAAGGATTGGAGAAGTTGCGTATGAGGTAGCCTTACCTCCGGCGCTCGAGAATGTCCACAACGTCTTCCATGTTTCAATTTTACGACCCTACAAACCTGATTACAAGCATGTGATTGAATATGAACCCCTACATTTTGAGAAAGACTTGTCCTATGAAGAAATTCCTGTTCAGATTGTTGACAGGAAAGAGCAAGTTCTCAGAAATAAAGTAATACCTTCTGTTAAGGTAATTTGGAGGAACCACAATGCTGAAGAAGCTACGTGGGAACTCGAAGAGCACATGATAAAGAATTTCCCACATTTATTTGCTTAATTTATGTGTAAGCGATTCTGAGAACAGAATCTTTGTAAGGGGGGACAATGTAACATGATGAATTGATTGAGTCGTGATTTGGGGACAGAATCCTTTTAAGGGGGGAAAGTTGTGACAAACGAGATTTTTGTAATTTAATTAGAATATTTATTAAATTAAATAAATATTTTTCAATAATTTAATTATTGGGTTAAATAATTAATTGATAAAATTGTGGTAGATTAATTTAATTATATGTGTTACATTGATTAAATTAATGTGGAGAATTTTTATATTCAAAGTATGTATTTAATTGAACTTATTTGATTAAATGAATTAATTAATAAGCATAATGTTATTTTAATTAATTTAATAATTAATTAGATATTTAATGAATTGACATAATTAATAAATAGGAATTTTAATTATGTGAGTATGTGAATTTATGTGATTTTATGCTATTTTATTTAATTAAATTAAATTAATTGATTAATTAGATGTGTGACCATTAACTATATTATAAGAGATTAATTAAAATAAATGACAATGAGCCTTTTAAGGCTAGCCAAACATGGCCCTAAGAGGAGTTGGCCAGTTAACCCACTAAGCGATTAACTGACCACAACTACGTCAATTTATTTATAATTAATACGCATTCTTCAGTTCATTGTTTAAGTCTAGAAAACTCAATCACAGAGAGAGAAAATAGAGAGATTTGAGAGAATTGTGAGATTGAAGAAGAAAAAGTTTGAAAATTAAGAAAGAGATTTGTCATCTTTGAGTACTGAAGCAAAGAAATCAAGGGTAATCCCTTAATCTAAGCTTTTAGTTTACATTCTTAAAGTTTTCATGAAAAACTGGCTTTTAACTCTCTGTAATTAATTTTTCATGGCCAATTGTTAAATTTATGATGTTATATATGTGTATTAACATGTATAGTTCAATTATATATGATCTATATGTGTTTTAGAATAATTAATCCATGAAATCATGTTCAAATTGGAGTTTTATAGTTTTACAGAGAAAATATATGAATATGGCTTATAAGTACAAAAATTTATGTTTAAATTGCATATTAATCGGTAAATTGATGAATGATTACGTTTATACATGTAAAAACGAAAAGAACGAAACTTAAACGGACTGATTTGGTCGAAAAATGAGTTCGCAGTAGTTGATTTCATTAATAATGTTAAAAATGGAGTTTTTCATAAGAACAGTGAAATTATGGGATTTGATTCAAGTGATTGTATGAATTAAGTTGTTAAAATCATGTTAAAAAGGTTGGGTAAGGATCATATATGAATTATAGTATATGGGTATACTTAAATTAATGAATGGACAAGAAATTAGAAGTTTTTGGCCCTATTCTGTGTTCTTCACGAGAAAACACAACCGAACTTGTGTGAGATTTTTTGGCCTAAATTGGCTTTGTTATGTGTTCGTGAACTGTAGAAACTGCAGAAACTGAGTCTGGGTAACCTCGCCCCCGGCGGGCTTTACCAAACTAAATTACTCCGCCCCAACGGGCAACATAAATAAAAAAATAAAAATAAAAAAAATAAAAAATAAATAATAATAATAATTAATTAAAATATTTATAAAATAAAATAAATATTTTAATTAAAATATTTATGAAATAAAATAAATATTCGATAAAAATTATTATTAAAATATTTATAAAATAAAATAAATTTTTTAATTGAGATATTTATGGAATGAAATAAATATTCGATAAAAATTATTATTAAAATATTTATAAAATAAAATAAATTTTTTAATTGAGATATTTATGGAATGAAATAAATATTCGATAAAAATTATTATTAAAATATTTATCAAATAAAATAAATATTTTAGTTGAAATATTTATGGAATAAAATAAATATTCGATGGAAATTATTATGAAATAATTTATTCAAGTGTTATAATAATAAGGGAATGAAAATATTCTAATTTAATTAAGTAATTAAATTAGAAGGGTAATGATTTGTTAAATAAAGTGGAGTTATATTAAATAATTAAGTGAAAATGTAACTAATGAATGTCGTGAATACATATGGTATGTGTGTAGGACTTGTGATGAACGAAAGTAGTAATCGTTTAGCCTACGCAGAAGGTAAGTTCCTAAACCTTGTTTCTTTACATAAATCAAGTTCCTTATTCTATCTTGTTTATTATTGTTCAAGTCAAGATCTCATATTAGATGTTATCATTCTTTAAAAGCATGATTCCTGTTATACAATTCTTATTCGATTGTATACATCTTGAATTTTATTATTCAAATTGAATATCAATTATTGTTGAACCTTGTAAGACTAGCGAACCCTCATTGATTCGACTAGTCCATAGTTGATGAACGTTCTAAATTTCAGAACAATTGTTGAACTTATCCAAACCAAACTTCCTTTGGTGCGGTTAATGTCAAATTGAGATGAACAACCCTGTTATAGGGGATTAATTATACTTTAGCGTTAAGATATTGTGCATGGTATGGTACTAAGGGCTGATCCCCCTAAGTACGAGAAGAAGAGTCCATAGTCTTATGACTGTTAAAGGTTTCAAGTATAAACACTTGACAACCTAGGACGTAGTTCAAGGTCTTATGACCCTCAGAAGTTCTTTTGATTCTTGTTATTCATTCATGATTCAAAAGCCAAGTTTTCTTATTTCAAAAGTTTTTGATTCATTCGCATGTTATTATTTTATTGTTATATTATTATACTTGTGGGCAATCGTGCTCACTCGTGCGTAATAATAACATTACAGTTAAGAATGAAAGGTCCGACGAGCCTTCTACTAGCAAAGACAAGGGTAAAGTTAACAAGTGATGAAGACTTGTTGTTTATTTGATGTATTTATGTTTCAAACTTATTTTAAAGTTGTGTAAGACTTGTTATTTGTTCATATTTCCGCATTAAAGATTTAAGGTTAGTATGACCTGGGATTGATGTATTTACATCCAGATGTTGTAACTCCATAAGGAGATGATTTGTTTCTATCTATTTATGTTTTTTTCATTTATTATGGGTAGATAGATACATGATGTTTGAATAGTGAACACCAAATCCCGTGAGAATTGAAGTACCCGGATTTAGGGGTGTCAGGATAGTCGATGTAAATAGCAGTGATGCTATCGTATTTTGTTAAAACTTTTGATTAAATAAATATGTCACAGTTATTTGAGATAATTTGTTAAGTGATTATGTTTAAATGTTTGAGTTAAGCCTTAAATATTTAAAGAATTGAATAAAGATCTAATAAGCATATTTCTTAACAGAAATATGTCGCCAAGAAGACGACCAAATCGTCAACCAGCCTAGGAAGGGTCAACGAATAACAACAATAACAATGCCAATGATGACCCTGTTCAGCAGTTGATGAATTTACTGGCTGGAGCAGTTAACAATCAACCTCAAGTTCCACCAAATACTACATTCAAGGACTTCAAGGCGGTGGGACCGCCAGAGTTTAAAGGCTCCATGAACCCGATAGAGGCTCAAACTTGGGTCATGGAGATGGAAAAAGTTTTTGAGCGGCCAGAGTCAGAGAGGACCAGAAAATCGCCTACGCAACGTTCATGTTGAAATCAGAAGCCAGTTATTGGTGGCAAGCAAAAAAGGTCCGTGGAGGAGAAGGTGTGATCACCTGGGATAAGGAGATGTTCTTTGAGATGTACTTCCAGACAAGCTCGCAAAACCAAATGGAGGTACAATTTTTGGAATTGAAGCAAGGAAATATGTCCGTATCAAACTATGCAGCAAAATTCAACGAATTGGCTAGGTTTGCCACGTATCAAGTGCATATTGACGAGAGAAGGGCTAGGCGATTCGAATAGGGACTGAAGCCCTAATTATATAGCAAAGTGTCAATGTTTCAATTGAACACTTTTGCTGGGGTGCTGGCGAAGGCCATACTCGCCGAAGGTGGAAGCGATGCGGTAACCAAGTATAACCAAGATCAGAAAAAGAAGAAGAATGAAAGTGAAGGAAATAACAAAGCTAGTGGCAGTAACATGGGAGGAAATAACAATCAGAAGAGGAGGTGGACTGACAACTCATCGACTGGAAATCAGCAAGGAGGTCAGACGAAGAGAATCGAAGCATGCCTGACCTGCGGGAAAGCTCACCTGGGGGTTTGTATGAAGGGAAAATAGGTGTGCAACAATTGTGGTCAGGAAGGCCACATAGCACCTAACTGTCCTAACCCAAAGAAGTGCGCCTGCTTGACCTGCGGCTCAAAGGACCATCTGGCAAGGGACTGTCCCAAGAAGGGATTTGGAGGGGCAGGATCAGGAGGGAATAGGGGAAACAGCGGTGGACGTGCTTTAACTATCACGGGACCAACCACAACCAACCGACCGACCGCCAAGACATTTAACATGACAATGCAGGATGTTGTGAAGTCTCGCGATGTGGTGTCTGGTATCATTTCGATCAATAAAGTTAATGCTTATGTATTATTTGATTCGGGTGCTACTTGTTCTTTTATGTCCGATGACTTTGCTAAGAACTTAGAATTGCCTAAAGATGAGTTAGAATACCCCATGTACATAGAAATTGCGAATAGAGAAGTGATCCCTGTTAAATACGTCAACAAGAACTGTAGGATGGATATTAAGGGTACCATTATGAACATAGACCTTATCCCTATCAAATTTGGGGAATTTGACGTTATCTTGGGAATGGATTGGCTATTCAATTACGGGGCTATAATTGATTGCCAGAGGAAGCGTATTAACCTTATGACTCCATCAAAGGCTGTATTTTATGGTAGCAAATTGCCTAGACAAGCGAGTTGTCTGACGATGATGCAGGCCAGGAAGCTGTTAAGATAAGGCTGTGTAAGATATTTAGCTTACACAGTCGACAATCATAAAGAGAACTCGAAAATAGAGGAGATACCAGTAGTGAAGGACTTCGCAGACGTATTTCCAGATGATCTGCCAAGACATCCGCCAGACAGAAAGGTTGAGTTTATGATCGATTTGGCGCTAAGAACAGCTCAAATATCAAAGGCACCATATCTCGGATGGCTCCGGTAGAGATGAAAGAATTGATGGTACAATTGCAAGAGTTACTGGATAAGAAATACATTCAACCGAGTGTATCGCCGTGGGGAGCATCGGTGTTATTTTTAAAGAAGAAGGACGGGACTATGCGGCTCTACATCGACTACAGAGAACTGAATAAGGTCACGATTAAGAATAGATATCCATTACCGAGGATCGATGACCTGTTTGATCAATTGAAAGGAGCGAGATACTTTTCAAAGATAGACTTGAGGATTAGTTATCATCAGTTGACGGTGAGGCCAGAGGATGTTCCGTATACAGCGTTTAGGACTCGATATGGTCACTACGATTTTCTAGTGATGTCATTCGATCTAACAAATGCTCCTACAGCATTTATGGACCTGATGAACAAGGTATTTAAACCATTTTTGGACAAATTCGTAGTGGTCTTTATTGATGACATTTTTGTATATTCAACGACCAAGGAAGAACACGTAGAGCATTTGAAAGTTACGTTAGAGGCGTTGAGAAGAGAGAAGTTGTACACCAAATTTTCAAAATGTGAATTCTGGATTGAAAGAGTACAATTTCTTGGACATGTGATCGATAAGAACGGAATTTCGGTAGACCCCCTCTAAAGTCAAAGTTGTGATGAACTATAATCAGCCGAAGATGCCTTCAGAAGTAAGAAGTTTTCTTGGATTGGCAGGTTATTATAGAATATTCATTCAGGACTTTTCCAAGATCGCGACTCCGTTGACAAATTTGACTAGGAAATCGGTGAAATTCGTTTGGACGGAGAAGTGTGAGGAAAGTTTCCAAAAGCTTAAGAAGAGGTTGAGTTCGGTACCAGTATTATCTCTTCTAGATGACACAGGAAATTTTGTGGTTTACAGTGATGCATCGCATAAAGGTCTAGGTTGTGTGCTTATGTAAAATGGCAGGATCATTGCGTATGCGTCACGATAATCGAAGGACTATGAGAAAGGGTATCCGACCCATGACTTAGAATTAGTTGCGGTGGTATTCGCTTTGAAGATCTGGAGACACTATCTCTATGGGGAGAAGTGTGAAATATATACAGACCACAAGAGTCTGAAATATATTTTTACACAGAAGGACTTGAATATGCGCCAGAGAAGGTGGTTGGAGTTAATTAAGGACTATGATTATGAGATTTTATACCATCCGGGTAAAGTAAATGTGGTTGCCGACGCCTTAAGTAGAAAGGGTCGGGAGAAATTGATGATGTTGACTGCTTAGGAGGAGCTAATTTTAGCAATGGAAATGCTGGAATTGGAAGCGAAGTATCCTATGGAGATTGACAAGAGAAGCTGTTCCAGATGCAAGCTGGTACAACTTTACTGGATAAAATTAAGGAGGTTCAACTTCAGGACGAAGAATGTGAGAAAGTGAAAAAGAAGATATCTAAAGGGACTGAACCAAGATTCAAAATAGACATTGAGGGACTACTGAGATTTGAGAGCAGAATTTGGGTACCGCCAGTGTCAGAGATTAAGGAAGACATTTTGAATGAGGCTCATAGCTCACGATATTTGATTCATCCTAGTAGTACTAAGATGTAGCAAGATCTTTGACAATATTTCTGGTGGCCGAATTTGAAACGAGATGTTACAGAGTGTGTTGCCAAGTGTCTGACATGTCAGAAAGTGAAAGCAGAACATCAGAGGCCGAGTGGGTTGCTACAACCTTCAGAGATTCCAGAATGGAAATGGGAACATATTACGATAGATTTCGTGGTTGGTGTAACGACCCCAAAATTCATACAATTAAATTCTCGATTTCAATCGTTAATAATACATTCAACCTCAAAATTTACATCATTAAATGATAATACAACCATTAAAAATTTGTGGAATAACTAAAATTTTCTATTACAAACAATCCTTGTTCCCAAAACCTTCAACCTTTACATCTAAATATCTCAGAAACAATTTACTACCACAATAGTTTACATCGTGAAACGATATTACATTTCAACGTTATTACATCATTCAGAACCTTAAACATGGTTCAAATAATAATAACACAACTAAAGTGTAAAAATCTTCAAGTATCATATCTGATTCATGTCTTTCAAGTAACACATAACTTTACCTCGAAATCCTGACCTGTAAAAATGGTTTTTTGCAAGGTTGAGCTTAATAGCCCAGCAAAATCTAACAGTTTTCATGCATCACGTAGCATATAATAACATGCTCAACATATATTTCTTAACCATTGAACTAACATAATATACAGACTACAGTTCACATAACAAGTATAAAGATTGAGTTCCTTACTCAATTAGCATGCTTTAATCAATTAATGTAGTCATAAGTTGACTTTAACATTTCAGGCTTACAACATAAATATAACACATCATGTTATTTGCAATAAAGACTTAAAACAGTTAATCATCAAGTTCACGTAGCAAATAGGAACTGAAAGACTTGCCTGATTCGTAGTTTATGAACTACGACTTAACTGCTTATCGCTTATATGCACTTTGTGTATTCCTACACAATTATATAATCATTCACATTAACTATTAGTCACATAGCAATGCATAGTAGTTATAATGTAAACTTTAATCTATGGAACCCTTCTTTTTAATCAACACAATGAACTAACATCCTTTTTTCCAACTTAACCCTCATTCCTAGTTAAACTTGTTATTTCAGTACAAGTCTTACATTACCATTTACATTTCAGAAATTCCAAGTGTGGACTTCACAACACTTGTCTAACATTCATTGCGTATACTAAGTTATCACATAACTCGTTTATAACTTACTAATCATTCTCATAACTTTGAATTTATCAATCCACCTAACATGACTCTGTTTAACCTTGTTGTTACATGATTCTTACATTAACCTAACATTAAGCTAAGTTACATTGAATGTTCAAAGTTTGCAGAATTAGCAGACTTCACTGTCTGAAACTGTAAACTGGCGCGGCCACGCCAGTTTTACACTGGGTTGAGGCGCGCCCGCGCGACACTCCAGTTCCAATTTTGCAGAACATAATTCGACACAATTTTTAGGCCAACTAACACGAATTTCACCCACAAAATAGTGAAACCAACATCTACAATTGATATAACACTATCACAAACATGATTGCTATCATATTCAACCAATTAGAACAATTTAACAACAACTAAAACTATTTTAATTTCTCAAATTTCATATTTTCATACAAAAACTCATTTTTTGACATCTCTTGCAAAATCATTATTGTAATCTCTATACTTGACCAAATCACTTCATTCAAATTACGTTATGCTCGTTTCTTAACGAATTAGTATGAACAAGCTTCAATTTGCAGTTTAACATACAATTGATCATCAAAATTGATACTTACATACGCCATATGAAAAATACATATACTGACATTATTTTCTTCCTACTGTCAAACGAAATTAGCATACAATTTCTTGCTTAAACACTAGTTCTCACATCACAAACACATATAATCATCATAATTGTTTAGCAACAATTCTAAACATATGAAATTCTCATAGTATATTATTGCCGTAAAATTCATATATATATATATATATATATATATATAATGTCAAAGCTATGAATAATACCTTCAATTAGCTTGATAATCTTTACTAACACCACTGAAAATGCTCACCACTGAAAATGCTTTGAAATCACAAACTTTCTCTCAATTCTCTCTTAGCTTCTCTCTGAAATTCTCAGACTTGGCAACTAGAATGCGTAAACCAACTAGCGTAAGAAGAAAACTGATACACCTTAATACGCCTACTAATTATAATATCAGTTATAACGCTTAGGTTATAAATATATTATATTTATTATTTACTTTTTTTTATTTTATTTATTTAAATTCAAAAATTAGAAATCCAAAAGCCATAAGGCTTTGTTTGGCAAAACCCTTTAAAATTTAAAAACTTAATATTTTAAGCCTTATTTGGAAAAACTCAATTAAACTCCTTTAAATTATTTTAATAAACAATTTAGTTTATGATTTATAATCACATATTATATATTTATATTTTCATATCCACATTAACTAAATAAATTAATTCCACATACTATATTTTAAATAAATATTTCACTTAAACAAATATCACAAAATTATAATTTCATTATAATTTTATTTAATAATTTAACATACCACTTTAAATTATTAAAACAACAATATAACATCTCATGTCATATTACAACTCTCTAAATTACAAATTAATTTAATTTACAGTATTATCTAATAAATTTCATTCATAAATATTTACTAATAATAACCACATCCATAAAATATTTATTTCCTTTAATAAATATTTTAAATTACAATTACTAAAATCTTGAATTGTCACATTCTTCCCTCCTTACAAAGATTCTGTCCGCAGAATCGAAAATACAGATTAAACAAATAACTCAGGGTACCATTAAACCTCACTTTCCCAATATATGAATATATATTTCTCTTCACACCAGATCACATATTTCAAAATATATAGCACGTATATATACATACTCAAACTCAAAACATCTCATAATAAGAATTTTAATTATTAAACTTATAAAAATTTGGGTTGTCACATCCTTCCCTCCGTATAAGGATTCCGTTCTCGGAATTACCGAAACCCTACCTTACTAAGGTTTTCACAAAATCTTCTTCACAATTATCGTTGAATAACTTCAACACATTAACTTAGCAAAAAGTTTTACATATATACATACTTCATTCATTTCTTCAACAACTTTTAGGTTTTATTACATAACCTTCTATTAAACACAGTCATATTTTAAATATTATATATTCTTTAACCCATTCATTTTCTTTTCTAAGGATCGTTATCATAAACACTCGGGATATTACATTCACCCTTTCTTCTAAGAATTTTGTCCTCAAAATTTTATTTATTAATCTTTATTCATTCAATCTATAAAAATAGATTTTACGTTAATACTTTATTCATTAGGTTCTGCAACCAAATTCTTTCTCTAAAGATCTTTCTAAGATCATCATATTCCTCACCGCTTCCTCTTCTAAGAGTCACATTTCTCTTCTTTTTGGAGTTTCAATTCTTTCTTGAAAATATTATGTTTTGCTTAATTTTCTCATCCTATCCACTTTCACCTTTCAGAATAATAAGAATCTTCCACAATTGCTCAATAATTGGGAAGCGATATGAATAATAGGAATTTAAAAGATTCCAAATCATGTTGAGGGTCATAAGACCTTGAACTACGTCTATGGTTATAAGTACTCTTTCAACTTAAACCTTAACGGTCATTAGACTATAGGGACTCCCGTACTTAGGTTGTTAAGCCCTTCGTACGATGTATTGTGCACAAACATTTAAACACTATGCGTATATGTCCATAGTTATAAGTATTCTTTCAACTTAAACTTTAACAGTTATAAGACTATAGGGACTCCTCGTACTTAGGGGGATCAGCCATTCGTACAATGTATTGTGCACAAACATCTAAACGCATTGCGTAAAATAACTCCCCTATAATAGGGTTGTTCATCTCAGCTTTTCAACATCTAAATCCGTACCAAAATAATTTAGTTTGGCATAACTTCTCTAGAAACGCTTGAATTTCACGAACATTTTTCAATATTCGTCTAGCTGAATCAAATAGCGTAGACTTCTACAACAATTCGGATATCAATCGAAATACACACACACACACACACACACACACACACACACACACACACACATATATATATATATATATATATATATATATATATATTCTCACATCTTAAAGAAATCTCAAAATATCTTTTTATGACGTCATGATACCGCACTGTATTTACAGTCCGTTTGAGGATTCCGTCATTTGGTGATTTTATCATACTACATCATACCATAGTGGGTTGACGATCCTTAGATCACATCCAACACTAAGTAATACTGCATTGGTGACTCCATCATTTTTATCATCTTTGCACCAGGTTCCATGATGTATTGCTGATATAAAAATACATTTTGATATATTTCAAATCATTTTTGTCTAGCCGAAGCAATTAGCATAGACATACGAATAATGATATTGTTTTTAAAACTCAGTGGTTCCATCATTTGATCCAATGTTTTTCAAGAAAATAGAAGTGCAAACATCAGCACGAAATAAATAAATTTCGAAAGTCTAGCATAGCTAGTAGATTTAGAAAACCTATGTCTCCACCATCAACTCTACTTTCTATAATGATCCATTGCTTAATCAGTATATTTATTCCTATCATCCTCAATACTCCATTCACACTTATCTATACCCCAGTTCATCAAACTTACCACACTTTGAAAGTTCAGGAACTTGCCACAATAATATGAGTTTAAGAACTTATCCTAGTCAGACCATAGGCGTCCATTCGCTGAGGGGTTCAAAAACATACCATATTATTATGAGTCACAAACATAACATATGCATTAGTTTTAAGAACCGCACCTAGTCCTAATAATATCTGACTAATCTTAATAGTTTCTTACTATCAAATATACACATGAGAAAAGAATCGCCTTTTCGCCACATATACATTGATAACGCGACACCAACATTCCAATGATTATCAATGTGATAAACTGAGTGCAAGCACAAAACCCTCGCCCATACAAAGGTTTGTACAACTCAGCTCCCACATGAGTCCTCAATTGAAATCCCACCTAAGTTTATCTTACCTATAACTTGCTCTTTTGCTCGATACGAATTCCTCGTATCACATCATTTATAACTCCTCGCGAGTTTATCTCGTACTATTTCATAGTATCTTCATAGCATCAAGCTATAATTATTCAAACATTACAGACCACCTTTCTTCTATAACTTAAACAGATCACGTCGTGATCTTATTCTATAATCATCTCCCTTAAAATTCTTTGCTTAACTCGTGATCGTTTTGTTTTACGATCCTCTTTTTTTTTTCATTTACGATTTTATTTACGCTTTTAATCTTACAGGCTTTGTCTATTCATCATTATTCGTTATCTTGGCTATTGGAGTTAGGCAACTCCCATTTCTTATCTTTATATCTCTTCAAGATTCTTCTCTGAATTTTCTTGTTTATATAACAATTCTTCTTTTAAGAATTTTTAACTTCATTTATATTGCTCAACATTTCATTCGAGTTCCACATTCGTATCCCCTTTCTATACTTGGTACACATCGAGTCTCTAATAGTTTCAATATGGTACGCTGAGTGGTTTCCCACAAACAACCAACAAACTAGGTTCCGAGTTGCTAGTTCGTATATACATTCGCTCTATGAAGGAATCGTTTAGCCTAGATATCACACATCAACTATTAAAGAGTACAATTATACCATACTTAACTATAACTTTATATTCTTAACTTCTTTACCAATCTCTTCTTGACATTGTCTATTTGTTATTCACCTTACATCCTTATTATTGGAGTTGGGTAACCTCATATTCATATTCCTTAAAACTCTGCGAGATTCTTCTTTGAATCCTTTCACGCATGTTTTAATCCGTTCTCTATACGTTTCTTAAATTACTTCTTATTGTTCAAACTCTATCTGAGCTTATTCTTTATCATTTTCACATCTCTTTTCTAAGGCTATAGTCTAAGGTACACCTACTTAAGGTTTATAACCTACGACTTTGATACCAACTGTAACGACCCCAAAATTCATACAATTAAATTCTCGATTTCAGTTGTTAATAATACATTCAACCTCAAAATTTACATCATTAAATGATAATACAACCATTGAAAATTTGCGGAATAACTAAAATTTTCTATTACAAACTATCATTATTCCCAAAACCTTCAACCTTTACATCTAAATATCTCATAATAAATTTAATACCATAATAGTTTACATGGCAAAATGATATTACATTTCAACGTTAATACATCATTCGGAACCTTAAACATGATTCAAATAATAATAACACAGCTAAAGTGTAAAAATCTTCAAGTATCATATCTGATTCATGTCTTTCAAGTAACACATAACTTTATCTCGAAATTCTGACTTGCAAAAATGGTTATTTACAAGGTTGTGCTCAACAGCCCAGCAAAATCTAACAGTTTTCATGCATCACGTAGCATATAATAACATGCTCAACATATATTTCTTAACCATTGGACTAACATAATATACAGACTACAATTCACATAATAAGTATAAAGATTGAGTTCCTTACTCAATCAGCATGCTTTACTCAATCAATGTAGTCATAAGTTGACTTTAACGTTTCAGGCTTACAACATAAATATAACACATCATGTTATTTGCAATAAAGACTTAAAACAGTTAATCATCAAGTTCACGTAGCAAATAGGAACTGAAAGACTTGCCTGATTCGTAGTTTATGAACTACGACTTAACTGCTTATCGCTTATCTGCACTTCGGGTATTCCTACACAATTATATAATCATTCACATTAACTATTAGTCACATAGCAATGCATAGTAGTTATAATGTAAACTTTAATCTACATCCCATAACCCTTCTTTTTAATCAACACAATGAAATAACATCCTTTTTTCCAACCTAACCCTCATTTCTAGTTAAACTTGTTATTTCAGTACAAGTCTTACATTACCATTTACATTTCAGAAATTCCAAGTGTGGACTTCACAACACTTGTCTAACATTCATTGTGTATACTAAGTTATCACATAACGCGTTTATAACTTACTAATCATTCTCATAACTTTGACTTTATCAATCCACCTAACATGACTCTGTTTAACCTTGTTGTTACATGATTCTCACATTAACCTAACATTAAGCTAAGTTACATTGAACGTTCAAAGTCTGCAGAATTAGCAGACTTCACTGTCTGAAACTGGGCACTGGCGCGGCCGCGCCAGTTTTACACTGGGTTGAGGAGTGCCCACGCGGCAGCTGCGCGTCCGCGCGACACACCAGTTCCAGTTTTGCAGAACATGATTCGACATAGTTTTTAGGCCAACTAACACGAATTTCACCCACAAAACAGTGAAACCAACATCTACAATTGATATAACACTATCACAAACATGATTGCTATCATATTCAACCAATTAGAACAATTTAACAACAACTAAAACTATTTTAATTTCTCAAATTTCATGTTTTCATACAAAAACTCATTTTTTGACATCTCTTGCAAAATCATCACTGTAATCTCTATACTTGACCAAATCACTTCATTCAAATTACGTTATGCTCGTTTCTTAACGAATTAGTATGAACAAGCTTTAATTTGTAGTTTAACATACAATTGATCATCAAAATTGATACTTACATAAGCCATATGAAAAATACATATACTGACATTATTTTCTTCCTACTGTCAAACGAAATTAGCATACAATTCCTTGCTTAAACACTAGTTCTCACATCACAAACACATATAATCATCATAATTGTATAGCAACAATTCTAAACATATGAAATTCACGGAGTATATTATTGCCATAAAACTCACACACAAACACACACACACACACACACACACATACACACACACACACACACACACACATATATATATATATATATATATATATAATGTCAAAGCAATGAATAATACCTTCAATTAGCCAGATAATCTTTACTAACACCACTGAAAATGCTTTGAAATCACAGACTTTCTCTTAATCTCTCTCAATTCTCTCTTAGCTTCTCTCTGAAATTCTCAGACTTAACAACTAGAATGTGTGAACCAACTAGCGTAAGAAGAAAACTGATACACCTTAATATGCCTACTAATTATAATATCAGTTATAACGCTTAGGTTATAAATGTATTATATTTATTATTTAATTTAATTTATTTTATTTATTTAAATTCAAAAATTAGAAATTCAAAAGCCATAAGGCTTTGTTTGGCAAAATCTTTTAAAATTTAAAGACTTAATATTTTAAGCCTTGTTTGGTAAAACTCAATTAAACTTCTTAAAATTATTTTAATAAACAATTTAGTTTATGATTTATAATCAAATATTATATATTTGGATTTCCATATCCACATTAACTAAATAAATTAATTCCACATACTATATTTTAAATAAATATTTCGATTAAACAAATATCACAAAATTATAATTTTATTTAATAATTTTACATACCACTTTAAATTATTAAAATAACAATATAACATCTCATGTCATATTACAACTCTTTAAATTACAAATTAATTTAATTTAGAATATTATCAAATAAATTTCATTCATAAATATTTACTAATAATAACCACATTGTTGGTCGTTTTACCGATCAATATATGCGTGCAAGTATACAAGGTCAACAAGTAATAAAGAGTAAGTAAAGTATCGTTCCCACGGAGAATTAACTAATAAAGTTCACCAAGCACTAACCCATAACCATTTCAGTCTTATTTAAACGAATGATATTATATTTTATATTTAAACTATTAAATTAAATAAGCCTAACTATTCCTAGAGTGAGACTAGATAATGAAGACCTGAGATCACAATTTCATCTATTGACACATTCAAATCTACACATTTCATGTTAAGCTAAATTAATTATACCGGATTGTTAGTCGTGAACACGAAAGTGAAATATAGCCATCTCTCGATGTACCATACTCATATCACATATAATCCATAATTGATAGAATACACAGGAACACCCACATTACCTAAACCACCATATGTCTATGTGATTTACAAATAAATAGGGTTTAAGCCCAAGTTCTCAATTAACTACGAGTGGAGCTTCGGTATATGTCTATCCTAAGCACAAAGCATACATTCCATCACAATGTAGAACATACAATCACAAGCTAATAAGATCAGATCTAAACCCATACGTCGTCTCTCTAGTCCATATGGGTTATCACAGTAATTGATGGCTAATCAACTAAGCAAATAGCATGAATCTAATTAGACAATCTCATAGCAATTAATATGGCTAACAATGCAATATATCAAAAATAACTAATCCATAGAATCCATTTTAATCTCAAAATAGAAGTTAAATAATAATTGATTCAATTCTACCATCCACATATTGAATAAACATCATAAGATACAATTAGGAATCAAAGAGAGAGTAAGAATAGAGAATGGTAGTGCAAATCTGTTCTCTTGCTCCAAGGTTGAATCTCCAATGCTTTCCAATCGCTTCAAGTCTTCAATCTAATCCACTCGAGAAATCACTACTCTAATCTACTCTAATCTACTTATTCAAAGTTGAAGAAAGAAAACAACATTAGCTTGAGCCCCCAAGGGGTGGAATGTTTTTTTATATACTTAAAATACGTCTAATATATAAAACCTAATTCTACTCCCCTCTCAGTTACGCAAATTAAAATAAAGTCAGAAGCTTCAGTCAACGTCGCGCGCGACCGCGCGCTTCCGCTTTGTATTCCTCGCGCGGGCGCGTAACTTGCAGTGTGTAATGTTATCCAGCTGGGTGCTCGCTCAGGCGCGCGCGTCCCCAAGCTTGTCCTGCCACGCGACTTCTGTAACTTTGAGTTCTGGTTCTGCTGCTGCATCTGATCTGTTCCACTGCTCCTTCCTTTGTCCATCCACGCTTAGTCTTCTGCTCCACTTGATCCCCATGCCACGTATATCCCAGCTTGTGCCTCGCTTCATGCGTCCATTCGCCTCGTGCCTTCTAATTACACCAAATTAGGCCGTTTCCTGCACTTTTTCACCAAAAGGAGTTTTAAGTATATGCAATGCAAAATAACATGAAATACAACTAAAAACACACTAAAATATACTTGAGAAGGGCATAGTTCGCGTGAATTGGTATTCAATAAGTAGGTATAAAACTCACTTAGCAAATACTCCCAAACTTGAACTATTGCTTGCCCTCAAGCAATGCATACAACATAAAACACTGAAAATGTAACTACATCATGATGCAATCTAGTCTCACATTGTTCTAGCTATAACAGAATTTTAGTCCAACATGCCTCAACGAATTATCTAGATTCGAGAATACAAGTTCAAACCAAACTATAGGCATAATATCATACACTCAAATAATTCATATACGCTATAAAGATGTTGTGTGTGTGTGTTGTGTTCACCAAAACTTGATTAAAGCGAGAATACAGATGCTAAACTGCTCAAAATAGAAAATTGCAGTCTAAATCAAGATTTATGTATACTTATGCAACAAAGACTGTTCCAACATATCAAAACAAGCTGAGGTTCAATAATGGGCATAACTGGTTTATTACTACTCACGAGGGCAATTTTTGCTCTTTCCCGCGGTGTTTATTGCTATTTTTCTTTTCTTTTCCCTTTTTTTCTCATGACTGTGCAATGCCTCATTCCATTAGGCTACACTGTTACCCCTTAGCGAGCTTTCAACCAACGACTCCCAGACCATAAGATACCTTAGGGCGCTAGGTGTTAAAACACCCCTACGGGCGTACTTACTCAAGTAACCAGGGCCCCAAAATAAAACTAGTCACATTATTGCTATTTGATTTTTTTTTATTTTTTTTATACATAGCATACCCATGTTTTCCCGAAGTTTGAAAATCAATGGTTTCAACGGTCTAAGTTCACTTTCCACATATTTCCCTTTTTAAAACTACAATTTCTATCGAGCAATGCAACACATAATTCTTGTACCTACAAGTGATTGTGAACACGTCCGTGCAAACCGAAAGTATTTAAATAGCATTATGAATTGCATTGTATAAAACATTATAACTAGGTTCATGTTATCCAAAATACTCCACAATCCTTCAAACTTCACTTTCATCATAGGCTAGACAAAATTTCCATAAAGCTAGAATTTATGAGAAATGCACGACACATAAAATGCAACGAAACATATACTAAAACAAGTAATAATGACTAAAACTAAACATGCACGTATACTAACACATAAACATGCCAATTTTAAACTAATCATGCACAAACTATATGCAACTAACTACCCCAATACCCTCAAACTTATAATATTCATTGTCCCGATGAATGAAGGTATAGGGTTATTGAAAAACTCCCCTACTGCTCAGCTGCACCACCCTCGTCGGGTGGTGAATCCGGTGGTATATCAGGCGATGGCTAAGTTCAAGATATTTTATAGTTGGAAACTGAGTGTGGGCTTCTAATTGTCCGAATGCTTGAGTCAGAAATTCTAAAATGTTAGCAATTTTTTTCTGTGACTGAGCTATGGCGCGGCCGCGTGGTGTCTGGCTTGTAGTTGGGCGCGGCCGCGCGACCCTGTACTCTGGCAGCTTCAGTTTGGTTTGACTTCTATTTGATCCTGAATGCTTATAGCAATTGGATTGAAACTGGAGAAGAAACAATAAAACTATAATTAAGATTTACCACTATCTAACATCTACTAAATATGGAAATGTAAATAAGAATTAAACAAGGAGTGAGAAAGATTGGATGGGGTGCCTCCCATCTAGCGCTCGATTTATAGTCCGCTAGCTGGACTCTTTTCTTGAACCACTATCCAATTCCTCTACGATAAGCTAGGAACCCTCCATCCATTAGAACCACTATGTTCTTTGGTAAGTTCCCCATTATGAGAATCTTCGGATTGAAGCCACCTAGCATATTTCCTATACATGATGTCCCCAGTTCTATTACATAGCCAGGTGCTCCTTCCGTTGTATCTGTGAATAGATTTTTGCATTGAGGCATGATAGATACAACAAGCTTTTCTTCTTCTATTATCTCTTCCTCAGCCCACCATGGTTTGTAAGAGGCCTCATAATCACAGAAATTCTTGCTTTGGATGTGACTACCAAGGGGACATGGGTGTGCAAAATTCACTGAATTTTTCAACTCTAACTGAAAAGGCACTTGGGGTATTATACAAGTCAGCTCATGTTCTTCATTTTCCATACCCTCAGTTGTCTCCTCAATGTCCACTCCTTTAAGTTCATTCAGTGGCATGTACACTTCTGGCTCTCCATCAGTTTCATCGTCCATGTCATAGCACCAATAGTTTGGAGGGTGATTGTTTAAGGCTTCGAACATTTGATCCATCTGATTCTGAAGATTTTGAATTGACCTTTCTTGCTCAATCATCTTCTCCTTAGTTGATGCTACAAATTTGAACCACAAATCCTCCAATCTTGAATTATCTTGTTCATTCTCGAAATCCATATATTGTGGACCATTCATTAAAGAGTTAATGAGTTGTTCCATTTGTCGATTAAGATTCTGGGTTGATAACTCCTGACTCATTATCATCTCTTCCTGGTCTGCTATGCTTTTTGACATGAAATCCTTTAACCTTGAATTTTCTTCTAGTTGCATTGGAGGTGGATATGAGAAATCTTATGGATATATTGGACTTGGGACATAGTATGGGTCTCGATAGTTATAACTCCATTCAAAATTCGAGTGATACCCCCAACCTTGATGATAATTGGGATAAACATAGTTGTTGAGGTAATCACCCCCAAACTGTACTTGTCCAACCCTGATGTTGCACTGATAACTCGGATGCTCGCCAACATAATATTCACATGTAACTGCTATCTCTCGAGTACGTTAGGCTGCAAGAACATCCAACCCCTCCGAAAGTGTTGCAATTTATGCTGACAATGTAGAAAATACATTGAGTCCCTCAGTGCTTATGTCCCTTGGTTGAGGCATATTCGCATAAGGTCATTGATAAAAAAAGTCATCCATGGTGCCTGAAAAGAAAGAAATATAAGAAGATAATTAAAATAAAATAAAAAAATGTTTAAATTAAGACCAATATGATTGAAATTAATGTTGGGAAAAAATTATTAAGCTAATTCCCCGGCAACGGCGCCAAAAACTTGTTGGTCGTTTCACCGATCAATATATGCGTGCAAATATACACGGTCAACAAGCAATAAAGAGTAAGTATCGTTCCCACGGAGAATTAACTAATAAAGTTCACCAAGCACTAACCCGTAACCATTTCAGTCTTATTTAAACGAATGATATTATATTTTATATTTAAACTATTAAATTAAACAAGCCTAACTATTCCTAGAGTGAGACTAGATAATGAAGACCTGAGATCACAATTTCATCTATTGACTCATTCAAATCTACACATTTCATGTTAAGCTAAATTAATTATACCGGATTGTTAGTCGAGAACACGAAATTGAAATATAGCCATCTCTCGATGTACCATACTCATATCACATATAATCCATAATTAATAGAATACACAGGAACACCCACATTACCTAAACCACTATATGTCTATGTGATTTACAAATAAATAGGGTTTAAGTCCAAGTTCTCAATTAACTACGAGCGGTGCTTCGGTATATGTCTATCCTAAGCACAAATCATACATTCCATCACAATGTAGAACATATAATCACAAGCTAATAAGATCAGATCTAAACTCATACGTCGTCTCTCGAGTCCATATGGGTTATCACAGTAATTGATGGCCAATCAACTAAGCAAATAGTATGAATCTAATTAGACAATCCCATAGCAATTAATATGGCTAACAATGTAATATATCAGAAATAACTAATCCATAGAATCCATTACAATCTCAGAATAGAAGTTAAATCATAATTGATTCAATTCTACCATCCACATATTGAATAAACATCATATGATAAAATTAGGAATCAAAAAGAGAGTAAGAATATAGAATGGTAGTGCAAATCTGTTATCTTGCTCCAAGGTAGAATCTCCAATGCTTTCCAATCGCTTCAAGTCTTCAAATCCACTCGAGAAATCACTACTCTAATCTACTTATTCAAAGTTGAAGAAAGAAAACAACAGTAGCTTGAGCCCCCAAGGGGTGGAATGTTTTTTTACATACTGAAAATACGTCTAATATATAAAACCTAATTCCACTCCCCTCTCAGTTACACAAATTAAAATAAAGTTAGAAGCTTCAGTCAACGTCGCGCGCGGCCGCGCCCTTCCCCTTTGTATTCCTTGCGTGGGCACGCAACTTGCAGTGTGTAATGTTATCCAACTGGGTGCTCGCGGGGGCGTGCGTCCCCAAGCTTGTCCTACCGTGCGGCCGCGCGACTTCTGTAACTTTTAGTTCTGCTTCTGCTGCTGTAACTGATCTATTCCGCTACTCCTTCCTTTGTCCATCCATGCTTAGTCTTCTACTCCACTTGATCCTCATGCCATGTATATCCCAGCTTATGCCTCGCTTCGTGCATCCATTCGCCTCATGCCTTCTAATTCCACCAAATTAGGTCGTTTCCTGCACTTTTTCACCAAAAGGAGTTTTAAGTATATGCAATGCAAAATAACATGAAATGCAACTAAAAACACACTAAAATGTACTTGAGATGGGCATAGTTCGCGTGAATTGGTATTCAATAAGTAGGTATAAAACCCACTTATCACACATCCATAAAATATTTATTTCCTTTAATAAATATTTTAAATTACAATTACTAAAATCTTGGATTGTCACATTCTTCCCTCCTTACAAAGATTTTGTCCCCAGAATCGAAAATACAGATTAAACAAATAACTCAGGGTACCATTAAACCTCACTTTCCCAATATATGAATATATATTTCTCTTCACACCAGATCACATATTTCAAAATATATAGCACGTATATATACATACTCAAACTCAAAACATCTCATAATAAGAATTTTAATTATTTAACTTATAAAAATTTGGGTTGTCACAGTTGGCCTACCGACAACTCAGAAAGGCTATGCCGCAGTATGGGTTATTGTTGACTGATTGACGAAATTTGTACACTTCCTTCCGATCAAAATCAGATTCAACTTAGATCAGTTGGCAAGGTTATATGTGAAAGAGATTGTTTCGAGGCACAGAGTTCTGGTGTCAATTGTCTTAGATAGGGATCCGCGCTTTACATCAAACTTCTAGAAGCGACTACAATGGGGACGCAATTGAGAATGAGTACGGCATATCACCCTCAGACAGATGGGCAAAGCGAAAGAACAATTCTGACATTGGAGAATATGTTGATATCATGCATCATGGATTTTAAGGGAAATTAGGATGATCACTTACCGCTTGTAGAATTCGGCTACAATAACAGTTACCATGCTAGTATTGGCATGCCGCCTTATGAAGCGTTGTACGGCAGAAAGTGCAGAACTCCGTTATATTGGGATGAAGTTGGCGAGAGACAATTACTAGGTCCAAAACTTGTACAACAAACATCAGAAATAGTCAAAGTGATCCGAACAGGACTGGTAGCAGCTCAAGATAGGCAAAAGAAATACGCCGATCCACATCATAAAAATGTTAAGTTTGAATCGAGTAGTTATGTATTTTTGAAAGTTTCTCCCTGGAAAGGAAAAAAGATCAGGTTCGGAAAGAAGGAAAAATTAAGCCCAAGGTTCATTGGACCCTTTGAGGTACTGCGAAGGATTGGAGAAGTTGGGTATGAGGTAGCCTTACCTCCGGCGCTCGAGAATGTCCACAACGTCTTCCATGTTTCAGTTTTACGACCCTACAAACCCGATTACAAGCATGTGATTGAATATGAACCCCTACATTTTGAGAAAGACTTATCCTATGAAGAAATTTCTGCTTAGATTGTTGACAGGAAAGAACAAGTTCTCAGAAATAAAGTAATACCTTCTGTTAAGGTAATTTAGAGGAACAACAATGCTGAAGAAGCTACGTGGGAACTCGAAGAGCACATGATAAAGAATTACCCACATTTATTTGTTTAATTTATGTATAAGCGATTCTAGGGACAGAATCTTTGTAAGGGGGGAGAATATAACAGGATGACTTAATTGAGTCGTGATTCTGGAGACAGAATCCTTTTAAGGGGGGAAAGTTGTGACAAATGAGATTTTTGTAATTTAATTGAAATATTTATTAAATTAAATAAATATTTTTTGAGGATTTAATTATTGGGTTAAATAATTAATTGATGAAATTGTGGTAGATTAATTTAATTATATGTGTTACATTGATTAAATTAATGTGGAGAATTTTTATATTCAAATTATGTATTTAATTGAGCTTATTTGATTAAATGAATTAATTAATAAGCATAATGTTATTTTAATTAATTTAATAATTAATTAGAGATTTAATAAATTGACATAATTAATAAGTAAGAATTTTAATTATGTGACTTTGTGAATTTATGTGATTTTATGCTATTTTATTTAATTTAATTAAAATAAATTAATTGATTAATTAGATGTGTAACCATTAACTATATTATAAGAGACTAATTAAAATAAATGAAAATGAGCCTTTTAAGGCTAGCCAAACATGGCCCTAAGAGGAGTTGGCCAATTGAGCCACTAAGGGATTAACTGACCACAACTACGTCAGTTTATTTATAATTAATACGCATTCTTCAATTCATTATTTAAGTCTGAAAAACTCAATCACAGAGAGAGATTTGAGAGAATTGTGAGATTGAAGAAGAAAAAGTTGGAAAATTAAAGAAGAGTCTTGTCATATTTGAGTACTGAAGCAGAGAAATCAAGGGTAATCCCTTAATCTAAGCTTTTAGTTTACATTCTTAAAGTTTTCATGAAAAATTGGCTTTTAACTCTCTGTAATTAATTTTTCATGGCCAATTGTTAAATTTATGATGTTATATATGTGTATTAACATGTATAGTTCAATTATATATGATCTATATGTGTTTTAGAATAATTAATCCATGAAATCATGTTCAAATTGGAGTTTTATAGTTTTATAGAGAAAATATATGAATATGGCTTACAAGTACAAAAATTTATGTTTAAATTGCATATTAATCGGTAATTTGATTAATGAATACGTTTATATATGTAAAAACGAAAAGAACGAAACTTAAACGGACTGATTTGGTTGAAAAATGAGTTCGCAGTAGTTGATTTTGTTAATAATGTTAAAAATGGAGTTTTTCATAAGAACAGTGAAATTATGGGATTTGATTCAAGTGATTGTATGAATTAAGTTGTTAAAATCATATTAGAAAGGTTGGGTAATGATCATATATGAATTATAGTATATGGGTATACTTAAATTAATGAATGGACAAGAAATTAGAAGTTTTTTGCCCTATTCTGTGTTCTTCACGAGAAAATACGGTTGAACTTGTGTGAGATTTTTTGGCCTAAATAGGCTTTGTTATGTGTTTGTGAACTGCAGAAACTGAGTCTGGGTAACCCCGCCCCCGGCGGGCGTTACCAAACAAAATTACTCCACCCCAACGGGCAAAATAAATAAAAAAATAAAAATAAAAAATAAAAAATAATAATAATTAATTAAAATATTTATAAAATAAAATAAATATTTTAATTAAAATATTTATGAAATAAAATAAATATTCGATGGAAATTATTATTAAAATATTTATAAAATAAAATAAATTTTTTAATTGAGATATTTATGGAATGAAATAAATATTCGATGGAAATTATTATTACAATATTTATCAAATAAAATAAATATTTTAGTTGAAATATTTATGGAATAAAATAAATATTCGATGGAAATTATTATGAAATAATTTATTCAAGTGTTATAATAATAAGGGAATGAAAATATTCTAATTTAATTAAGTAATTAAATTAGAAGGGTAATGATTTGTTAAATAAAGTGGAGTTATATTAAATAATTAAGTGAAAATGTAACTAATGAATGTCGTGAATACATATGGCATGTGTGTAGGACTTGTGGTGAACGGAAGTAGTAATCGTTTACGAGGCAAGTTCCTAAACCTTGTTTCTTTACATAAATTAAGTTCCTTATTCTATCTTGTTTATTATTGTTCAAGTCAAGATCTCATATTAGATGCTATTATTCTTTAAAAGCATGATTCCTATTATATAATTCTTATTCGATTGTATACATCTTGAATTATATTATTCAAATTGAATATCAATTATTGTTGAACCTTGTAAGACTAGTGAACCCTTATTGATTCGACTAGCCCATAGTTGATGAACGTTCTAAATTTCAGAACCATTGTTGAACTTATCCAAACCAAACTTCCTTTGGTACGGACTCTAATGTCAAACTGAGATGAACAACCCTGTTATAGGAGATTAATTATGCTTTAGCGTTAAGATATTGCAAACATTATGGTACTAAAGGCTGATCCTCCTAAGTACGAGAAGAAGAGTCCATAGTCTTATGACTGTTAAAGGTTTCAAGTATAAACACTTGACAACCTAGGACGTAGTTCAAGGTCTTATGACCCTCAGAAGTTATTTTGATTATTATTATTCATTCTTGATTTAAAAGCCAAGTTTTCTTATTTCAAAAGTTTTTAATTCGGCATGCTATTATTTTATTGTTATATTATTATACTTGTGGGCAATCGTGCTCACTCTTGCGTAATAATAACATTGCAGTTAAGAACGAAAGGTCCGACGAGCCATCTACTAGCAAAGACAAAGGCAAAGTTAAAAAGTGATGAAAACTTGTTGTTTATTTGATGTATTTATGTTTCAAACTTATGTTAAAGTTGTGTAAGACTTGTTATTTGTTTATATTTCCGCATTCGAGATTTAAGGTTAGTATGACCTGGGATTAATGTATTTACATCCAGATGTTGTAACTCCATAAGGAGATAATTTATTTCTATCTATTTACGTTTTTTTCATTTATTATGGGTAGATAGATACATGATGTTTGGACAGTGAACACCAAATCTCGTGGGAATTGAAGTACTCAGATTTGTGGGTGTCACAAGATGGACCGGTATATGCCTATTCGGGACACAAATCACAAAGCTTAAACAAATCAGTCTCATGAACATATGCCATTATGATCTAATCTACACTTATATTTCATTTTCCAGATCCATTCAAGCAATTAGTGTGAATGGTGATCAAGCATTCAAGCATTTAGCACAATCCTAATGGGCATTCCACTGATAAATATGCAACATTACAATCAGGTATACATACTTAAACTATGCATCAAAATCCATTAGAGTCCTATAATGGAATTTAGTTCATTTCTGAACCAAAAGCCAGTATGGGATTGAAGCAAATCATGGAAATGAACAATATAAACAAGGGATTAAAGAGAATTGAGAAATCAAATATGTAAATCCCTGCTGCAAAGTCTGTTTCAAGGCTTGTTCAAATCAACAGAAATCTCCAAAATGCAAAACTAATAATTATTCAGCAATCTAATTAAAGAGAGGAGCATAAAGTAGTAATCAAATGCTCTCCCTCAGTCTAGAGTAGTCTAAACCTAATAACAGTAATGAATAATCAAAAACCACATCTGGTAACCAACCATATCATTTCAGATGAGCAAAACACGCTCAAATTCAAATTATAAAAACTCAACAACTTAAATTGAATACGACTGGCGCGGCCGCGCGATGGTTCAAAGGGTTTCAGGCGCGGACGCGCTGTTAAGCAATATGCCAAGTGCATGGTGCGGGCGCGCCATGGTCCTTTGTTATTGAAGTGCGGTCGCGCAGCTGCCTTATCTGCCTCTGTATTCTCTTTTGCGCGGGCGCGACATGTTTTAATGTAATGGCAGCGCGGCCGCGCTGCTGCTGTACTTTGCATTCTGCTAGCTTCTTGTTGTTGCTGCTGTGTGTTGCTTCCTTCTTCTTCAACTCTTTCCTTCTTCACTCTACTTCTTACTTGATCTTCTTTCTCACCTGCTCACGTCCAGCTGCTATCTACATTCTTGCTCAAGTTCATCGTACTATGTTAATGCTATTTCCATGCCTTTCCATGTTATGGGAGTTCCAGCTATGCATACTACAAAATAAACATAAAAAGCGAATAAAACATAATAAAACTACTTAAGTTGAGCATAATTCTCGTGAGTTGGTAACCAATAAGTAGGTATAAAATCTACTTATCAAATACCCCCAAACTTGAATTATTGCTTGTCCTCAAGCAATGCATACAAAAATAAAATGAATAATGCAACTACATGCTATGCAAACTATACTATGATGCAAGTGAGTCCCAAGATTTCCAGCTAAATTGGAATTCCAATCAAGTGTGCCTCAAAAAATTATCCAAATTCAAGAATAAAGTACCAAACTAAGCTACAGACATAACATTATACAATCAAATAATCTAAACTCACTATAAAGATGTTGTGTATGTGTGATGTGTTCATAAATAAGCTTGACCAAGGCAAAGATTACACATGTTATACTGCTCAAGATAAAAAATTAAAGTTTAAATCAAAAATCACATATACTAATGAGACATCAACTACTCCAACACCTCAATACAAACTATGGTTCAACAATGAGTTTATTCTGCTTTATTTTTACTCAAAAGGCAATTTTTGCACTTTTCCGCGGTGTTTATTGATTTCTTTTCTTTTTTCCATGACTGTGTAATGCCTCATTCCATTAGGTTAATAGTGCTACCCCTTAGCGAGCTTTCAACCAACAACTCCCAGACCATAAAAGACCTTAGGGCGCTAGGTGTAAAGGCAATCCCCTCGGGCGTACTTGCTCAAGTAACAAAGGCCCTGAAACGAGACTAGTCATGATAATTTTTCAAAAAATTTCCCTTTTTCTCTTTTTTTTTTATATATATAACAAGTATACCCATGTGTTCCCAAAATTTGATTTTCAGTGTTTTCAAAGTCTATGTCCACTTTCTACACAATTCTATCTTTAGAAACAAAATTTTCTACTTAGCAAGCAAAACATGTTATTTGTATTCCTCGGAAGCCACCACCCACATCACCATTCAATATTTCTTGGCCCACTACTGGCTAAACCACCTGGGCACTCAGCCCAATGTGAGTCGGGTCGCTTAGCCATGCTTCATAATTAGAAAAACGAGCACCGTGGAAATACATGCCACTCATCCAAAGAAAGATGATGGAGAGTTGGCCGAAATGGGCATTAAAGACTTTTCGAGAGATCTTCTCCAAATCACTGGTATGACTATCGAAATCGTGAGCATCAGCATATAGGTTCCAGATCCAATTGGTAGTGTTAGGGCCTTTAGCTAGTGTTCTTGAGAAATGACCCGGTCTGGCCCATTCCTCGAAAGAAGTTTTTATGTGATCCCTATCTACCAAAATTTTTACTTCTGGTTCCGGCGAACGAATAATCATTGAGTCCTCCTCATTCCGGACAACACATACAAAGAGACCCGCCAACAGTCAAATAATTAGTGAATCTTTAAGAGATATTTATATAATGAGTTTGTTTCTCTTCTATTTTTCTATCTCTGATCTATCTATTTTCTTTAGTTAGCATATATGAACACCTACGTGCTAACCGATAGCATCTAAACAACAAGCATGAACTAAATCATGTATATCATTATAACTAAGCTCATGTTATCCACTAAATTCAAGAATCCATCAAATTTCACATTCATCATTGGCTAAACTAGAACTCTACAAAACTAGATACTTGGGATTATGCAACTAAACATGCGACTACAACAGATAATAGTCACTAAAATGAAAAAAATTTCTGCATAAATAAACTAAACATATAAACATGCAAAAATTATATGATGCAAATTAAACACTAATAAACACCCCAATACCCCCAAACTTATAATAGTCATTATCCCCAATGAATGAAGGTAAAGGGTTATAAGAAACTTCCCTAATTTTCAGCATGTCCACCCTCCTCGGGTGGTGAATCCGACGGTGGAAAAGGCACGATTGTCCCAAACTGTGGCCACTAAAGCATTGTTCCTTGCTGTGCAAAAGCTTCGACTAGTGACCGCAATAATCCATTTGCAAGGGCTGAAAAATTGTCGTACATAGCATCCATTTTATTCTCCAACCTTCAGAGGCGACGATCATCATTTTTAGCAGTGGCATGGGCTGAAGTTCCTGCGTCAGTGGGCTGTGGAGATGGCACTGATGATGCGGCTGGAAGAATGAAGCCTTTGCCCCTGGGGTACGGTGTACCCCCTGTCCAATCCTCAAATTTGGCATTCGCGGCATGAGTGATGACACTTGGAAACTACATTTGTGCATTTGCCCATGTGATTCCCGCTCGTACACATAAATGAGCTACAACTGACGCATGTGGAATGCTTCCTGTGGTGCTTCCCCTCATGTAGTGTAGCATATTTTAATTGAGAAGATGGCCCACATCAATGTATTTTCCTGTAACTATACCCCATAAAATTATTGCCTGCTCAGTTGTGATCTTATGCTGATGTGATGATGGCATTAGCTTTGCACAGATAAATAAATTCCAAGCCTTAGTGTAGCGAGTGAGGGTTAAAGCCAGAAAATTTGTAGGCTAATTTGTACCAGGCTTACAATTCCACTGCGTACCCGGTACGCACAAATCAGTGATAACCATGTCCAAGTCGGTCTCAAATCGTTCAGCCTCTACCCAATTTACATTTAGACCCCCAGTTGGTGGATGAGGTAAGTTAAACACACCTCGAATCTCCTATGGGCGATAGTCCACTTGAACACCCTGAACATAGGATAGTCCACTCATGGTTTCCTTCGCGTTGGCATAAAATTCACGTACAATGCCCATGAGGGCAGGCATGGGTGAAGACACCAATCCCATCCAACGCAGCTCCTTAATTATTGCCAATAGTTCTCCATCCTCTTTCCCAGGCTTGAATCCACGCTCCTTCATAAAGGTCTTAGCCACTATCCTGTAATACTCAGTTTGAGCATCAAGGCTGATAAATTTGGTAAGGTCGACCATATCCTCACTCTGACTGCTTGACGATGAAGATGATGGAGTAAGGGAGCGTGCTCTCTTTGGCCCCTTATCAAATGATGAAGAGAAACTCTTGAGATGAGAACTAGACTGATGACAAAATTCTCTGTATATTTTGACAAACAAATGACACCCCCAAACTCTTGGCTTTTCAATACTCTAACAAACCCTAATGCGTCTTTGAAACTGAATGGGTGATAAGGTTGAATGTGGGGAAGAGAAACTGATTGCGTAAAATTTGTAGTGGGGGAGAAGTTAAGATTTGAATGGAAACGGTTTGGGAGATATGAAGAGATAGGCGTCGGTTTTGAAAATGAAATGGGGAGACACACATTTTAGAGATTGGTAACTGATATAAGAGTTGGAGTGGTACACGTTTTAAAGTGTTTAAAATTTTTTTGCTACCGACCTCGGGCGCGACCGTGCTGTATTTATGGCTGATGATGGCGCGGGCGCGCGGCTGTTGAACGTGTGAGGGGTGCAGGCGCACTTTTTAGCAGAATGTAAAGAAGCCCAGTACGGGCGCGCCATATTTGAACAGTTGAACTGCGCGGCCGCGCTGCCCTGTACCCTGACAAAAATTGAGCTGGATCTTGAAGTAGAAATAAGTGGCTGCTGACATTATGTAATTCACCTGCACATACAACAATTACAATTATGAGATATCCCAATTCTCCAAGATCAAAACATGAACTAATTAATATGCATGATTGAATATATCCTAAAAGAATGCTCTATATACTACTCCTAACCAACATAATATGCACATGCATTTTTTTTTTCATTTTTTTTATTTTTTTTCATTTTTTTTAAAATTCTTTTAAATTTTTAAATTTTAATTTTTTAAATTTTAATTTTTTAAATTTTTTATTTTTTCATTTTTTTTCGAATTAGTGAATTAGATTTTTTCGGATAGTTAGTTTCTCTATCTAGGTTTCCTTTCTCTGCCTTCTCTCCTCGTTCTTGAGCTACTGTTCTGATCTTTTTCTCTTTTCTGGCCATTTTCTTTTCCTCTTCTATGGTTGATTACTCCCATCTTTCGGGGGGAAACTCCATTAGCAGTCCTTCTAGGGCGGGGTGTTCTAATTTGGGGTTTTCAAACCCAAGGGCTTCTTTCGGTACTGATTCTCTTGAATCGACCCAGGCTTGGTCGTGGGGTGGTTAATTCTTCCTCTCCTGTCCGTGGTGTGTCGGAGATGGTGGAGTCTGTTGTAGTTCCGCTCAATGTTACAGTGGATTCTAATGATTCGGATGCTAACAGTGAGTTTGAAGCTAGTTTAGGGCTTAAACAGGGCTCTGCTATGAAGGAAATTTTTAGTGCTGCTCAGCAAATTTCAAGTCGTGGACATATAGAAGCTGCAAATGAGCGGTAGAAGAGTAATACCCTGTTGGACTTTATTCTTGCAAAGGGTTTCAATATTCAACAGGTTTCGGAGTTTGCTAATGGAGGGCGGTCTATCCGTCAAGTCAATGCGCTTGACATGTTTGATGATAGTCCAATGATGGACGACAGTTCTGGTACTCAGTTATTGGGTCTAGTCTCTGAAGATGGTGGTCTACGGAAGGTAGCTGCTCCTATTGTGAGTGCTGATTTAGAAGAAGGGGAGCTGCCTTGTTCGCCCAAAAGTTCTAGGAAAGAGGTTGCAGGGTTGGACTTAACTGGTTACTTGGGTGTCTCTCAGGTCAAAAGCTATCTTGGAGCTCTGTTGTGAGTCAGGACTTTCCTAAGTCAGGTTTAGTTCTTGATTTTTTCCCCCTTCTCCACCTGCTGTCGAAAATGGTCCTATTACTATTAAGCCTCCTTCTTATGTTCTTCTGTTGGGGAATAAACTTTGGAACTCCTGTTTGGTAGGTAGTTTTATTCACTCTAGACTGCCTTTCAAGCTTATGGAAGATAGTGTTCATAAACTGTGGGATAAGTTTGGCTTACAAAAAGTGTTCCTCCAAGATAAGGGGTTGTTTATTTTCAAGTTTTCTGCTCCTGAGGAACGTGTCAATGTTCTCGCCTTAAGACCTTGGTACGTTTCAAATAAGCTCTTCTGTCTTAAGCGTTGGAAGGAGGGAATGGATTTCCAGTCTGAAGCTTGTTCTAATGCCCCAGTTTGGGTCAAATTTCATAATGTTCCTCTGTCCTATCTTTCTGCTTCTGGGTTGAGTTATCTTGCTAGTGGGATAGGCAAGCCTTTATCGGTAGATAAATTAACTAAAAAATTGGAGCCTATGAACTTTGCTAGGATGTGTGTTGAACTTTCTTCTACCTCTGCATTTCCATCGAGCCTGGATGTTATTGTTCTTGATGAGGACTCAAAATTGGAAAAAGTTGTCGTGGTTAAGGTGGAATATCAAAATAGGCCCCAGCTTTGTTCACATTGTAAGACTTTTTGGCATTCCTTGGTCCGATGTCCTAGTGCTAACTATAAATGGGTCCATAAGGCTTTTCCTCAGGTCTCTGAGCGTGTTCTCTCTGAGCCTTTTGGAGAACCCTCTGTTCTAGATCCTACGCTTGCTTTAAATTCTGATTGCTGGACTACGGTTACTAAAGGCCCAAAGCTGCAGGGTGGACTTTCTGCTCTTAAGAGTTCGCTGCTCTCCTCTGTTGCCCCTAGTTGCAACCCTTTTAATCCCATTTCTCCTGGGGAAGGAGGTATTTGTGACTCTTTCTCTGACACTGACGGTACTCCTCTGCCAAATCCTCTTGTGGAAAAGTTAAAATAAATCGATGAGAAGGAAGTTAAGGATCTCAAGCATTAAGCTAAAATGTCCTTTGATGTTAGTCAAGCTTCTAAGAAGAAGATCAAAGGAGGGGGGAGCAAGCTATCCCCAGTTTAAATCTTTCCCTTTTTATGTTAAATTTTTGCTCTATGAATATTAGAGGTATAAATATGTCTCCTAAGCAGGATAGTGTTCGTGCTCTCATTAGTAAACACGGCCTCTCTTTTGTTGGCCTAGTTGAAACTAGGGTCAAGTGTTCTAAGGCTAATTCCCTTTCTAAAGCTATTTATAAGAATTGGCAATGACATTTTAACTATGAGCATCATGTAAATGGCCGTATTTGGGTTGGATGGGACCCAATTTTTTGGAATGTAAATATCCTATCTAAATCATCTCAATTTATTCACTGTTATGTTACCTCTGCTAGTTATGACTTTCAATCCTTTGTTACCATTATATATGGGCTTAATACCCCATCTGAAAGAAAAGTTTTGTGGAATGACTTAAGGGCTATTGCTCCTATTGATAAACCCTGGACTCTTCTTGGAGACTTCAATGTTGTGCAATCTCTTTCTAAAATTGATGGAGGGGTTGGGTTGTGGGATTATGGAATGCAAGACTTTAAGGATTGGCTGACTGATCTGCATCTGGTGGACATCAGGGCTGTTGGGCCTCATCTTACTTGGTGGGATTCCCATTTGTCTAATCCTACTTACAAGAAGCTTGACAGAGCCCTTGTCAATAATCTTTGGCTGGATTCTTTCCCCAACTCTCAGGTTATTTTTTCCCCTCGTGAGCTTTCTGATCACTGTCCTATGGTGGTCTATTCTGGGCAGGTTCTTCCGTTCCTCCCTAAGCCCTTTCAATTTTTTAATTTTATGACTGGTCTGGACAACTTTCTTGGAGTAGTACAGGAGGCTTGGAGCACTCATTGTTCAGGTGATCCTTTGCAAATCCTTTCTGGGAAGCTTAGAGCAGTTAAAAGGGCCTTAATGAGCTTGAATAAACAAAATGGCAACCTTACTTCTAATGTGGAGAATATCAAGGATAGTCTACACTCTACTCAGCTTGCTCTTGATTCTAGGCCTTCTGATATAAATCTCCTCAATCTCCAGTGGTCTTAATCTGCTAGCTTGTGGGCTACTCTTTTGTGTGAAGAGAAAATGTTTAAACAGAAATCCAGAATTCAATGGCTTAAGGAAGGGGATAAGAATTTTGGTTATTTTCATAACCAAGTCAAAAATAGATGGAATCGGAATAAAATTTTGGCTATTGAGAATTCCGTAGGTGATTTGTGTTATGGTCATCTGGCTGTTCAAAATATTGCTGTGGGCCATTTCAGTTCCATTTTTGGGTTCCTCTTTTCCTATCGAAGACCTTCTTCTTGATTGGGATCCTGAAGTGTATAACTTGGCTTCCCTTCAACAAGCTCGGCTTCTTGAAAGGGATGCTTCTGATGATGAAATTCTGCACACCTTAAAACACATGAAGCATAACAAGAGCCCTGGCCCAGATGGGTTTAATGTGCACTTCTTCATTCATACTTGGGAGATTTTTGGTAATGTTTTCACTTCTGCCATTCAATCTTTCTTCAGGCAGGGATGTTTGTTAAGAGGATCTAACTCAACTGCCATTGCTCTTGTGGCAAAAATTCCTAACCTTTCTATGAGTGATTTTAGGCCTATTTCCTGCTGCAATACTACCTATAAATGCATCTTTAAGATCATTGCTTCTCGGCTAAAGGGTATTCTCCCGACTATTATTTCGCCTTACCAATCTGCTTTTATTTCAGGAAGGAGGATTGGGGACAACATCCTCTTGGCTCAAGTATTATTCAGGAACTATCATAGACCTTATTGTCCGGCCAAATGTGCTATAAAAATTAACCTGCGGAAAGCGTTTGACTCTGTCTCTTGGGACTTCTTATTGTCTGCTCTTAAGCTTTTTAATTTTCCTCCGAAGTTCTTGTACTGGATTAAGGCATGCATTACCACGACCAGTTTTTCTGTTAAGGTTAATGGTGCTCCTTGTGGCTACTTTAAAGGGGCTAAAGGTCTTAGGCAAGGTGACCCCTTGTCACGTTATCTGTTTGTCATTGTTATGGAAGTTCTTTCTCTCATGCTCTCGAAGGCCTCTAAGGATCCTGCATTTCGGTTCCACTGGAAAACTGCTCCCATATCTCTTACTCATTTATGCTTCGCAGACGACCTCATTATTTTTAGCCACAGAGACCTTGCCTCTGTTATGATTATTAAGCTGTGTCTTTAGAAATTTTCATCCTATCCGGGCTTACACATTAATGCTTCAAAAAGTATGTGCTTCCTATCTCATGTTCCGCCTGATATTGCGGATTCCATTATCTCTTCTTTGGGGTTCCAGTTAAGGATCTTTCCTGCAAAGTTCTTGGGAGTTCCCTTAATTACCTCCAAATTAAGTCTTGCAGATTGTCAGCCGCTTCTCGAAAAGGTTAAATCTAGAATTAGTTCGTGGACCAACAAATTTCTATCTTATGCTGGCAGACTTCTATTAATCAAATCTGTTATTTATGCCATTCAAGCTTATTGGTCTGCCCATTTTATTCTCCCTGCTGCTGCTTTAAAAGATCTTCAGTTTACATTATCCAGATTTCTATGGAAGGGTCCTTCTCTGTAGAAAAATGGTTCCAAAGTTGCTTAGAACAAAATATCTCTTCCTTTTTTCGAAGGGGGTCTTGCTATTAAGAATCTTGTAGATTGGAACAAATCTTTGATCATGATGCATCTTTGGAAAGTCATTGCTCCTAATTCTAATTCTATCTGGGCTACATGGGTTCGTGAAGTTCAGCTTAAGCATAATTTTTTTTGAATTACCCATATCCCTAACGATTGCTCTTGGATCTGGAGGAAAGTGCTTCAATTAAGAGATCTTGTTCGTAGACATATATCCTTTAGTATTGGCAATGGTGCTAACACGAGTCTATGGTTTGATCCGTGGCTTGGGCAAAACCCTTTGGCTTCCTCAGTGCACTCTTCCCTGATTGTCAACTCTGAACTTGGGCCTAATGCTTCCGTATGTAGTATCATTCTTAACTCTAGATGGAATCTACCAAATTCCAATTATAACGATGTCATTGCGTTTAGGTCCTCTTTTGACCTCTCTAGGAACTGTGATTCGAATTGTCAGGATGGACTTATCTGGGACGGGACTTTAGCTAAGGAAGTTAAAGCTTCTACTATCTGGCGTTCCTTTCGTTAGGTAGGGTTGACTGTAGGGTGGCATAGTCTAGTTTGGCATAAGATTGTGCCACCTCGGCACTCTTTCCTTCTGTGGTTGGCATTCCATAAAGGGTTGCGGACTCTCGATAAACTTCTACAGTTTGGCTTTTATGTGTTCTTTTCTCCAACGAAAGGGAAACTTTCCATCATCTATTTTTCCATTGTAGTTATTCCTTTCAGATTCTGGTTGCAGTTCTTAGACGCTGTAATTGGCGTGGGTTCAGTCGTAGTTGGACCTCTATCACTGAGTTTATTACTCGCAGCTCCTACCATAACTTTCATCATAGTCTTTTGCATTTTGGTTTTGCTGTTGTGGTCTATAGGATATGGCAAGAACGGAATGCTAGGATTTTTACTAAAGTTGCTATTCCTGCCCGGAACATTATCCTTGATATTATTCATTTGTTTAAGTGTGGTCTCCATACTAATGCTAGGTTTCAAAAAAATAAATCCAGGTTATGTTTTCAACTTCTTGATTTGTAAGATTTGTTAGATTTGTAAGTGTTAGTGTTGCTGTGTTATGCTTCATGGCTGGGTTCGTGGGAGGGCTGATGAAGCTATGGTTTTGAGCTTGTCTAGCAATAGAGCTTCAGTCTGCTGGTTTGTTGCTGGTTTGTGCTTGCTGTGATGTCTACAGGTGTTTTGTTTAGCTGCAGCTATTTGTTGTGCAGCTGTTGTGATGTGCTTCTGGTTTGGGGTCAGTCGACTGGTTTTCTTGCATGTGGCTGTGTAGTGCTGCTTCTGTTAGGGGGTCTAAATGTTGGTTTGCTACAGTTTGTAATCAGGTTTTGCTATGGTATGTTTTTGGTTGGGTTCTGCAGAATTTTGTGGTTGGAGCTCCTGCTAGCTGCTGTAGTCGCCCCTGGGGTTTCTTCTAGTGGGTTTCAAGTTAATGGGCTAGTTAGTTGGTCCGTGTGCTGTGCTGGTTTAGCTACTGCTGGGCTGCTAGCTGGGCGGGGCAGATGGGCCCTTGTCTTGGATCTGCTGTACTCGGTATGCAGAAGATGGTTTGAGATCTCTGCAGGTGTACTAGATGTATACAGCTGAGCTGATGCAGTTGCTGGCCTATAAGTTGTGCTGTGCTATTGTAGATCTCTGATGTGCTGTTGCTGGCCTATGAGCTGGTGTGTTTTGGGCCTGCAGTTTGTTTCACTGCTGCTCAAGCTGTTGGTTTTCTGATGTCTTCTTTCTCGGCAGCTGTAGTAAACCATTTGCTGTGTTGCTGGTTTGGTGTTGTTTTGGCTTGGGTTTGGTTATTGCACCAACGGTGTCCACGCATATTGTCGGTTATTTACTGTTGTTGTTTGTTCTCTGTTGAATCTTGTATGCTAGTCAAGTTGTGGTTTACTACAGCCATCACAGGGCCTGTCCTATGATGGCTATGGTATACTGTTTGGGGCTTTATATCGTGCACTTTGTTCTTATTCTTTCTTTAATTCCGTCTAAATTTAGCAAAAAAGAATTAAACATGAAGATGAGAAATAGACATGATTCAAACAGAATTAAACAAGAGGTAAGGATAGAAATAATAGGGTGCCTCCCATTGATCGCTAAGTTATAGTCAGTTAGCTTGACTATCTCTGCTTTATTCATGTAGAAGAAAGAATTGAGGTGATCTTCTGCCTGTCAACCTCACCACCAAAATAGTGCTTAAGACGCTATCCATCGACTTTAAAAGGCTTGTCTAGAAACTTATCAAATATCTCGATCGCACCATGGGGATAAACCGTCTTCACAATAAATGGCCCTGACCACCTTGACTTGAGCTTCCCTGGAAAAAGTTTAAGTCTTGAATTAAATAATAGAACTCTTTGCCCTGGTTCAAACGCTCTTTCCATAATCTTGCGGTCATGCCATCTCTTCACCTTTTCTTTGTACATCTTGGAGTTCTCATAGGCTTGCAATCTGAATTCGTCCAACTCATTGAGCTGGAGTAGACGTTTGTCTCCTGCAGCCTTCAAGTCGAAATTCAGCTTTCTTATTGCCCAATATGCTATGTGTTCGAGCTCTATGGGAAGGTAACAACTCTTTCCATATACCAGCTGAAAATGGTGACATTCCCAATGTTATCTTATAAGCAGTCCTGTAGGCCATACTGCATCATCTAACTTTAATGACCAGTCTTTCCTTGTGGGATTCACGACTTTTTCAAGAATTCTCTTCACTTCACGATTCGACACCTCTGCTTGGCATTAGTCTGGGGATGGTAAGCTGTAGCAATGCGATGACTCACCCCATACTTGGCTAACAAAGCTGTGAACTGACGATTACAGAAATGGCTGCCCTCATCACTAATAATGGCCCTCAGAGTCCCAAACCTTGTGAAAATACTCCTTTGTAAAAACCTTAGAACCACCCGAGCATCATTAGTTGGAAGAGCTGCCATTTCCACCCACTTGGAGACATAGTCGACTACTAATAAGATATACAGATTCCCACATGATGAGGCAAACGGTCCCATAAAGTCTATCCCACAAACATCGAAGATCTCCACCTCGAGGATAGTGTTCAATGGCATTTCGTTCCTCTTGGATATGTTCCCAACTCTCTGACATCTGTCACATTTCTGAACGAAACTATAAGCATCTTTAAAAATTGTCGGCCAGTAGAATCTTGCCTGCAAAACTCTAGCCGCTGTTCTTTCACAACCGTAGTGACCTCCATACAATGACGCGTGGCAATCTTGCAAAATACTCTCTGTCTCGCTATATGGGATACATCTCCTTATCATCTGATCAGCGCACTGCTTGAACAAGTACGGCTCATCCCATATAAACCACTTCACATCATGCAGAAACTTCTTTTGATACCCAATCAAGTTAGAAGGGATTATCTTGCTTACTAGGAAGTTAGCAAAATCTGAGAACCATGGCACTTCACCTTTCACCACAAATAACTGCTTATCTGGGAAGGACTCATTAATCACAACCTTGTCATTTACATCTCCTCCCGGATTTTCCAATCTAGATAAGTGGTCCACCACTTGATTCTCAGTCCCTTTCCTGTCCTTGATTTACAAATCAAATTCTTGCAGAAGAAGTATCCACCTTATCAAACGAGGTTTTGCATCTTTCTTTGCCACCAAATACTGAATTGTTGCATGGTCTGTGTAAACTATCACTCTCGTCCCAATCAAATAGGCTCGAAACTTATCAAAAGCATACACAACTGCTAAAAGTTCCTTCTCTATGTGGTGTAGTTTAACTGAGCATCAGTGAGGGTCTTGCTTGTATAGTAAATCACATGAAAAATCATGTCCCTTCACCGGCCTAAAAAAGCCACCACAGCAAAATCACTTGCGTCACACATCAATTCAAACGGAAGTTCCCAATCAGGTACTGTGATCACTGGTGCTGTAGTTAATTTTTTTTTCAGGTGCTCAAATGCAGACATGCAGTCTTCATCAAACTTAAACTGTGATTCCTTCTCCAATAGACTGCAAAGTGTCTTCGTGATTTTGGAGAAGTCTTTAATAAACCTTCGATAGAAGCCTGCATGTCCTAAAAAACTGCGAACACCTTTAACAGAAGTAGGTGGAGGCAACTTTTCAATGGTCTCTAACTTGGCTCTGTCCACCTCTAGTCCTTTCTTCGAAACTTTGTGTCCCAAGATTATACCTTCTTGTACCATAAAATGACACTTTTCCCAATTCAGCACCAAATTTGTCTAGACACATCTCTTCAACACCATCACTAAATTCTCTAAACACAAATCAAACGAATCTCCAAATACTGAGAAGTCATTCATAAAGACTTCCACATTGTGCTCCACCATATCCAAAAATATCACCATCATACACCTCTGAAATGTGGTCAGGGCATTGCATAACCCAAAAGACATCCTTCTGAACGCAAACGTTCCATATGGACATGTGAAAGTTGTCTTTTCCTGGTCTTCTGGAGCTATCACAATCTGATTATACCCTAAATACCCATCCAAAAGGCAATAGTACTCATGACCTACTAGTCTGTCCAACATCTGATCAATAAACGGAAGTGGGAAGTGATCTTTCCTTGTAGCTTTATTAAGTCTGCGATAGTCCATGCAGACTCTCCACCCCGTCACTGTTCTGGTTAGTATCAATTCATTGTTTTCATTGGAGACTACGGTCATTCCCCCTTTCTTTGGCACACACTATGCCGGGCTCACCCAAGAGCTGTTTGAGATCGGATATATTATCCTTGTGTCCAGCCATTTCAGAACTTCCTTCTTTACCTCCTCCTTCATAATTGGATTAAGTCTCCGCTGTTGCTCCACTGAGGGTTTACTATCATCTTCCAGTAGGATCTTGTGCATACAGAATGATGGGATGATCCCTTTGATGTCTGCTATGGTCCATCCAACGGCTGATTTGAACTCTCTTAGAACTCTTAGTAGCTTTTCCTCCTAACAAGATGTTAGTGCAAAAGAAATAATAACAGGTAACTTTGAATTATCATTTAAAAATGCATACCTCAAGTGGTCTAGAAGAGGTTTCAATTCAAGTTCTAGAGGCATCTCAAGCGATAGCTTGAGTCTTGCTGATGACTCTCCAGCATTTTTAAGTGGCTTGACAGGAATATTCATTTTTCGAAACCGTGGCACTATGTCAAGTATCTGTATAAATTCAGCAACCTCATCATCTTCCATCTTTGAATTTCCTAAAATAGCACTTTTTAAAAGCTCATTTTCCACCAAATTCTCTACTTCATCATTCATCATCTTGTCCACCATATCAATCCTAAAACATTCTTCTTCGTCTATAGGAAATTTCATAGCCTTGAACACGTTGAAGGTGACTTCTTGATCATGAACTCTCATTGTCAACTCACCTTTCTGAACATCTATTAAAGTGCGTCATGTGGCTAGGAATGGTCTCCCCAAGATGATAGGTATGCTTCTGTCTTTTTCATAATCCAAGATGATGAAATCAGCTGGGAAAATGAATTTGTCCACTTTAACCAGCACATCTTCTACAATACCCCGTGGATAATGGACCTGTCAGCAAGCTGTAAAGAAATATCTGTCGGGCTTGGAGCCGGCAATCCCAACTAATTGAACACTGACAGAGTCATTAAGTTGATGCTCGCCCCTAAATCACATAAGCATCTATTCAAACACATTTTCCCTATTGAACAAGATATCGTGAAGCTGCCTGGGTCCTTTAGTTTCGGAGGTAACTCGCGCTGAAGTACCGCACTACATTCTTCAGTCAAGGCAACTGTTTTGAAGTCTTCTAATCTCTTCTTCCTTAACAATATCCCCTTCATGAACTTTGCATAACTTGGCATCTGTTCTAATGCCTCAGCGAAAGTTATTTTGATTTGTAGCTTCTTGAATACCTCCAAAAACTTGTTAACTGCTTATCTTCCCTTTGTTTCTATAGTCTTTGTGGATATGGAATAGGGGGATGTACAGGTGGTGGTCTATTAACTGGTTTCTCAGTTAAGTTTTCATATTCTTCTCCACTTCCCCTTGTTCAGAACCTTCTTTACCCAAACTGTCATCCGAAAATTTATCTTCACTGCGCACCCGCACGATTTCCCCTTGCAATTGAGGCGCGGGCGCGCCATGCTGCAATCTGCTTCCCTGATCTTAAGGTAATGACCTGACACTACTCCTTACCCTCTCTTCTTGGATTTGCTTCTGTATTACTTGGCAAAGACCCTGTGGTCTGTTGTTCAGTGAATTTTCCATTTGGGCCATCTGAGTTTCCAAATTTTTTATAGCCACTTCTTGGCTCTTGATCATCACTTCTGTATTTGCCATGTACTTGAGCATCAACTCTTCCATTTCTGACTTTTTCTCTGTTTGAGGTGAAGGTGGTGGATGATGTTGCTGTTGTTGTTGAAATCCTAGAGGGTAGGGTGGTTTCGGTGCATATTGTTGATGAGATGGTTGTGACTGATAGTGATTTTGAGATTGAAATTGTTGATTTTGTTGATGTTGATTGTTTTGGTTGTTGCTCTAGCTGAAATTGGGATGGTTGCGGTTGTTGGAGTGGTAAGAGTTCTGAAACTGATTATGAGGATTTTGGTAGTTACTCACGAATTGCACTGATTCTGAACTTATAGCACACTGATCGGTTTGATGTGACCCCGCACATATCTAGCATACATAAGCAACTGGTTTTACCTTACTCTCTGCTAAAGAATCAATTTTCTTCGCCATAGCTACCATCTGAGCTGACAATTACGTAATAGCATCCACCTCTAACAATCTCGCAACTTTAGGCTGTGACATCCTGGCTGTAGGATTCTGAAAATCATTAGCTACCATTGTCTCTATAAGATCATAAGCCTCTTCATAACTCTTAGCCCATAAGGCTCCTCCCGCAGCAGCATCCACTATAGGCCTAGACTGCCAATCCAATCCATTGTAAAAAGTATTAGCATCCAATCCGACATTCCATGATGGGGACATTTCCTTAACATCTCCTTGTAGCGTTCCCAGGCTTTATATAATGATTCACCATGTTGTTGCTCAAACTGGGAAATTGCAGTCTAGCCATGGGGAAAAATTTGGCTAAGAAGTTATGTGCTAAGTCCTCCCATGTAGTGATAGACCCTGGTGGTAACGAATGGAGCCAACTTCTAGCCTTATCCCACAGAGAGAATGGAAACAGTCTGAGTCTAATTGTATCCTCTGACACCCGATTGTACTTAAATGTGTCGCATATCTCTATTAAGCTCAATAAATGCTCGTTCGGGTCATCTGCAGCAACACCTCCAAACTGAACCATATTTTGAACCATTTGAATAGTTCCCGATTTGATCTCGAATGTGTTGGCTGCTATAGCTGGCCTTACTATGCTCGACTGTAACTCATTAATCTTAGGCATCAAGCAGTCCCTTAAGGCTCAAAATCTACTTGTACATTCCTACGTGCTCTCGATCTCCAAGCACTACCGTTGATATTTTCCTATGCAGGAATCAACTCAAGATGAGACGATCGAGTGCGCATATACTATGCACAAGTACCTGAAATGAAAACAAAAATAAAATAGAAATAAAATAAGATAAGAATTGTCTAAGTCACACAAATTTAGCTTTAATTGATGCCGACAATATTAAAAATAAACGCCTTTCCCCGACAACGGCACTAAAAACTTGTTGCCTCCTTTTTGTTTTAGCAAAATGGACTCTAACTCATGCAAGTATACATGGGTCAACAAGTAGTACAGAATAAAAAAGTATCGATTCACGGAGAAAGGTGATAAATCTAAATTATCATGCAATAACTTAATCACTGTATTTATATGCTTAAACGATCAACTCACAATTAACTTGAATTCTAAATTAATTATCAACACAAAAATTATAATACTAAAATAAAATAATCAATTTGGAGAGAAATGAGATTCTAATATCATTTCATGTTTCATCTAAATTGCAACCCTCATGTAATGCTTACTTATTTATTATGGAAAGCTAGTCAAGAGCACAAAAGTGGAACATAACCATCTCTCAATGAACTATGTCCAATTTACACAAAATCCACAATTGATAGAATTCATGTAAGCATCAAAGTTACCAAACTCACTATATGTCTATGTGAATTTACAATGATGATTTTAAGTGCAAGCTCTCTTCATGACTACACAAGATGGACCAGTATATGCCTATCCGGGACACAAATCACAAAGCTTAAACAAATCAGCCTCATGAACATATGTCATTATGATCTAATCTACACTTATATTTCATTTTCCAAATCCATACAAGCAATAAGTGTGAATGGTGATCAAGCATTCAAGCATTTAGCACAATCCTAATGGGCATTCCACTGATAAATATGCAACATTACAATCAGGTATACATATTTAAACTACGCATCAAAATCCATTAGAATCCAATAATGGAATTTAGTTCATTTCTGAACCAAAAGCCATTATGGGATTGAAGCAAATCATGGAAAGGAACAATGTAAATAAGAGATTAAAGAGAATTAAGAAATCAAATCTATAAAGCCCTACTGCAAAGTCTATTTCCAGGTTTTTTTAAATCAACAGAAATCTCCAGAATGCAAAATTAATAATTATTCAGCAATCTAATTAAACAAAGGAGCTTAAAGTAGTAATCAAATGCTCTCCCTCAGTCTAGAGTAGTCTAAACCTAAGAACAGTAATTAATAATCAAAAACCACGTCTGGTAACCAACCATATCGTTTCAGATGAGCAAAACACACTCAAATTCAAATTATAAAAAGTCAACAACTTAAATTGAATACGACCGGCGCGGTCGCGCGATGGTTCAAAGGGTTTCGGGAGCGGGTGCCTTGTTAAGCAGTATGCCAAGTGGATGGCGTGGGCGCGCCTTTGTTACTGAAGCGTGGCCGCGCAGCTGCCTTATCTGCCTCTGTATTCTCTTTAGCGCGGGCGCACCATGTTTGACTGTAATGGCAGCGCGATCGCGCTGATGCTGTACTTTGCATTCTGCTAGCTTCTTGTTGTTGCTACTATTTGTTGCTTCCTTCTTCTTCAACTCTTTCCTTCTTCACTCTACTTCTTACTTGATCTTCCTTCTCACCTGCTCACGTCCAACTGCTATCTACATTCTTGCTCAAGTCCATCGTACTATGTTAATGCTATTTCAATGCCATTTCATGCCTTTCCATGCTATGGGAGTTCCAGCTATGCATACTGTAAAATAAACATAAAAAGTGAATAGAACATAATAAAACTACTTAAGTTGAGCATAATTCTCGTGAGTTGGTAACCAGTAAGTAGGTATAAAACCTACTTATCAATAAAGACAAAGTATATAGTTATAAATGAAGCTGCAAGTTGATTATTTGGATGAAATGTTGATTACAAAACTAAGAATAGTTCCTAAGTCTCATCTTGGATCTAAACATGTGTTGTGGCAATTTCGTTTGATTAGGGAATAATTGAAAGAGGAGAAGTCACTATAGAGATACTAGACTCGCAAAATTAACATTACATATCTATTAACTGAAGCTTATACAACAATAGGATGATCGTCACTTAGAGAAGAAGGGTATGAGATACCATGACGATTGGCTTTTAGTGCAAGTGAGAGATTGAAAGTAATATGCACATAAGTCAATCATATTTGATAATAAAGCATATACTTTGTAACAATCTTATTCATTTATTAATTAAAGAACTGTTTATTAAAGGCTTTTTATTTTTCTACATGGTGTTATTTTATAATATGTGATAAACACATAATTTTGAGCAATACTTTTAGAATCATGATGATGATCATGCTACTGAGATCTAAATTCTTAAATAGCTAACAAACTAAAATTGTTCCTAATCGTTAGATTACTAAAAAGGAATTAGTGAATCTAGATGGATTGGTACATACGTTGCTTGCTCATTGGATGAGGATGATTGATCTCATAATCATTTGTGTGGTGACACTAAAACACTACACCAAAAATGGCATCTAGTGACAGACAAATCCTCCACAAGACATAATATATCACTTACAAGAGATCTATTGTGAAGAAATATTTCCTTCACACGATTGCTCGCATACTGTAACGAACGAGAATTTTTATGTAATTTAAAATATTTATTGAGTTAAATAAATATTTTAATTAATTTATTTACTGACATAAATAAATAATTGTTGAAATTGTGGTGTAATAATTTAGTTAAAGTGTGTTATAATAATTAAATTAATGAATGGTAATTTTATGATTTGAAGATTTAATTTAATGAGATAATTAAATTAAATGAATTATTAAATAATTATGGTGTAGTTCTAATTTGATTTTATAATTAAATTAGAGATTTATTAGTTGTGGAATAAAATTATAATTTATAATAGAAATTATAATTATATGTTAAATGTTAATTTGAATTATTAATTTAATTGAATTAGTGTATAATGGGTGTGACATAAGAACTATATAATATAAGTGTTATAAAAATAAATTAAGGAGGGAATTTTAGTGTATAGCCAAACATGGCCTTGTGGCATTTGATATAATATAACTGATAAGTTGTTTGGTTTTTTTTTTAACTGAAGTACGTGGGTTATATGCATATCAGTTGCGTATTATTCCTAAGGCTAAGAAACACAGAGAGTTAGAGAAGAATTTGAGAGAGAGTAAGTGAGGAAATTGAGAGTTTTGCTGTGAATTGGGAGTCAAGAGGAAGAAGAGGGATTGTTGAAACCTTGTCACCATCTTTGCTAATCTACTACAAAGGATTAAGGGTAATAATCTATTCCTAACTTCCAAGTGTTGGTTTTGTAATTTTTATTCTTTGTAATTGATTTTGTTGGGTTAGGGTTTGGATTGTTGATTTTATGAGTATATAATCTGATAATTGTCATATATAACCAACATTTAGTGATCAAATTCGTGTAAACATGTTGAAGAAGAGGAATTTGAGTTTTGGTTGTAATATGTGTATTATGGCTGTTTTAGAGATAAAATTGGATATGAATTTATGCTGTAAATTGAAAGTTAATGATTGCTTTCTGCGATACAAAAATAATGTAATTTGAACAAATCAAAATGGTTGAAAATTGAAGTAGTGGTGAATGATTTCGTTATGTACGATAAAACATGAAAATTGGTATGAACTTGGAAATTGAGTCCTTAAAATTGGTTGTTAAAGTGGTTTATGATGTTAGGATTGCTTTATAAATATTTGGTTTTGAGTTTATAAAGCTTATATAAACATCTGGGCTTGGTTAATTTGGTGTTGGGTGAAGAAATTGGAATTTTTGGTTTAGAAGAGATTCTGAATTCGTATTTCTGGAAAAATGAGTCTGGGGTCGAGCGCGGGCGCGCTGCCTCTGGGCGCAGGAGCGCTGGATTCAAGGGTAGCCAGTGGTCAATCAGAAGACCTAATAATGAACTGTTAACACTATAGCTTGGGGAATGCTAACCTAACTTATTTTAATGATTGTAGAGAAATATAAAACATGTTATAAGACATTATAACATATTGTAATCACAAAGTTGAAACTATAAGTTTTGAATTAATAAGTTGTGACAGTTGGAATGTGATGTCATGAGAATTGAAGTTGTTTTTCAATCACCATGTCGTGTACTATAATATAATTGGGAGTTCAGGTTCATGGTACGTGAATGATTAGGATAATCAGATCTTAAGCTAAAGATTATAAACTTGACTAAAATGAGTAGTTAACCAATGAAGTTAATGTTAATATAATTAATTGGTATTGTGATCCTAATGGTATATGTAGGGTATTTGGCGAACGTTTGTAATAATTGTATAGCTTACACACAAGACAAGTTTCCTAAACCTTATTCTAATGTTGAGCAAGTTTCTTGTCTCTATTTTGATTACGATTATGCAAGTTCTTGTATTCTAATTCTTTTACATTGATTAATTTTCATATTCCTAACTTGATATCGTTACGTAAGTTTATTATCTTTGAAATTTTATTGAGCAAGTCCCTAACTTTTGTTTCTTGTTATTCAAAGCATAAATTATTCAAGTTCGTTGATCCAAATGAGACTTCCTAACTCTTTTGGATGTAACACTTTGGATATATAATATTTATTCAATTGTAAATTGTTGACATTCATTTTTTGATTTAAATATCATTGTCCAATCTTACATACTCGTGTTGAACCTTCGAATGACTAATAAACCTTTATTGATTTGACTAATCTATCGTCGATGAGTGTTCTAAAATTCTAGAACCACTGTTAAGCTAATTCAAACTAAACTTTCTTTAGTGCGGGAATCCTAAAGTCAAACTGAGATGAACAACCCTAATATAGGGGATTATGTACGCATTATCATTTAGATGTTTGTGCACAATACATGGTACGAAGGGCTGATCCCCCTAAGTACGAAAGAAAAGGTCTGTATAGTCTAATGACTATTAAAGGTTGAGGTAGAAATACTTAGTAACCTTGGGACATAGAAATACTTAGCAATTGTTTGCTCACTCTTGCATTTAACACTGTAGCTAAAGTCGAGAAAGTTGATGAACCGACTTCTAGCAAAGGCAAGGGCAAGATGTCCAAGTGATGAAGACTTATTTGAATTTACTTAACTAAATCTATGTTAAAAGACTTATTTTTTCTGTGATGTATTCCGCAAACTTATGTAATAGTTTAAGGTTAGATTACTTGGGATTTGTTTTACGTTGATGTAACCCTATAAAGGGAAGGATTATTATTTAAGTTGTTTAATTTATGTAATTATCCTTGATTATGGGTAGTTATAAGTAATTATTTTGGATAGTGAGCACCAAATCCTATGGGGCGGATTTGGGGGTGTCACACATACGACCTCCTCGCAATTGAGTATCATTCGCTAAGTTGTAACTAAATATTTTTTGTGAATGATATATTGTGAATAACTTTTTATTAACAAATTATATTTGGTAATGGAATATTGTTATTTAGTGAAAGAATGGACTATTTTAAGAAGGACAATATTTTAAGAAGGACTATTTGAAATTAGCAAATAACTTTATTCCCTCACAAATAATATATTGTGAAGAACAAATTTTTTTAACGAGAGAACATTTTTCTTCACTAATTATAAATTGAGAATTTTTCTTCAATTTAGTGAGAGAAAATTTCCTTCACAAATTATAAATTTGTAAATAAAAAATTAATTACTAAATAATCAAAATTCATTGGAAATTATAATTGATTTTTAAAGGAGTGATTTATATTTATTATTATTATTAATCTCTAATTGATAAGACAAGGCATAAATATCTAATAAAATCAATACTTCACATATAAATAGATAATATTCGAGTCACATTAATTACAAAATTCATTATTGTATCTTGGTCTCCTGTAAGACCCCAACTTTTATAAATAAAGATGAATTTTCTATAAATATCATTTTTGAATATTATGGAGTGAAATTGATATAATGTTATAGTTGTGGGTAATATTTATAAATTTTACAAAGTACGCAAAGTGCTATATAATATTCGATTGGTCGGGAAATATTCGTTTTAATAGGAAATATTAGTACGACGACACAATCATTGGTGGACCCAACAACGAAATTATTGTCGGATTGAGAAAACGACAAAAATACTTTATGAAAATAACGACGGAAGTTTTACCATTAATACTGATGAACTACTCGGTAGTAAAAGTACAGTAATACGCATGGTTGCATAGTAGCACACGGTATTGATTATTGATGCTTACATGATAAGTCACTCAGTTTTGTTTTATTGGTATTATTAATGTAATAAAACAGAAAAGTTTTTTATATAAAACAGAATACTTTTATAAAGTTATTCGTTTTATTAGGCTAATAGTAAAATCTTTTTATATAAAACAGAATACTTTTATAAAGTTATCTGTTTTATTAAACAATAATTAGAATATATTATATTTTATTATGCATAGTGTTTGCATAGTGCCTGCATAATGTTTGCATAGTAAAATTTTTTATAAAGTTATTTGTTTTATTAGATTATAAATAGAATATATTATATTTTATTTAAAAGATTTTGCTTTAAATATGGACCGTCAGATTAAAGTAAATCAATCTAGACCGTTCATGAGTTAGTTACTATGCAGTCTATTTTTCTATAAATAGAAGCTCATTCCTTCATTATTTTCTTACGAATTCACTAAAACTCTAGAGAGAGAAACTATAGAGAGAAAGAAGAAAAATATTCTGTCACTTCACTACTCCGATATCAAGTTTCTTTTATTATTTGTTGTACTCGTAAAGGGTATTCTTTCTTTCTTATTCATGAAGAGAACTTCTGTTATTCCATTCTTTATTATTCTGTTGGAATAACCTGTATACGCGGGCTACCCTATACTTGGTGAAATTCTTCTGTTATTACATTTTTATTATTCTGTTAGAACATCATGTCTGTGCTTTATGCCGGACCTGGTTCTATTATTTATTATTCTGTCGGAATATCCTGTCAGTGCTTTATGCCGGACCTGGTTCCATTATTTATTATCCTGTCGGAATATACTGTCTGTGCATTTACGCCGGACCTGGTTCCATTATTTATTATTCTGTCAGAATATCCTGTCGGTGCATTTACGCATGACCTGGTTCTACTATTTATTTTTCTGTTAGAATAACCTGTCTGTGCGGTCTATCACATGCTTGGTGAATTTTTTTGTTATTCCATTCTTTATTATACTCAGTTGGTTAAAGTTTTGGCTTTTATACTCCATGAAATTAGTGGAATATCTTTGATATTTGCACTTCATCCAGTATCTTTTCATGAAAATATTCTTCTGAGCATTCTTGAATTTTACTCTACAAAGCATTATCAGGTTGACAATTTGGACGTTGTTGGTTCCTGGATAGATTAATTCTTGAACTTGTTTTATTGAATTCTTATATCATTGTCATCATCCTCATGTTTATATTCTGTTGAAAGTCATTTGTGGCCTGTAGTGCATAGATGGACTTGGTATGACTATGACCAGGGATTATTCGGTATAATTATGACCGTAATGTTACAAATGATGTGGTAAAAGTCCCCATTGGCCCGTAGTGCATTGATGGATAGTGGTTGGCATGATCATGACCATTAATGAATACACAAATATTCTTGGCCCGTAGTGTATGGATAATTGTGGTCGTGATACTAAAGAATATCCTTGGCCGTAGTGCATGGGTGATTCAATGATGTGGATTATTTATTAAGCTGAGTCCCAGCGATAAAAGTCATGAAAAACCTTTTAAATCATAGAAGATAGTAGATTTTATTCTCTACTTGACTCTTCTAATGGGTTGCTTGTTCCGCTGTAGTTAAACTTGATGTTTGTTATATTGTATCAGTTTAACACTGTTTAAGGCTAATGATAATTTATTTTACATTATCTTAGTCATAATATTTCTTACTGGGCTAGTTGAGTTTGCCCTTTCTTTCACTGTTCTCTTCAGGAAATGAGAATATAGTTGGGACGAGTCGGGGAATGGAGTGATGGACCAAATGATAGCATTAGTAGTCCTCACTATTTTATGTAATAGTGTGATAATAAATATAATGAGGACCCCATTGAGTTTGCATATTGTCTATCTGACAATATTTGTATTAAAACTCACAGCATATGTTTAGTCGTATTTTACACGACTGTTGTATAATTAAGTTGTATTTGAATTTTGTACCATATTTTTGGCGACTCAGAATAGGTGATGTATACCTATTTTGGGGGCATCACAGTTGGTATCAAAGCCTAGGGATATGATCCCTGGCTAAGATGTGAGATAAGAACTACGAGGGGAGAGACGGGGATTTCTTTCGTTAGTATGACCTACCTAAGTTTATTTGGTATTTAATTGGTTGGTCAGAGTATAGGGATAATATATGATATGTTAATTAACTCTTATTTTGTGACAGTATTTGAAAATGACATCCGAGAATGTTGAGAACGTCAATGGAGCACAGGAGACCGTTGAGTCTCCACAGATCAATAATCAGGATAGTGTGCATCAGGAAGGCGACAATCCTCAGGCAAACAACAACACTGACCAGATGATGAACGATGGAATGTTCAGAGGCTTTATGCAATTCATGCAACATCAGGCAGGTGGAAACACTGGCAACTCTCAGACGGTCATCGCCAAACAGTTCAAGGAGCTGGGACCACCGGAGTTTTTTAGAGAGCCAAAACCACTTAAGGCAGAAGCATTGATAAAGCAGATCACCAAGATATTTGATATCTTGGGATGCTTCGAGGAGCAAAAGGTTCCCTTCGCCACCTTTATGTTGCGTGAAGAGGCAGATTATTGGTGGGAATCTGTAAAACGTACCCAGCCTGAAGCACTCAAGATGTCTTGGGAGAAGTTCTAAGAGCTATTCAACGACAAGTACTTTCCCGAAAGTATTCGTCACATGAAAGAGGTGGAGTTTATCAAGTTGGAGCAGAATAATATGACCGTGTCGCAGTACGAAGCGAAGTTTGCCGAGTTGTCTCGGTTTGAATCCCACTTAGTGGATAATGAAGAGAGAATGATGCGAATGTTTTTAAGAGGTTTAAAGCCGGAGATACGTCAACATCTTATTTCTCATAAATTGTGTTTGTATTCAGATGTTGTAAATAGGGCTCAGTTAGTAGAGCGCGATAACGAGTCAACGCAACCAAAAGAGAGCAGCCGGCAAAATAATAATACCAATGAGAGCAGTCATCGAAGCGGTGACAACAAGCGTGGAGGGAATCAACAGGCTAGAAGTGGTAACCACTTCGGTGGTAATCAGGGACAAAACAATAAGAATGGACATTTCAAGAAGAGGAGATTCAACAATGATGGAAAGACGTCAGCACCAGCACCTGTTGTTAAGGAAGGAGAACGACCACCTATCATATGCTTCAAATGCGGAGGGGAGGGACATATCAGTTCAAACTGCACGATGCCGTCCAAAGCATGTTATAATTGTGGAAGAGAAGGTCACTTAGCTTGATTTTGTCATTCACCGAAGACAAGTTTAGCCAGGATGGAGGCACCAAAGGCCGTTCCAGAAAAGTCAAAGCCGGTAGTGCTTGAGCGTTTGTTGTGACCTCCCAGAAAGCAAGAAACCTGAATAAGGTCATCACGGGTAAGCTTATCATAAACTCTAGCGAAGTATATATAACTTATTTGATACCGGTTCTACCCATTCTTTTATTTCTCCTACTTGCGCTCAACTTTTAAATTTGACTCCGGAGAAATTAGACTTTGACTTATCTGTGGAAACTCCGTTGGGAGAAACATTCATTACATCCACTGTTTATAAGTCTTGTTTGGTTCAAATTGGTACCCTCACATTACCTGTCGATCTTGTTTCATTAAAAATACTTGCATTTGATGTGATTCTAGGGATTGATTGATTAACTACTCATCATGCAAAAATTGATTGTTTTCGTAAGGTTGTTAGCTTTCATATTCTTAATCAACCTATTATGCGAATTCAAGCGACCAAACCATTAAAATCAATCATGGTCATCTCAAGCCATAAAGCTATTTGTTTATTGAAAAACGGATGTCAAGCTTTCTTAGATCATGTCACGGATCTAAACAAAAATACGTCAGTTTTGAATGATATTTCTATTGTTAATAAATTTCCTGACGTATTCCCTAAAGAACTTCCTGGCCTACCCCCAAAGCATAAAATTAAATTTTGTATCGACCTTGAACCTGGTACAAAACCTATTTCTAAAGCCCCATATCGAATGGCTCATTGAACTTCAGGAGTTAAAGACCCAACTGCAGGAATTGTTAAACATTGGCTTTATTCGTCCTAGTACTTCTCCTTGGGGTGCTCCTATTCTATTCGTGAAGAAGAAAGATGGGAGTATGCAACTTTGTATTGAGTATCGGGAGTTGAATCATGTCACCATCAAAAATAGGTACCCATTACCACGTATTGATGACCTGTTTGACCAGTTGCAAGGAGCCAAATTCTTTTCAAAGATTGATCTTCGTTTCGGATATCACCAACTGAAGATCAGAACCGATGACATTCCAAAGATGGCTTTCAGAACTCGGTACGGGCATTATGAATTCCTAGTTATGTCCTTTGGATTGAATAATGCTCCTGCTACCTTCATGGATATGATGAACCAAGTATTCAAGGAATATTTAGATCACTTTGTGGTCGTCTTTATTGATGACATCCTTATTTATTCCAAAAGTCGTGAAGATCATGAGCAACACTTGTGGCTGATACTCAAAAAGCTTCGTGAAGACAAGCTTTATGCCAAGTTGAAGAAATGCGAGTTCTAGCTTGAGGAAGTAGCATTCCTTGGGCACGTGGTATCAAGTCATGGAATATCTGTTGACCCAGTAAAGATTGAAGCTATTCAAATTTGGGAGCAACCTAAATCAGTAACCAAAGTACGTAGCTTTCTTGGCTTAGCTAGTTATTATCAGAGATTCGTGGAAGGATTTTCTCGAATCGCTACTCCACTAACTCAGCAGACTCGGAAAGATACAAAGTTCGGTTGGAGCGAGAAATGTGAGAAGAGTTTCCAAGAACGCAAGAGGAGACTCATTTTAGCACCTGTTCTGACAATACCATCTGGTTCGGAGGGATTTGTCATCTACAGTGATTCTTCGGGCAAAGGGTTAGGATGTGTTCTCATGCAACATGGGAAAGTCATAGCTTATGCCTCACGACAACTCAAAGAATATGAGAGGAATTATCCTACTCATGATCTAGAGTTGGCAGCTGTTGTCTTCGCACTAAAGATTTGGAGGCATTATTTGTATGGGGAGAAAGTGGAGATCTTTACGGATCATAAAAGCCTCAAATATTTCTTCACTCAAAAGGAACTCAACATGCGACAATGACGTTGGCATGAACTGTTGAAAGATATAATCATACCATACAATACCATCCTGGAAAAGCGAACGTGGTAGCTGACGCATTGAGTAGAAGATCATATGCAAGTACGAGTGCGATATTGTCAACACAAAGGCCCATTTTGTGTGACTTACAAAGAATGGAGATAGAGTTAAAGACTCCAAGGACCCATGTGATGACGGCAAATATACGAGTAGAACCGACTTTAATCGATAAAGTTAAAGCTGCTCAAGCTACAGACCTGGAGCTGATGCGTATGAGGAAGAAAGTACAAGAAGGTGCTATGCCGGAAGCAAGAATCGATTAAGAAGGAATACTTCGAGTCAACTCCAGACTTTGTGTTCCTAACGACCCTGATTTAAAGTATAAAATCATGATGGAAGCGCACAACACACCGTTTGCAATCCATCCTGGGAGTACCAAAATGTATTGTGATCTTCGTCATACATTTTGGTGGAGCAATATGAAGAGAGAGATAGCACTGTTTATCTCAAGGTGTCTAACTTGTCAACGAGTCAAGGCAGAGCATCAAGTACCAAAAGGTTCATTGTAACCACTTAAAATTCCAGAATGGAAGTGGGAGCACATTACTATGGATTTTGTTACTGGTCTTCCCAAGGTTTCTCAAGGCATAGATGCAATTTGGGTCATTGTTGATAGATTGACCAAGTCTGCTCACTTCTTACCTATACGAAAAACTTATTCACTTGAACGTCTTGCTCGTATGTACATAAACGAGGTTGTAAGATTACATGGTGTGCCAGTATCCATAGTTTCTGATCGAGACCTAAGATTCACTTCACGATTTTGGGTTAGTTTGCAAAAAGCTATGGGCACGGATTTACGATTTAGTTCGGCATATCATCCTCAGACGGATGGACAATCAGAGAGGACTATTCAAACTCTTGAAGATTTATTAAAACTCTATGTTCTTGACTTCAAGGGAAGTTGGGACACGTTCTTACCATTGGTGGAGTTTTCCTACAACAACAGTTATCAAGCAAGTATTGGCATGGCTCCATTTGAGGCGTTGTATGGAAAAAAGTGTTGTTTCCCAGTATGCTGGGATGAGGTGGGTGAAGCAATGTTGTTGGGATCGGAGTTGGTACGTATGGCTACGAAAAAGATTCAAACGATTCGACAACGTATAAAAACCTCACAAGATCGACAAAAGAGTTATGCTGATCTTCATCGAAAGGACGTCGAATTTGATATATGAGATCATGTGTTATTACGAGTTGCTCCGTGGAAAGGAGTTACGAGATTTGAAAAGAGAGGAAAGCTCAATCCTCGATTCATTGGCCCATTTTTAATCCTCGATCGAGTAGGAACTATGGCCTATAGACTCGCTTTACCACCAAGTATGTATCGTGTTCATAATATTTTTCACATATCCATGTTACGTAAATATGTGGAAGACCCGAACCACATTATTGAGTTAGAACCGGACGAAATAGCGGAAGATTTAACGTATAAAGAGGTTCCTGTTCAAATCTTGGATAAGAAGGAACATATTCTACGCTCCAAGGTTATACCTCAAGTTAAAGTTTTGTGGAGAAACCACGATGTTGAGAAAATGACCTGGGAGTTAGAATCTGAAATGAAATCAAGGTATCCTTACCTCTTCGACATACCAGGTTCGTACCCTAATTTTGATGGTGAAATTTTATAAGAAGGGGAGGTTGTAAGACCCCAACTTTTTGAATAAAGATGAATTTTCTATAAATATTATTTTTGAATATTATGGAGTGAAATTGATATAATGTTATAGTTGTGGGTAATATTTATAAATTTTGCAAAGTATGAAAGTTGTTATATAATATTCGATTGGTCGGAGAATATTCGTTTTAATAGGGAATATTCGTACAACGACACAATCATTGGTGGACCCCACAACAGAATTATTTTCGGATTGAGAAAACGACAAAAATATTTTATAAAAATAACGGCGAAAGTTTTACCGTTAACTGTTGAAACACCCGGTGTTAAAAGTACAGTAATACGCGTGGTTGCATAGTAGCACACGGTATTGATTATTGATGCTTACGTGAGAAGTCACTCAGTTTTGCTTATTTTATGGACCTCCTATTTTGCCCATTTTTCAAAATAATCAGTAGAAATTTTAAAGGTGGGGCCATATGTGTTGAAAAATTGATTTTAGAAATGGGGGTGGGAGGAAGTTACGTATAGGGGAGGGAAATTATATATATATAAGTGTGAGATGTGTGTGTGTGTGTGTGTGTATATATATATATATATATATATATATATATATATATATATATATATATATATGAATGTGATATGGGTGAGAGTGATGTGTGTGAGAGTGACTTATTGGTGGAATTTAGTGTGTGAGTGTGTGTGTGTGTGGTGGGTATTATATGTATAGATTATGTGTGTGGAGATTATATATATATATATATATATATATATATATATATATATATATATATATATATATATATATATATATAATAGTGAAAGTTGACAAAATGGTAAGGGAGGAATCTTACAAAAATTATTACGGTGGGAGATTTTTTTTTTCAAAGCACCATGTGCTAATATGTGTGTGTGTGTGTGTGTATATATATAATATATATATATATATATATATATATATATATATATATATATATATATATATTTATTTTGTTTTACTTGAGATATAACATCCGTGGTTGCTTAGTAATTCATCCTTGAAATCATCACTTAGTGCACACGGATCAAACGGTACCCCTTCAATTCTCCTATAAATAGAAGCTCATTCATTCATTATTTCTTACGAATTCACTGAAACTCTAGAGAGATAAACTATAGAGAAAAAGAAGAAAAGTATTCTGCTACTTTCTTACTCTTATATCCAGTTTCTTTTACGGTAAGGGATATTATTTGTTGTACTCGTAAAGGATATTATTTCTTTCTTATTCATGAAGAGAACTTATGTTATTCCATTCTTTATTATTCTGTTGGAATAACCTATATACGCGGGCTACCCTATACTTGGTGAAATTCTTCTATTATTCCATTCTTTATTATTCTGTTGGAATATCCTGTCTGTGCGTTTTACGTCGGACCTGGTTCCGTCTTTATTATTCTGTTGGAACATCCTGTCGGTGCGTATTACGCCTGACCTGGTTTCGTTATTTAGTATTCTGTTGGAATAACATGTCTATGCGAAGTACCGCATGCATGGTGATTTCTGTTGTTATTCCATTCTTTAGTATTCTGTTGGAACATCTTGTCGGTGCGAATTTCGCTTGACCTGATTTCGTTATTATTATTCTGTTGGAATAACCTATCTATGCGAAGTATCGCATGCATGGTGATTTCTTTTGTTATTCCATTCTTTATTATACTCGTTGGTTAAAGTTTTGACTTCTATACTCCATGAAATTAGTGGAATATCCTTGATATTTGCGCTTCATCCAGTATCTTTTCATGGAAATATTCTTCTGAGCATTCTTGAATTTTACTCTACAAAGAAGTATCATGTTGACAATTTGGACGTTATTAGTTCCTAGATAAATTAATTCTTAAACTTGTTTTATTGAATTCTCATATCATTGTCATCATCCTCATGTTTATATTATGTTGAAAGTCATCTGTGGCCTGGAGTGCATAGATGGACTTGGTATGATTATGACAAGGGATTATTCGGTATAATCATGACCGTAATATTACAAATGATGTGGTAAAAGTCCTCATTGGCCTGTAGTGCATTGATAGACAATTGTTGGCTTGATCATGACCATTGATGAATACACGAATATCCTTGGCCCGTAGTGCATGGATTATTTGTGTTTGTGATACTAATGAATATCCTTGGCTGTAGTGCAGGGATGATGTGGATTATTTATTAAGCTGAGTCCCAGCGATAAAAGTGATGAAAAACCTTTTAAACCATAAAAGATAGTAGATTTTATTCTCTACTTGACTGTTTTAATGGATTTCTTATTCTGCTGCAGTTAAACTTGATGTGTGTTATATTGTATCAGTTTAATACTGTTGAAGGCTAATGATAATTTATTCTACATTATCTTAGTCATAATATTTTTTACTGGGCTTGTTGAGCTCACCCTTTTCTTTCATTGTTCTCTTCAGGAAATTAGAACGTAGCGGTGACTAGTCGGGGAACGGAGTGACGGTTCAGATGATAGCATTAGTAGCCCTCACTATTATTCTATGAAATAGTATAAAAATAAATGTATTGAGGACTTATTTTGAGTTTGAATACTGTTTAGAAGACAATGTTGTATTAAAACTCACAGCTTATGCTTTGTCGTATTTTACACGACAGTTGTATAATTAAGTTTTTATTTGTATTTTGTACCATGTATTTGACGACTCAGAATAGGTGATGTATGCGTCACATCCGATATTAAGTTTCTTTTACGGTAAGGGATATTATTTGTTGTACTCGTAAAGGGTATTCTTTTTTTCTTATTCATGAAGAGAACTTCTGTTATTCCATTCTTTACTATTCTGTTGGAATAACCTGTATACGCGGGCTACCCAATACTTGATGAAATTTTTCTGTTATTATATTTTTATTATTCTGTTGGAATATCCTGTCTGTGCTTTACGCCGGACCTGGTTCCATTATTTATTATTCTGTCGGAATATCCTGTCAGTGTTTTACGCCGGACCTGGTTCCATTATTTATTATTCTATCAGAATATCCTGTCTGTGCGTTTACGCCGGACCTAGTTCTATTATTTATTATTCTGTCGGAATATCCTGTCTGTGCATTCACGCATGATCTGGTTCCACTATTTATTTTTCTGTTGGAATAAGTTGTGCGGTCTATCGCATGCTTGGTGAATTCTTTTGTTATTCCATTCCTTATTATACTCAGTTGGTTAAAGTTTTGGCTTTTATACTCCATGAAATTGGTGGAATATCTTTGATATTTGCGCTTCATCCAGTATCTTTTCATGAAAATATTTTTCTGAGTATTCTTGAATTTTACTTTACAAAGTAGTATCAGGTTGACAATTTGGACATTGTTGGTTCCTGGATAAATTAATTCTTGAACTTGTTTTATTGAATTCTTATATCATTGTCATCATCCTCATGTTTATATTCTATTGAAAGTCATCTGTGGCCTGTAGTGCATCGATGGACTTGGTATGATTATAACCAGGGATTATTCAGTATAATCATGACCGTAATATTACAAATGATGTGGTAAAAGTCCTCATTGGCCCGTAGTGCATTGATGGACAGTGATTGGCATGATCATGACCATTAATGAATGCACAAATATTCTTGGGCCGTAGTGCATGGATAATTGTGGTCGTGATACTAAAAAATATCCTTGGCCGTAGTGCAGGGATGATTCAATGATGTGGATTATTTATTAAGCTGAGTCCCAGCGATAAAAGTCATGAAAAATCTTTTAAATCATAGAAGATAGTAGATTTTATTCTCTACTTGACTCTTCTAATGGGTTGCTTGTTCCGCAGCAGTTAAACTTGATGTTTGTTATATTGTATCAGTTTAACACTGTTAAGGCTAATGATAATTTATTCTGCATTATCTTAGTCATAATATTTTTTACTGGGCTAGTTGAGCTTACCCTTTCTTTCACTGTTCTCTTCAGGAAATGAGAATATAGTTGGGACGAGTCGGGGAACGGAGTGATGGACCAGATGATAGCATTAGTTGTCCTCACTATTCTATGTAATAGTGTGATAATAAATGTAATGAGGACCCCATTGAGTTTGTATATTGTCTATCTGACAATATTTGTATTAAAACTCACAGCATATGTTTAGTCATATTTTACACGACTGTTGTATAATTAAGTTGTATTTGAATTTTGAACCATGTTTTTGGTGACTCAGAATAGGTGATGTATACCTATCTCTTTAAGCCAGCATCCTAGCTTCACTGCTCTCATACAACTTAGGTCATCCCACTACGGATTGAACCTCTCACGTTTGCAGTTTGGTTACCCATACATGGGATAAAACTTCTCGTACCTGCAGTTTGTCATCAACCTAGGATCAAACTTTCTCTTCCCCGCAGTCTATCTTGCATATGAGATTAAACTTTCTTCCCCACAGTTTGACCTGTAGATGGGATTAATCATTCTTCCCCGCAATTTATCCTGCACTTGGGATCACGTTTTTCAACTCACTCTGAGGGGTGAACTACATCGACCTGATCTCCTTGATACACGAGAGTACGTAGGCAACCATATTCTATATGGCCCGGTTGCAATAAATAAAAAACAACAAAAACATTTTTACCCTTTTCTACAAAAACAAAAACCACAAAAACACTTCTACAACCTTTTTCATCAATAAAGCTTCTACACCCATCTGCCTTTCATAAACAGCGTTGATCCTCTTACACCAGGTTCGAACTACGCAGACCTGATCTCCTCTGCAATAGGAGTACGTAGGCAGCCATTTATGGTTCGGTCTCACCCCCTACCAAAACACAAATATCTGTCAATGGTACTGGGATCAAATTTCAATCCACCACATTTCATTGGCTTCAAACCAAAGGGATGGAATTACCCAACCTCTCCTCATGAATAGGAGATTCGACGACCATCTAAGCTGCGGTTGTACCTTGAAGAGTAACACCAATCCATAAGAGATGGAATTAACTAGGCTCCTCCTAAATAGGGGTACTGGCGACCATCTGTGGTGCGGTCAATCTCAGAGAGGAAAGTGATAGACTCCACGGCACGCTTGCGTGAGGTGGTCGTCGCCCCGATCGTTTCTAGCACAGTTGTTGGGTGAATTGCTTGCAACACCTTAACCCCTCGCCTATATGTAGGCGGTAATCTTGGTACAATTGCTCGCGTTCAGAATTCTGCTTTGAATGGACACCAACGACACCTTGACCCCTCGCTTATATTGAAGCGGTAATCTCGGTACAATCGACGATTGATGCGGTAGAAGACGCCACACACAACTATGAATTGTTGTATGATAAGTCAAATTGAATCTCAAAGAAATAACTAAGAAAAATACTTAGGAATTCTTCAAAGAACCAAAAGTAGAGAATAACGTCACAAATATATTGAATAATGAATAATGTATATTGTGTTTGATTACATAACTGGGACCTCTATTTATACTACTCAAAACAATCCAAATCCTAATAGGAATGTATAAACTATAACCCTAATTTCTATAAAGAAATAGAAGTCAATTTAGAAAAGAACTCCTAATTAAAAAGAATTCCTAATTACAATAGAATTTAAAATTAATTCTAAATCCCAAATATTTTCCCAGTCGCGTTTGGACTCTTAATGCCGCACGAAGCCACCGAAATTCCTTCATGAAAGCCACGAATCCTTGTACTGCTAGGACTTTACGTGCTCCAGCTTAATGATTGGTGATATGTAGACCATTGCTTCATGTATATTAATGTTGAGAAACCCACTTCAACTTGGTAAAAATATTAAGTCTGATAACTTTGAAAAAGGTATGGCCCACGTGAAATTGAATTTCCTTTGCACATGAATAAGCTTTAACTTGCTCAATATATACTTGGCCCAATTATTGAGATTAGTCCTCATCAATTTGCTAATCTGGACAGCCCACATGACTTAATATAATACTTCCTTGGATAATCTTCAGCCCAATTATTTGAGATTATTTGATGAACACTTGACACTCGAGTTGATAAATTGACGAAAATTCTGACCCGGTCAATCTGTCATCAGAAAGCCACAACCCTATCCACATTTCCATACAGAAACCAGTCCCAAGACACCAAAGATGGTAGGGATACACACAGATCCATAATCTATTCTGAACTATCCAGAGACAACTCAATGTCCATCCAGCAAGGAGGAATTCAGAATACATCAAGATCACAAGCCCTGAAGAAGCAGTCAAATATCAAGAAAGTATCAGAGCATATCTAAAAGGGAAGTGATCAAAAATATATTTCCCTACTATATATATATAATGCTTTTTGATATACACAATGTAAACTGTACATGACAAAATGGCTAAGCTAGTCTGTGCAGGAAAATACAAGCCCATCTACAAATCGGTGTATATGCGAGCTAACAAGCCCAACAAGGCATTCCTCTCCGAAGAAGGAGGCAAGGCTGTGGTCTCCTATACAAGGATATCCACACAACCCAATAGATCTACACCCATCTGTATGGTGACCATATGCTCATCAATATATGTGCTCATCTCTGCAAGCATGCCAGTGGTAAGGGACCTCACTGCAGTACTGTCTGTGACGGCTACATCCCAAGCAGATATGACACTATCCCTCTCAACTATCACTGCATCTCTGGCTGATCTGGCCTCATCCCATTTAACAACAGTGATATCTCTACGAGCCAATGCCTCGTCTCTCTCTAACAGAGCTACGTCTCTCCCATCAAGGGCAGTCAACATCAAAGATCGAGCCTGATCTCTCTCGAAGGTCATCAGATGAAGACTCTGCTCCAGGTACTGTGCTGAATGCTGAATCACGACAGTGCTAGTACTGGGAGAATTTAAAGGAGATACTGGCAACCCAGTAGATGGCTCCTGTAAGACCCTAATTTTTTTTTAATAAAGATGAGTTTTCTATAAATATCATTTTTAAATATTATGGAATGAATTTGATATAATGTTATAGTTATGGGTAATATTTATAAATTTTGTAAAGTACGCAAGTTGTATAATATTCGATTAGTTGGGGAATATTCGTTTTAACAGGGAATATTCGTACGACGGCACAATCATTGGTGGACCCCACAATAGAATTATTATCTGATTGAGAAAACGACAAAAATATTTTATGAAAATAACGACGAAAGTTTTACCGTTAGTACTGTTGAACTACTCGGTAGTAAAAGTACAGTAATACACGTGGTTGCATAGTAGCACACGATATTGATTATCGATGCTTATGTGATAAGTCACTTAGTTTTGTTTATTAGTATTATTAATGTAATAAAACAGAAAAACTTTTTATATAAAATAGAATACTTTTATAAAGTTATCTGTTTTATTAGACTATAAATAGAATATATTATATTCTATTATGCATAGTGTTTTGTATAGTAAATTTTTTTTATATAAAACAGAATACTTTTATAAAGTTATTTGTTTTATTAGATTTTAAATAGAATGTATTATATTTTATTATGCGTAGTGTTTGCATAGTGTCTGCATAGTATTTGCATAGTAAAATCTTTTTATATAAAACAGAATACTTTTATAAAGTTATTCATTTTATTAGATTATAAATAGAATATATTATATTTTATTTAAAAGATTTTGCTTTAAATATAGATCGTCTGATTAAAAGTAAATCAATCTGGACCGTTCATGAATTAGTTACTATGCAGTCCATTCTTCTATAAATAGAAGCTCATTACTTCATTATTTCTTATGAATTCATTGAAACTCTAGAGAGAGAAATTATAGAGGGAAAGAAGAAAAGTATTCTGCTACTACACTACTCATATATCCAGTACTCTTCTTCTTAAGGTAAGGGGTATTATTTCTTTTGAATTCATGAAGAGAACTTCTGTTATTCCATTATTTATTATTCTATTGGAATAAGGTGTATACGCGGGCTACCCTATACTTGGTGAACTTCTTCTGTTATTCCATTATTTATTATTCTGTTGGAATATCTTGTCTGTGCATTTTACGCCGGACCTGGTTCCGTCTTTATTATTCTGTTGGAATATCCTGTCTGTGCGTTTTACGCCGGACCTGGTTCTGTCTTTATTATTCTGTTGGAAAATCCTGTCTGTGCGTTTTACGCCGGACCTGGTTCCATTATTTATTTTTCTGTTGGAATAACCTATCTGTGCGGTCTATCGCATGCTTGGTGAATTTTTTTGTTATTCCATTCTTTATTATATTCAGTTGGTTAAAGTTTAGGGTTTTATACTCCATGAAATTAGTGGAATATCTTTGATATTTGCGCTTCATCCAATATCTTTTCATAGAAATATTCATTTGAGCATTCTTAAATTTTACTCTACAAAGCAGTATCATGTTGATAATTTGGATGTTGTTGGTTCCTGGATAAATTAATTCTTGAACCTGTTTTATTGAATTCTTATATCATTGTCATCCTCCTCATGTTTATATTTTGTTAAAAGTCATCTGTGGCATGTAGTGCATAGATGGACTTAGTATGATTATAACCAGGGATTATTCGGTGTAATCATGATCGTAATGTTATAAATGAGGTGAAAAAAGTCCTCATTGGCCCGTAGTGCATTGATAGACATGATCATGATCATGACTATTGATGAATACACAATATCCTTGGCCCGTAGTGCATGGATAATTTGTGGTCGTGATACTAATGAATATCCTTGGTCGTAGTGCAGAGATGATGTGGATTATTTATTAAGCTGAGTCTCAGCGATAAAAGTGATGAAAAACCTTTTAAACCATAAAAGATAGTAGATTTTATTCTCTACTTGACTCTTTTAATGAATTGCTTGTTCCGCTGCAGTTAAACTTGATGTCTATTGTATTTTATCAGTTTAACATTGTTGAAGACTAATGATAATTTATTCTGCATTATCTTAGTCATAATATTTCTTACTGGGCTAGTTGAGCTCACCTTTCACTGTTCTCTTCAGGAAATGAGAACATAGCCGGGACTAGTCTGGAAACGGAGTGACGGTCCAGATGATAGTATTAGTAGTCCTCACTATTCTGTTAAATAGTGTGACAATAAATGTAATGAGGACTTATTCTGAGAGTGGATATTGTCTAGAAGACAGTATTTGTATTAAAATTCACAGCTCTCTTGTTGTATATTAAAGATTGTATTTGTATTCTATACCATGTATTTGGCGACTCAGAATAGGTGATGTATACCTATTTTGGGGGCGTCACAGTTGGTATCAAAGCTTAGGGATATGATCCCTGGCTAAGATGTGAAACTAGAACTAGGAGGGGAGAGACATGGAATTCCTTCGCTAACCTACCTAAGTTTATTTGGTTTATTTGGTATTTAATTGGCCGGTCAGAGTATAGGGATATTATGTTACATGTCAATTAACCTTTACTTTATGGCAGTATCTGAAAATTACATCCGAGAATGTTGAGAATAGCAATGGAGCATAGGAGACCGTTGAGGTTCCACATATCAATAATCAGGATAATGCACATCAGGAAGGCGACAATCCTCATGCAAACAACAACACTGACCAAATGATGAATGATGGAATGTTCAGAGGCTTTATGCAATTCATACAACATCAGGCGAGAGAGGCTCCTGTCCAAAATGTAGGTGGAAACACTGAAAACTCTCGGGCGGTCACCGCTAAGCAGTTCAAGGAGCTGGGACCACCAGAGTTTATTGGAGAGCCAAAACCATTTAAGGTGGAAACGTGGATCAAGCAGATCACCAAGATATTTGATGTCTTGGGATGCGCCGAGGTGCAAAAGGTTCCCTTTGCCACCTTTATATTACGAGGAGAGGCAGATTACTGGTGGGAATCGGTAAAGCGTACTCAACCTGCCGCATTGAAGATGTCTTGGGAAAAGTTTCAAGAATTGTTCAATGACAAGTATTTTCCCGAAAGTATTCTTCACATGAAAGAGGTAGAGTTCATCAAGTTGGAGCAGAATAATATGACCGTGTCGCAGTACGAAGCTAAGTTTATTGAGTTGTCCCAGTTTCCATCCCACTTGGTTGATAATGAGGAAAGAATGACGCAGATATTTTTAAGAAGTTTGAAACCGGAGATACGTCAATATCTTATTTTTCATAAACTGTGTTTGTATTCAGATGTTGTAAATAGGGCTCAGTTATTGGAGCGAGATAACGAGTCAATGCAACCAAGAGAAAGCAACTGACAGAATGAGTGGTAACAGCCATCGAAGCGGTGACAACAAACATAGAGGGAATCAACATGCCAGAAATGGTAACCACTTTGGTGGTAATCATGGCCAAGGTGATAAAAGTGGATATTTCAATATGAGGAGATTTAACAATGATGGAAAGATGTCAGCACCAACACCCATTGTTAAGGAAGGAGAACAACCACCTATCATATGCTTCAAATGTGGAGGGGAGGGACATATAAGTCCAAACTGCGCGATGCCATCCAAAGCGTGTTAAAATTATGGAAGAGAAGGTCACCTAGCCCGATTTTGTCGTGCACCGAAGACAAGTCCAGTTGGAATGGTGACACAAAATATCGTCCCAGACAAGTCAAAACCAGTAGTTCAAGGGAGAGCGTTTGTTGTGACCTTCCAGAAAACAAGAAAACCGAACGAGGTCATCACGGGTAAGCTTATCATAAACTCTAGCGAAGTCTATACCTTATTTGATACCGGTTCTACCCATTCTTTTATTTCTCCTACTTGCGCTCAACGATTAAATTTGACTCCGGAGAAATTAGACTTTGACTTATCTGTGAAAACTCTGTTGGGAGAAACCTTCATTACATCCACTATTATAAGTCTTGTTTGGTTCAAATCGGTACCCTCACATTACATGTCAATCTTATTTTATTGAAAATACTTGCATTTGATGTGATTTTAGGGATTGATTGGTTTACTACTCATCATGCTAAAATTGATTGTTTTCGTAATGTTGTTAGCTTTCATATTCCTAATCAACCTATTATGCGAATTCAAGCGACCAAACCATTAAAATCAATCACGGTCATCTCAAGACATAAAACTATTCGTTTATTGAAAAACAGATGTCAAGCTTTCTTAGCTCATGTCACAGATCTAAACAAAAATACGTCAGTTTTGAATGATATTTCTATTGTTAATGAATTTCCTGACGTATTCCCTGAAGAACTTCCTGGCCTACCCCCAGAGCGTAAAATTAAATTTTGTATTGACCTTGAACCCGGTACAAAACTCATTTCCAAAGCCCCATATCGGATGGATCCTATTGAACTTCAGGAGTTAAAGACCCAATTACAGGAATTGTTAGATATCGGTTTCATTCGACCTAGTACTTCTCCTTGGGGTGCTCCTATTCTATTCGTGAAGAAGAAAGATGGAAGTATGCGACTTTGTATTGATTATCGGGAGTCGAATTATGTTATCATCAAAAATAAGTACCCGTTGCCTCGCATTGATGACCTGTTTGACCAGTTGCAAGGAGCACAATTCTTTTCAAAGATCGATCTTCGTTCTGGATATCATCAACTGAAGGTTAGAACTGAGGATATTCCAAAGACTGCCTTCAGAACTCGATACGGGCATTATGAATTCTTAGTCATGTCTTTTGGATCGACTAATGCTCCTGCTCCTTCATGGATATTCAAGAAATATTTGGATCACTTTGTGGTCGTCTTTATTGATGGCATCCTTATTTATTCTAAAAGTCGTGAAGATCATGAGCAACACTTGAGACTGATACTCCAAAAGTTTCGTGAAAACAAGCTTTATGCCAAGTTGAAGAAATACGAGTTCTGGCTTGAAGAAGTGACATTCCTTGGGCAAGTAGTATCAAGTAACGAAATATCTGTTGACCCAGCAAAGATTGAAGCTATTCAAAGCTGGGAGCAACCCAAATCAGTGACCAAAGTACGTAGCTTTCTTGGCTTTACTGGTTATTATCGGAGATTGGTGGAAGGATTTTCTCGAATCGCTACTCCACTAACTCAGCTGACTCGAAAAGATACCAAATTCGGTTAGAGCGAGAAATGTGAGAATAGTTTTCAAGAACTCAAGAGAAGACTCATTTCAGCACCTGTTCTGACCATACCATCTGGCTCGGAGGGATTTGTCATCTACAGTGATGCTTCAGGCAAAGGGTTAGGATGTGTTCTCATGCAACATGGGAAAGTCATAGTCTATGCCTCTTGTCAACTCAAAGATTATGAGAGGAATTATCCTACTCATGATCTAGAGTTGGCAGCCGTCGTTTTTACACTAAAGATTTGGAGGCATTACTTGTATAGGGAGAAAGTGGAGATCTTTACGGATCATAAAAGCCTCAAATATTTCTTCACCCAAAAGGAACTTAACATGCGGCAACGACGTTGGCTTGAACTGTTGAAAGATTATGATCATACCCTCCAATACCATCCTGGAAAAGCGAACGTGGTAGCTGACGCATTGAGTAGAAGATCATATGCGGGTACGAGTGCTATATTGTCAACGCAAAGGCCCATTTTGTGTGACCTGCAAAGGATGGAGATAGAGTTAAAGACTCCGGGGGCCCATGTGATGATGGCGAATATTCGAGTAGAACTGACTTTAATTGATAAAGTTAAAGCTGCTCAAGCTACAGACCTGGAGCTTATGCGTTTGAGGAAGAAAGTGCAAAAAGGTGCTATGCCGGAAACAAAAATCGATAAGGAAGGAATACTGCTAGTCAACTCTAGACTTTGTGTTCCTAACGACCCTGATTTAAAGTATAACATCATGATGGAGGCGCACAACACACCGTTTGCAATCCATACTGGGAGTACCAAAATGTATCATGATCTTCGACATACATTTTGGTGGGGCAATATGAAGAGAGAGATAGCGCTGTTTATCTTAAGATGTCTAACGTGTCAACGAGTCAAGGCGGAGCATCAAGTACCAAAAGGTCCATTGCAACCACTTGAAATTCCAGAATGGAAGTAGGAGCACATTACCATGGATTTCGTTACCGGTTTTTCCAAGGTTTCTCAAGGCACAGATGCGATTTAGGTCATTGTTGATAGATTAACCAAGTCGGCTCATTTCCTACCTATACGAAAACTTATACACTTGAACGCCTTGCTCGTATATACATAAACGAGATTGTAAGATTGCATGGTATGCCAGTATCCATAGTTTCTGATCGAGACCCAAGATTCACTTCACAATTTTGGGTGAGTTTGCAGAAAGCTATGGGCACGGATTTACGATTTAGTTCGGCATATCATCCTCAAACGGACGGGCAGTCGGAGAGGACTATTCAAACTCTTGAAGATCTATTAAGACTCTGTATCCTTGATTTCAAGGGAAGTTAGGACAAGTTTTTACCATTGGTGGAGTTTTCCTACAACAACAGCTATCAAGCAAGTATAGGCATGGCTCCATTCGAAGCGTTGTATGGAAGAAAGTGTCGTTCTCCAGTATGTTGGGATGAGGTGGGTGAAACAACGTTGTTGGGACCGGAGTTGGTACGTATGACTACGAAAAAGATTCAAACGATCCGGCAATGTATAAAAACCTCACAAGATCGACAAAAGAGTTATGCTGATCTTCATCGAAAGGACGTGGAATTTGATATTGGAGATCATGTGTTGTTACGTGTTGCTCCATGGAAAGGAGTTACGAGATTTGGAAAGAGAGGAAAGCTCAATTCTCGATTCATTGGCCCATTTTTAATCTTTGATCTAGTAGGAACTGTGGCCTATACACTCGCTTTACCGCCAAGTATGTCTCGTGTTCATAACGTTTTTCACATATCTATGTTGCGTAAATATGTGAAAGACCCGCACCACATTATTGAGATAGAACCGGACGAAATAGCAGAAGATTTAACGTATGAAGAGGTTCCTGTTCAAATCTTGGATAAGAAGGATCATGTTCTACGCTCCAAGGTTATACCTCAAGTTAAAGTTTTGTGGAGGAACCACGATGTTAAGGAAATGACCTGGGAGTTAGAATCTGAAATGAAATCAAGGTATCCTTACCTCTTCGACATATCAGGTACGTACCCTAATTTCGAGGGCGAAATTTCATAAGAAGGGGAGATTGTAAGACCCCAATTTTTTTTAATAAAGATGAGTTTTCTATAAATATCATTTTTAAATATTATAGAATGAATTTGATATAATGTTATAGTTGTGGGTAATATTTATAAATTTTACAAAGTACGTAAGTTGTTGTATAATATTCGATTGGTCGGGGAATATTCGTTTTAACAGGGAATATTCGTACGACGACACAATCATTGGTGGACCCCACAACGAAATTATTATCGGATTGAGAAAACGATAAAAATATTTTATGAAAATAACGGCGGAAGTTTTACCGTTAGTACTGTTGAACTAGTCGGTAGTAAAAGTACAGTAATACACGTGGTTGTATAGTAACACACGGTATTGATTATCGATGCTTATGTGATAAGTCACTCAGTTTTGTTTATTAGTATTATTAATGTAATAAAATAGAAAAGCTTTTTATATAAAACAGAATACTTTTATAAAGTTATCTGTTTTATTAGACTATAAATAGAATATATTATATTCTATTATGCATAGTGTTTTGCATAGCAAAATCTTTTTATATAAAACAGAATACTTTTATAAAGTTATTTGTTTTATTAGATTTTAAATAGAATATATTATATTTTATTATGCATAGTATTTGCATAATGCCTGCATAGTATTTGCATAGTAAAATCTTTTTATATAAAACAGAATACTTTTATAAAGTTATTCGTTTTATTAGATTATAAATAGAATATATTATATTTTATTTAAAAGATTTTGCTTTAAATATGGATCGTCCGATTAAAAGTAAATCAATCTGGACCGTTCATGAATTAGTTACTATGCAGTCCATTCTTCTATAAATAGAAGCTCATTACTTCATTATTTATTACGAATTCACTGAAACTCTAGAGAGAGAAATTATAGAGGGAAAGAAGAAAAATATTCTGCTACTACACTACTCAAATATCTAGTACTCTTCTTCTTAAGGTAAGGGGTATTATTTCTTTTGTATTCATGAAGAGAATTTCTGTTATTCCATTATTTATTATTCTGTTGGAATAACCTGTATACGCGGGCTACCCTATACTTGGTGAACTTCTTCTGTTATTCCATTATTTATTATTCTGTTGGAATATACTTTCTGTGCATTTTACGCCGGACCTGGTTCCGTCTTTATTATTCTGTTGGAATATCCTGTCTGTGCGTTTTACACCGGACCAAATTCTGTCTTTATTATTCTGTTGGAATATCTTGTCTGTGCGTTTTACGCCGGACCTGGTTCCGTCTTTATTATTCTGTTGGAATATCCTGTCTGTGCGTTTTACGCCGGACCTGGTTCCATTGTTTATTTTTCAGTTGGAATAACCTGTCTGTGCGATCTATCGCATGCTTGGTGAATTCTTTTGTTATTCCATTCTTTATTATATTCAGTTGGTTAAAGTTTTGGCTTTTATACTCTATGAAATTAGTGGAATATCTTTGATATTTGCGCATCATCCAGTATCTTTTCATGGAAATATTCTTTTGAGCATTCTTAAATTTTACTCTACAAAGCAGTATCATGTTGACAATTTGGACGTTGTTGGTTCCTGGATAAATTAATTCTTGAACCTGTTTTATTGAATTTTTATATCATTGTCATCATCCTCATGTTTATATTTTGTTGAAAGTCATCTGTGGCATGTAGTGCATAGATGGACTTGGTATGGTTATAACCACGGATTATTCTGTGTAATCATGACCGTAATGTTACAAATGAGGTGATAAAAGTCCTCATTGGCCCGTAGTGCATTGATGGACAGTTGTTGGCATGATTATGACCATTGATGAATACACAAATATTCTTGGCCCGTAGTGCATGGATAATTTGTGGTCGTGATACTAATGAATATCCTTGGCCGTAGTGCAGGGATGATGTGGATTATTTATTAAGCTGAGTCTCAGCGATAAAAGTGATGAAAAACCTTTTAAACCATAAAAGATAGTAGATTTTATTCTCTACTTGACTCTTTTAATGGATTGCTTGTTCCGCTGCAGTTAAACTTGATGTCTATTATATTTTATCATTTTAACATTGTTGAAGACTAATGATAATTTATTCTGCATTATCTTGGTCATAATATTTCTTACTGGGCTAGTTGAGCTCACTCTTTCTTTCACTGTTCTCTTCAAGAAATGAGAACGTAGCCGGGACTAGTCGAGGAACGGAGTGACGGTCCAGATGATAGTATTAGTAGTCCTCACTATTCTGTTAAATAGTGTGACAATAAATGTAATGAGGACTTATTCTGAGAGTGGATATTGTCTAGAAGACAGTATTTGTATTAAAACTCATAGCTCTCTTGTTGTATATTAAAGATTGTATTTGTATTCTATACCATGTATTTGGCGACTCAGAATAGGCGATGTATACCTATTTTGGGGGCGTCACAGCTCCTTCTCGGTGGGAAAAGCAATGTCCTCCATGGGCTCTCCACCATCTGAATCAATACTCGGTAATGTGGATACAACCGCAACCGGTGCAGTCTCTGTCTCCATCCATACGGAATACTCTACAGAATAACCTGGATGACTAATAGAGAAATCGGCTATCTCGCGATGATCCCAACATGCATACATACGGGATCTGTCCTCTACTGAAAGATAGCGAGAAGCTAAACGCTGGACCATCGCTCCCTCGAAAGGATGAAAATCCTGAAACTGGTCAAACTGTGACATCACGGCCAGTGGATGGTAAGTAGTCATGCCCTTCAAACTAGCCAGAGGAATGTAGTCCATGCCCGGAGCATGAGTATTAAAGCGGTAAGGTGAGCTGAGCCCTGAGCACGGGCAGTATACTAAACGGGTCTACAATACCAGCTAAGAAAGCGAACCAAGATGCAGCATCCGTAGACTCTGCAAGCTGAAATGAATATGACCTGGCTATATCATGGGTGAAGTAATACCCATGCCGTCTGAAAGTGCCAATCAGTCTCAGATGTGACATAAACCACACGTATAGCATGACTGAACTGCCCGTAAATACTCCTGTCGGATAAGTGCAGCAGTATGTAGCTGACCTCAATGTCTCGGCTATAATCATAGGTATGATGGTACGACCCTCCCTGAGAGCTCTCACCGCCATGATAACTCCTATGTCCAACTCATCCATATACAGTGGCATGTAGACATATGACAATACGCACAATATCAGTACATCTACCCTGGCCATACGCCAATGATCCTTCGGTGTGGTGAAATCCTCGGAATGTCGTCTATAACTATCCACAGAGCCAAATCTGTCAAACAGAAAACGCTGGGATATAACGTGGCCAGATGTAAGCTCATCCTGCACCACTCTACGCCTCAGTCCAGTGAGGGTCATGAACTGCCAACTCATGTCCCCCAAAGCCATATGCATGCAAGGTCTATCCAGTGGTAGCATCGTCAACCGTGCATACTCCTCCAGAGTGGGAGTCAACTCCTGGGTTCCAAATCAAAAAACCTGCCTCTCCGATACTGCTCCAGCATGCCATCCACGAATCCTCTGGGAACCTGAAACATCAACAGGGTCATAGTATGCTGCAACAAATGATCTATGGTCATCCTATCTGATGGTGACATGCTATCATACCACGATCGCATACCAGATACCACCAATAATGGTGGGGTATGATCAATACGGCTAACCGTCGAAGAAGACATCTGCACGGGCCATGTCATAAGACCATCCAGGGGTCAATGCTAAATATCTCTGGACATACATACATATGCATAACATGGTACATGCATAACAGATAATAGATGGCAATATGATATAGGGAATGGAAAAACTGTACATACATTCCTAAGTATATCATCATTTAATACATCATCTCTGCACAGCTACAAATACAGGGAAATGGGGCACAGACGCCCTACTACTAACAGAGGCCTATAAAAAAAATAACGAGAATACACATCAGAAGAAGACAATGGTGTCGATGTTCACATCATCAATCCTGTCCACCTGATGTAACTCCTCCTGAGTCACTGGATCTCTATCAATAGGGATGTCAGGCCTATACAAAGGAGGATCTGCACCGGCAAAACCAAATGGGTCATCTGAGGGGCCAGCGCCCGAGCTGGAAGGATCAAACAAATCTGCCTCTGCCGGATCTCTACCCAAATACCGGATAAAAATATGTGCCTGGTCCAACTGCAGGGTCAAACTATAAATCTGTGTCACATGAGTCGGATCTTGAACACAGGCTAGCCAATCCGTCATCATCACGGATCCTAGAACCATATCCCCCATGAACTGAGTGGCGCGGGTCTGGGCTCCAATAGTACGAGGGATCCATCAGCGTTGGAATACATCCTGAGTACAAGGACCCTCTGATAATGCAAAACCGTCAACACCCAACAATGGGATATCAATGACGGGTGACTGCGACACAGGTCAATAACGCCTGGCAGGAGGCAAGATTGGTATACGGATCTCTCCTGTGGTGCTCCTAATAGCACGCTCTCCTAAATAGAGCTCCCATCCTCCATCTATAAAGAGAGGAACTCTACGGGTGGAAATCACGTACTCAACACCAGTCGGGTATCCATCCTCAAATCCGATGGTCAAATGCTCCCTAGAATAGGGAATCCATGTGATAATGTCAACTGTCAACAACTCTAGCTGTAAGCGACAGTGAGTGAAACCCTCAGCTATAGGGACCTCCGCCAATATAGAATGATGTCATCGCCGTCCTCATGGGTAGGTATCCAATCCTAGCACACTCACTGGACGTAAACATGAGAGTCTCTCATAGGCGCAAAACTGCCAACACAAAGGCAAATATCTACTTTCAGTTAACACTCTTAACCTATACATGGTAAATGACAAGAGAAATACATACCAGCAGAAATGGGTAAAACCTAACCAAGCCTCGGTCAAGCCATATGAGCGCATACGCATGCCCCTGAGGAAGTAGGCAAAGGTATATGAACCCCAATCATACTCTCCAATACTATCCACATGACGTGAGGCGCTGATCAAAGTGAACGACACCGTGGAAGAGTTATCTACTATGAAGCAGCCCCTAATGATCATCAGGAACAATCGCCGAAGAATGCGATCCCTGACTCTGACATCATCTGGCATATGCTCGCTCAATAGCCCACTCATAGCATCTACGCTCAAAGGACCCGCACGAACAGTCCTGCCCTTGAGCGTCTCCGCTGGAACTCCTAACAAGGATCTGACAGCAGTAGGGGTAATATCAGCCGTGCAAGGCATTGGCTCCCCTCCAAACTCCATACCTGTGATAAATCGCCAATCCATCGGCATTATCATCACCTCACAGTTCAGCAAATGGAGTGACTAAGTCTGGTGAAACCACCTCTCAGACAATGCCTTGAGGTAACCCCAGGGACAACGGCGGGGAAGGATGGAAAAGAATGCTCCAAAACCCCAGTCATGCACAATCGCTCTATAGTCAGGATGAAGAGCCTGGTACATGGAGTGTATACTGAACCAGTTCCCTTGAGGCTGTGTAAAGCCAGGAACCTGCATGAAATGCAGATCAACATTAAATCCTTTTACTCCTCACAAATAGGAAAGAAGGAAGATCAAGTTCTAACGTCATACCTCGTTAGCATGCAAATACATCGAGGGATGTCGACTCAAGTCACCCAAAAACTCTGGGTTTGCTACTTGGATACTTGGGAGTTCCCTATGGGGAATATGCCTAACAGGAGCAGGTTCGCAACCGGAACATCCTCCTCCTCGTCCTCTACGTCCGGCACATCAACCTGAACTGGACGTATCACCACCTCTACCAACCGACGAGGCTGTTTAACGGAACGGGGTCGAGGCACTTTAGAAGCCCTCTTCCGTACACCAGAAGTGGTCCTACGGGAACTACTCAGCTGATCCGGATCCATAATATCTGGACAACAAGTCTCCAAATCACCTCAGAAAGGGTGTGGTATCTTCTAACCTGGAGCTTTTCTAAATGCATCTTATGACTACATGCATGCATGCATTTACTTTAACATACAATAGAGTTAAAATGCATGACTACCCAATGCCTACATTTTGGAAAATTTTGCCATAGTCTCCTTTGTAAATAGGACTATCCACATACACATAGGCATGACTAGGTGGCCATTCAGTAGCACACCTGTCCACAGTCATATACATACTATATGAAAAATCATCAACACATAAGGTTAATCTCAATGCTAGGAGTACTTTGCCTTCTTACCTTATGCTCAAATGTCCTCAGATAGGATAAAAATGGCAGAAAAAGGTGCCCATTTGACTGTCTCAAAAGTCAAATTTTTTCACATCATTATGTTCAGCATGGTTTAATACTAACATTTACTATGTTGAATATTTTTTATCAAATCATTTGAGCATACATAATCACTACTATGTGTTTAGATGCATTTCATATGATAAGTCATTTTCCAACGGATAAAAACTGGAAAAAATACATGCATACGTTACCAGGATAGTGTAGAACACTTGTACGGTAACAAATTTTATAGAAATACGTCCGAACTCAGCAGATCTGAAGAAGAGCTCTCAGATTTCCTTCGCGACGCAAGTTGAAAATGACTTATGAAAGCAACCTACTGGTCTTATGATCTACAGTTGGCCGTAGGTCCATCTACGGCTGCAGCAGGTGTACCTACGGCACCTCTATGTGGGTCCCACCCTTCCGGCTCGGGCCAGTTCGAGTTGCAAAAGAGTTCTCGCAAGCTAAAAAGGCCAAATCAGGGATAAAAACGCTACACGATTAAGCAGAATAGCCTATAATCCTGGTGGAACCGTGGGTCTTCACATCAATCATTGGTATTCGCTCAATCACAGGGTACACTATGCCGATGATCTCAAACGATAAAAGTCACGCTCTGCGATACCTCACACACCAATTCCTCTCATTCAGGATCGTCATCCTACTTTGCCACATAACCCCGGCGGGGGTCACAACGCGGTACATATGTCAAAGTACATAACCCCGACGGGGGTCACAACGCGGTACATATGTCGAAGTACATAACCCTGGCTGGGGTTACAATGTATGTTCCGTTGACATACACATCAACGATGATCCAACGCGTCTCACCGGCGTGGGCTACTACACATATTTTTCGTGGATACACATATCAATGAAGGTCAAGCAACCTTGACATCATTTCAGCCGTTGGCAAGTGAACCCAACGTCGCATCAGGAACCATCCTATGATTTCATTAGTTGATACACACATCAACAAAAGTCCAAGTAGCCTTAGCATTTATCCCCAGCAGGGAGTTCATCCGTTGATCTACACATCAACAGAGGATCAAATGTATCCCCGACGGGGGTTACAACAACCGTTGGTTCACACGTCAACGAAGGTCAGGCAACCCTGACAGCATTTGTTGTTAGCAGTAAAACCAACAGAACATTGACATACTCTGGCGATACAAACCAGGAAAGGGAAACGTCATCAAGGACGATTGCTGTCAGAATATGTTATACACATCCTCAAACAGACAAAGCTTTATCCCCACAGATCTCTTACACATAAGAGGCATTACTTCGGAATCAAGTCTGTATCAAGGATTCAAGACTTCAGTGATAGCCCTAACGTCAACATCCTCAAAGTTTTTTTTTTTGCTAAATTGTGAGTATTAAATAAATAAAAAAAGGAACACATCTAGGGGCATACCCCGCGAATGAGCTAAAGCAACCACATCAGAGACAAGCCAATGATGCACTTGCTATAACCAAAGGCTATAACTGCCAACATCTAAGATTTGGATATTTAACAATATAAGAACTAAAATTTTTAACTGAATACAATTTGCATTTAACAATCCTAACACAATCTTGAGCAAGAACAGTAGCAGTGCTGGGGGTTTCACCATGGGTTCGCATATTGCGTTCATTCCATACTTTATAAATAACAGTAGCCAAGCAAAGCTTTATAATCCAAAATGACATTTGGTCCATTTGAGAATGTTGAATGTGGTGAATAAGTGGATCCCAGTTAAAAGGCACACCAAACCAGCCATGAACAGCAAGCACTGATCCTAGAAGCTGTCGGGAGTAGGCACAGGCAAAGAAAAGGTGTGAGAATGATTCAGGGGCATGAGAACAGAGACAGCAGGAGTCCAGTGGCCATGTCACCAGCCTCTTATGTAGCGCCAGCCAGAAGAAGAAAGAAAAACGAGGGACCTGAAGGTTGTGCCATATAAGGTTAAACCAAGGGACAGTGGTACCCTCACAGCGAATAGATGTCCATATATGAGAAGCTTTGACTGAAGAGAGGCCTGCCCAGCACACCTGGTCCGGATCGAGAGAAGGCAGCGGTAGGTGAAGTACTTTCTCCTTCATCTGCATAAGGCTATGGTAATTTGATATAGGAGGCTGCCATGAGCAGTGCATGATGATGTCGCTGACTTTGGCTGAAAAAGGCAGACCAGAATTTGAGACTATAGAGTCTGTGCGATGGCAAGCCAGTGGGCGATTTTCTAGCCAAGGATCTTGCCATAAATTGATATTCTGGCCGTTACCCACTTTATATGTAACAAAATTTATGGCTAAGCTCCTAAGGTTCAGTACTTTGCGCCAAATCCAGGAAGCATTAGAAGGAATAGGAGTAGACCAAAAGTTGTGCTTCAAGAGTAGAGTTTTGTTAACCCATTGAGCCCAGAAGGAGGAACTTTGAAACTAATAATCTGCCATAGGTGTAGCATAATTTGTGCTTTGTTCCATTCAACAACTTTTTTAATACCTAACCCACCTTCAGAAAGGGGTAAGGTGACACGGGCCCAAGAAACCTTTGCACCATATTTATCAAGTGAGGAGCCTTTCTAGAGAAATCTAGAAAGTAGTTGTTCAATTTGCTTGGTAACCGATTTGGGAAGAACAAAATAAGCGGACCAATATGATTGAATAACGAACAGAATGGATTTAATGAGTTGCAGCCTACCCGCATAAGAGAGGAAGCAGTTAGCCCAGGACTTAATTCGTAAAATGATCTTTTAAATTAGGGGCAAGCATTCCGCTGAGGATAGTTTCGAAGTAATGAGGGGCACTCCTAAGAATTTGACAGGCAAAGAGCCCCGGCCTATATTGAGAGATGAGAGAATGTTAGCAGCCAGATTAGGGAAGATGTTTGTAAGAAAGCACTGACTTTTGCTGTGATTGATAGATAGGCCAGAGAAGCCAGTAAAAGAGACAAGGCTGTGCTTTAGAAGATTGACATATTGCATGTCACCGTGACAAAAGAGAAGGAGGTCATCCGTAAAGCAAAGGTTTTTGATTTTACATGCCTTTGTTCTCCAATGGAATGAAAAATTTAGAGAGGAAGAAGCTTTATCAAGTAGAAGAGCTAGGACTTCCATGACTAAAACAAACAGGTATGGAGAAAGAGGGTCTCCTTGGCGAATACCTTGTTTACCTTGGAAATAGCTACATAGCTGACCATTAACTTTAACTGAGAACATAGCCGTAGAAATGCAACTTCTAATCCATTGTATGAAATTAGTATGATAGCCAAAAAGAGTCAGAGCATCAAATAGGAATTCCCATCAGACAGAGTCGAAGGTTTTCTTCAAATCAATTTTAACCGCACATCTAGAGGGGCCAGAAGGTCTGTGATAGTTTCGTAAAAGCTCTTGGGCCAAAAGAATGTTGTCACCAATTTTACAACTTGGAATAAAGGCAGCTTGAGAATTTGAGATGAGGTCAGGAAGAGTGGCTTTGAGTCTAGCTGCTAATATTTTGGATATGCATTTATAGATAGAGTTGCAACAGGATATAGGCCGAAAGTCAGTCATAGAGGAGGGGTTTGGGACTTTAGGGATAAGAGCGACAACAGTGGCGTTGGACTCTTTAAGCATATGACCAGAGCTGAAGAATGATTGAATGGCTTTGATAAAATCAGCCCCCACAGTGCCCCAAGAATGAAGAAAGAAGTTCACATTGAAGCCGTCAGGCCCAGGACTTTTGTTTCTCTGCATGCCTTTAAGAGTGGAAAGAATTTCCTCCAGAGTAACAATAGCTGCAAGAGGGAATCATATCGGGATTGATACGCTTTGTGATCACCTCAGCTAAGGCAGCCTGACCTGGATAGGGGGAGAGATTTTTGGTGCCCAAAAGATTTTTGAAGTAGCCAACTGCAGTGGACTTAATCTGCTCTAGATCATTAGTCAAAACTCCCTGATTATCCTCGATTGCAAGAATCTTATTTGAATTCCACCGACTTTTGGTTTTGGCATGAAAGTATTTGGTGTTTTTATCCCCCAAGGATAGCCACTAAATTCTGGATTTTTGTTGAAATAATTGCTCTTCTATGGTAATAGCATCCCATAAAACCTTGGTAAGTTTCCTCTGGAGATCAAAGTCATCTGGGGATATAGGAGCATTAGACAGTTGAATGGTCATTTGAAGAGCAAGAAGAGCTTGCCTAGCCATTTGGACGTTTGTCACACAGCAGAGCCATGTTGCTTATTCAGATAAATGAGAGCTCATTTGGTTCTCCGAAGCTTTTTCGCAAGAACAAAGAGAGGGGAACCAATGAAATGATAATTCCAAGCTTGGGAAACCACCTCCTCGTAGCCATCCAATAGAATAAGGTGATTGAAAAACTTAAAAGGCTTGAAGGATTTGGGAGAAGGGAGACCAGTAGACAGAATAATGGGGTTATGATCTGAGAACCCTCTAGCCCCAAAAGTAGCCAGTGATAGAGTCATTTGAGTGAACCATTATGCATTCCCAAGAGCTCTATCCAGCTTACGACAAAATTGAGAGTTCTTCCAAGATTTGGATTATGCACATCCAATCTAGTCATCATTGCCAATCCCCGACAGAAGCAACAGGGAGTCGACAATCATCCCCAGCTTGTTGGAAAGCAATGCATGTGCATCATACACTTGCATCATATTGCTCTATATTGCGTCATATTTATCTTGTTGCATTTCAAGTGTCTAGGATTCTTTATCCTACTCATGCATCACATTGCATTAATATGATAAAGAGGGGCATCTGTAGACACTCAAAATTTTTTGTACACCTGTCACTAACATTGCAGGAGGACATATTCATCTTTCAAGAGGGAACCCTGGAAGACAGTTCATATCCAGTCTGGATACTACCGAAAGTTCAACATCAACTCCGGAGTACACACCGGGAGTAACAAATCCAACCTTGGAGATAACCCCGAGGCATGCAGATCTAATACCGAAACACACACCGGAGAAGACCGATTAATCTCGGAGATAACCCCGAGATATCCAGTCTCAGTCCCAACCGTGGGAATAGCTACCAACCTTGGCGATAAACCCAAGGAATGCAGTTTCGGCGATAACCCCGGAAATGCTTGTTTCAAATGCAAGCAGCTTCAATCTCGGCGCTCACAATGAGATACTCAGTACCAACCCAGATATAACACCGGGAGGACATGCACACCTCAGAGATGACACTGAGGACCTTCAACCATTGCAGCAGTCCAATCTCAACGATAACCCTGAGCAACGTCTGCTTTATCAGCCCAACCGGCGATAACCCCAGTGAGGGCAAAGTCATCATCTCGCCACCATGATGCCACAACATGTCATCTCAACATTTTAGACATATATTTCTACACAACAATGTCCCACAAAAGCTCAAAAGAACCAATCCCGAGTGACTATTGCACAGGATAACGGATAGAATTTGAAGCTAAAGACCGGAGGGCATCGTCCCATCTTCATGACTTTGTACAACCTCTAATCCCATGTCATTGCGTAACTCTCGATAACGGCGGTCCGAAATAGGTCCTATATACCTCAGTCGGATGCCCAGATTGCAATTCTGAAAGTTCGAGCGGACATCACGTTGCATGTGTGCACGTACTTCGAGACGGCGGGACCCGCGAAGCCCGGGGTACCCCGGGCAGCCTCTGGTACACTTGCGGCTCCACCCTCTATGAATAGAGGGCTTGGGGTGGCCATTTGGAAGAGAAAACTGCGAGGAAGCCCTGCCAAATTTGCTCTGTACACACTCCAAACTGAGTACTTTCTCATTTTAAACACTTGTGAGCTCACATATAGCTACTTATGTACCGGCATAAGCCAGTGTTTATCTACTTTAAAGATATAGAAGTCTTTTTTGGCAGTCCACTGTAAGCCTTCTTACACGTTTTAAAGCCTTTCTCTTCATCTTTGCACACACTGTTCTTCACATTGAGAGTCGTGTTGTGTGTGTATGCCCGGACTTCGGTCCGTAATTTATTTTCAGTTTATATATATATATATATATATATATATATATATATATATATATATATATATATATATATATATATATAACTATATGTCGAACTCTGTTCGATGAGCCTAGACTTATGTCTGGTGCGTTTAAATGCTTTCGTATATATATACTTATATATATGAACTGTGTGTCGAACTATGCTCGATGAGCCTAGATTTTACATCTGGTGCGTTTACTACTTTAATATATATATATATATATATATATATATATATATATATATATATATATATATATATATATTTACATTTCGTCCCACCAGGAGTTTACTTTGTGGTGGTTGACTGCTTTTACTGCTTTTTGTACATTTCGTCCCGCCTGGAGTTTCCTCCGTGGCAGTTGATTGCTTTTACAGCTTTATTTACATTTTCGATCCCCCATGGAGGTGCTTCGTGGTTGGTGATCATGTCTGTATATATATATATTTACAACTTTTATATATATGACTGTTTACTGCGTTTATATCAACTGCGGCATCATGTGAGCCTAGGAATCATGTGATCACAGATTCAGTCTACTGAATCTAGATTCGGTTCCCTTGATGGACCTTTTTAGCTGTAAGCAGCTTGTAAATTTATCTGTGATGTTTGGATTTTCTCAGATGGTTCTCATACCCACGAGGAATTCATCACCTTTTTGTACATTATTTTCATACAGATGTCTCGCATCTGTAAAATAAAATCAACCAAGCCGAATATTGAATAAAATGAGAGTGTAAAAGGTCTCAATTACTATTGAGCACTGGGTTTGAAAAACCTCTTTTAAAACATCACTGCCATATCTTGTTAAAAACTGAATTTTTATAAATTCAATCTCTGTGTATATAGGTGTGAACGAGGCCTCTCACTACTTCTAAATAAAAGCACATTGGGGCCCCACACACCTTCATTTAACAGTTTCTTGAAAAGTAGCAGTTACCGTGGCAACACGGATGTCTGAGGGTGCCTAACACCTTCCATCCGCATAAGCAAGTCCCCAGACCCTAATTGAATCTCGATTTCACCGACCCGTTTAGTAGTGTCACATCACTGGGTCAGCACAACCTTTTCTCGGTTGTATTGGTACAACCAGTTAAAAAACCAACTGGCGACTCTTATGGTCCAATCGTCGACATTACACATGTCGGACCTTTTTCACTTGTTTTTTCAAACAAATCTCACATAAAATGAGAACACAAAAAAATAGGTAACGAAAAGGGACAAATAAAAATCCCGACGTCGACAAAGACAAAGTATATAGCTGTAAATGAAGCTGCAAGTTAATTATTTGGATGAAAAGTTCATTACAGAACTAGGAATAGTTCCTAAGTATCATCTTGGATCTAAACATGTGTTACTGCACTTTCATTTGATTAGAGGAATCAATGAAAGATGAGAAATCACTATAGAGATAATGGACTCTTAAGAACAACGTTACATATCTATTAACTAAAGTTTATCCAACAACAGGATAATCGTCACTTAGAGAATAAGGGTATTAGATACCATGATGATTGGCTTTAGTGCAGGTGGGAGATTGAAAGTAGTGTACGCACAAGCCAATCATGTTGATGGTAAAGTATATACTTTGTAATAATCTTATTATTTTATTAATAAAAGTATTCATTTACTAAAGGCTTTAATTTATCTACATAGTGTTGTTTTAATAATATGTGATAAACTCATATTTTTAAGCAATGCTTTTAGAATCATGATGAGATCATGCTAATGAGATCTAAATTCTTAGATATCTTAAAAACTATAATGTTCCCAATCAATGGATTATTAAAAAGGGGATTAGTGAATTTGGATAGATTGGTACATACATTGCTTGCTCATTGGATGAGGATGATTGATCTCATGATCATTTGTGTCACGTAGGTGCTTATTGGATAACAAGTTCACTAAACGTGACTCGCTAAGGAATACCTAATAGAGTTTTACTTGCCTGTCAATATGAATTCCTAAAGTGATAGTATTACAAGTGATCCTTAGACTTGAGATCATCATAGTAGCTTGTGTATAATGAATTATACTTTAACTTATTCCTTAAGACCCTTAGGATATATCAAAGGGTATGCTTGGGTATAATAAGTTGTACATGGAGATAATGTATAATCAATAAAGAATCTACCACTTTAAGTAAAAGAAGAGATATATCCTATGTGATTCGATAAATGACAACCCAATAGTCCTTGGCCAAGGCAGAATGAAATTAAAAAGGAGTTTCTAATTTGCATTATTTAGAGTTGTGCATTTAAGAATCGAAATAAATATAATTAAATAAAATAAGACTTGACAGTAATTCCATGTCTTATATTTAATTGGGACATTATATGGTGGAAGGATTGAATTGTACGGTAACTATTTACTCAAAGGTTCGTTTATGATTAATTTTGAAATCTATATTATCTGAAAAGTCGTTAATCGCTAGAAAGACATATCCCTATTGTAGAATAAATATTATTTATTTAAATAGATTAATAATTTAATTTAATTAGTTAAATAAGATTAGAATTGTTCTAATTAATTTTTTTACAACTGGTTTAATGTGGAGAACCTAAAGGGTCACACCATAAAAGGAAGATCAATTATTTAAGAAGTTAAAATGGCATAATCGTAATAATATATTAAGTGTATTTAATTTAATCTATGGTGATAGAATAAATTAAATAGCATAATATTTATTATTTAATATTTTAGAAATATTAAATATTAATTAATAATAGGAGACTTATTAATATTATTAATATTATTATTATTTTAATTTCTAAAGAAGTTTGAGAATTAATTTAATATAAGTACTCTCATTCATTCCTAATAAGATTAGGAGGCTAATTAATTAAAAGAGTTTAATTAATTATCCCTAATAAGATTTGGTAGCTTAATTAATTAAAAGAATTTAATTAATTAAATAATACCTTAATTTCTAATTAGATTAGAAGGGTTAACTGATATCTTTATAAGAGGAGTCTTATATCAGATATCAATATACGTGATTCTAATTGTTGGAGAGTACGCCCTATTTTTTTTATAGAGATAGAAAAAACTAGGATTTGAGTCAATCACCCATCTTCTTGAATATTTGTTCTTCCTTGGTGGATGACTTCTAGAGGCCACACACTTGGGTGGCTAACGTTGATCAAAGGAAGGAATCAAACCAGGTGGATTCAAGTTGAACGTGAAAAGAATTGGAGGTGAACTCGTACCTGAGGAAGCTAGTTCTACAAGGGTATGAATATGTTCTCCACCTCTTTTCTATTGAATGATAATTATGCACAAAGTATGATTACGGTGATGAGTTTATATGAAAATTTTAAATTCCTATTTTATCGCGTTTCCGCACCTTTTATGTAATTTAATTGTATGTTCGCGCCATATACAAACTCAACAAGTCCCATGGAACTATGGGAAAGATGAGGGATTAACGTCAACCACACTACTGTTAAATCAAAGGAAAACCCGTTGTATCTGCCTCAGTGAGTAATAAAGTTAGTCATTAAATCCAAGGGAAGAGTGTCCGAGGAGAAAATTGAAGAATTCCTCAGCAAACTAGGGCATAATGAAGCCAAAGTGGTGCAAAGATTAAAAGAAGCACCCTGATAGATATCCATTCTGGATTTGGTTTTATCTTCGAAAGATCATCGCAAGGTCGTAGAAAAATTACTCGAAGAAGCTCACTTGCCAAAGACGATAGATACCGAGAAGTTTCATCATTTGATAGATCACATTTTTAACAGTAATGTAATATCTTTAACTGATGATGACATACCATCAGAAGGGACGAGTCATTGCACATAGCAGTGATGTCCTCAGGATATATGGTAGGAGGTGTGTTGATAGATGGAGGATCGTCCTTGAACATCTATCCCTATGACACGTTGGAAAGAATGAAGATCAATCCAAATTAAATCTGAACTAGTCATGTAGTCATAAGGGCCTTTGAGCCTCTCAATTTTCAAGCCCTGGAGGTGAGTAACACTCATTATCAACCTATTAGGGCCCCAGCTTTAAAGCCCAGAGTTTCTCCCGAAGTAATGCCATCTAGTCAAGAAATGATATCCTTGGGTTTCTGGCCTAGATAAGGGTTAGGAAAGAGTGAACAAAGAATTAGAAGTCTGGTCCAAATTCCTAGCCAGACAAGGAAGGCTGGTTTATGCTATTCCTTTAGATCAAACCACCGGAACCCGCACAAGTATCTGTTGGTTCCTTCCTCTGCCATTCTGCTACCAAACCTTACGGATGCAGGATTTGTGAAGCCTATGACGAAAATTCCTGTTGCGGCCGTCAGTATGCTAATTCCTAAGGTTAATCCGGTCAATGAAAAGGAAATCTAGACTCCTATTAAGGAAAACATGGAAACGAATAAAAGGTTTCTACAAGAAGTGCAAGATCGATTTTCAAAGATGCATTTTCTGGTACATATCGAGGGTCTGAACGAGGATACCCCAAATGATGACTATTTAGAAGATCAAATCTTGATCCCCCGTATAAATAGGGCTAAGGAGAACTATATAATGAAAATTACTTACCCTGATGTAAGTTCAGTCATAGTCATCATCAAAGAGGAAGAGGACATCAACCATCCCTTCATCACAGCTATCAACAAAGACTTAACCCTAGACAATTCGAGCAACACTCCTTGCATCTATCGAAAAGGGTAAAAGAGCAGAAAGTCCATCTGCTCTAAAGTGTAGATATTATATACTGCTTATTTTTGTTGCACAACGCTAGAAGTTACTTTTTTCATGCTTTTCCTAATGCTTTGTATGATTAAAAAGTTTCATATATTAAGTGAAAGCATTTTGTTTTTAGGACTCTGGAGTTAGATCTGTGTGGCCTTGCTGATGAGATGCCAAATTTTCTTCTTTTTTTCTTTTTTTTTTGATAATGTCGAGTTTCCCAACCGCAGTCAGACTAAGTCTCCCCACCCCGGACCAGGCTTACGCACAGGCTCGGCCTAAGACATGGCTCCGCCCGGAAAGGTGCGATCCGTGGCCACACGAATTAAAGAATTCTCACAGTTGTTGCTAGCGGGGATCGAACTGAAGACGTCCAGGTTTACGGCTCGCCCCTAATCAATCCTTAACCGCTGCGCCAACAGGGTTAAGATGCCAAATTTTCACAAAGACTACAACTTTGATATAGAAAAGGACTTTGACTTGATGAGGATTAATCAAGAGGAGATAGATGACTATGAAGTGCCGGAGGAGATCAAAGAATAGGTTAAAGAAAAACCGAAACCAAACCTTGATCAAACCACCACTGTCAATATCGAAACCTCAAAAAACCCTAAAGAAATCTAGATAGACATGGACCTTACCTCAAACCAAATAAAAAACCCGATTACTCTACTAACTCAATTCAAGGATGTGTTTGCATGGTCATATGAGGACATGATTAGTTTGTCTATTGATATTGTTATTTATCGACTGCCCATTAAAAAAGGATTCAAGCCAGTCAAACAGAAGCTTAGACGACTAAAACTTGAATGGAGACTGAAAGTCAAAGAAGAAATTGTTAAACAAATCAAAGCCGACATCATCATGGTATCAACCTACCCTGAGTGGTTGTCCAATATAGTTCCTGTGCCCAAGCTCAGAGGAATGGTACGAGTATGCATGGATTACCAGGATTTAAACAAAGCTTGTCTCAAGGATAACTGTCGACGTCGGGATTTTTATTTATCCTTTTTCTATTCTTGTCTTTTGGTGTTCTCATGTTAGGTGAGATTTGTTTGAAAAAATAAGTTATGAAAAGGTCCGACATGTATATATCGACGATTGGACTGTAAGAGTCGCCAGTTAGTATTTTTAAATGGTTGCACCAACTCAACCGAGAAAAGGTTTGCAAATTGACCTAGTGATGTGACACTATTTAATTGGTCTGTGAAATCGAGATTCGTTAGGGTTCGGGGGCTTGATTATGCAGAAGGAAGGTGTTAGGCAACCCCCGACATCCGTGTTACCACGGTGACCGCCACTTTTTAATTTAAACTATTATATGAATGCATGTATGTGTGTGTGTGGGTCAATGTGCAATTATTTGGAAGTAGTGCTATGTCTTGTTTGCACCTATATACAAAAGGCTTGAATTTTGTATAAAAGTTCAGTTTTAACAAGATATAGCAGCGATGTTTTGTAAAAGAGGTTTTCAAACCCTTGTGCTCAATTGTAATTGAGGCCATTGATACTTCCATTTTATTATGTGTTCAGCTTGATTGCTTTTATTTTCAAGATGCGAAGTATCTTCGACAAAATAAGATAAAAATTAGTGCCGAGATCCTTATGGGCATGAGAGCCGTCTACGAAAATTCAAACATCATGAATAATTTACAAGCAATGTACAGCTAAATATGTTCATCACGGGAATCGAATCTAGATTCAGTAGACTAAATCTATGATCACATGATTCCTAGACTCACATGATGTAGCAATTTGTATGAAAGCTGTAAACAGTTATATATATAAAAGCTGTAAATATATATATAGAAACGATCAATCGCCTCGAAGTGAACTTCAGGTGGGACAAAATGTAAATAAAGCTGTAAAAGGCCACGAAGTAAACTCCAGGCCTGACAGAAATGTAAATAAAGCAGTAAAAGGCCACGAAGTAAACTCCAGGCCAAAAAGAAATGTGTGTATATATATATATATATATAAGCGGTAAACCCACCGGATGTGTAATACAGGCTCAATCAAACATAGTTTGATGACAACAACGTATATATATAAGTATTTATATATATATAAAAGCAGTAAATGCTCCGGATGTGAATCCAGGCTCATCGAACAGAGTTCGACAACAGTTTATATATAAGCATATAAATAAAAGTAATAAACGCTCCGGATGTAAATCTAGGCTCAATCGAGGCATAACTCGAAAATGTTAGTATATATATATATATATAATATAAATATATATATACAAAAGAAATAAAAAGCTACGGACCGAAGTCTAGGCACACACACACAACACGACTCTCAACGTGAATAACAATGTGTGCAAGAAGTGTAGAAAATGCTTTAAATGATGTAAGAAGGCTTACAATGGACTGCCAAAGAAGACTTCAATAGCTTTAAATGGATGAACACTCAGTTCCCATCGGTAAAAAGTAGCCAAATATAAGCTCACAAGTGTTTGAAATGAGAAAGTACTCAATTTATAGTGTGTGCAGAGTAAATTGGACAGCGCTTCCTCGCCTTTTTTCCTTTTAAAATGGCTTCCCCAAGCCCTCTATATATAGAGGGGGGGAGCCACATGTGTACCTGTAGCAGACGTAAATGCACTTGCGGTTGCCCCGTGCCTCGGGCTCCGCGGGTCCTGTCGTCTCGAAGTACGTAGACACATGTAACGTGTTGTCTACTCGAACTTTCAAAACTAAAATTCGGGCATCTGATCGAGGTGTATAAGACCTTTTATGACATGCTGTTATTGAGATCTACACAATGACATGGGATAAGAGGTTGTACGAAGTCAGGAATATGGGACCATGCCCAGTTCTTCAAGCTTTAAATTCTATCTGGTGTGCTGTCTTGTGTAGTTGTCACTCGGGATTGGAGCTATTGGTTCTTGTAGGACACTTCTGTGTAGAACGTATGTTAAGATGTTGTTGAGATGGCGCGATGGGGGATTGAGGTGGCGAAATGATGATTTTTCCCCTCACCTAAGTTAACTCTGGTTCTTGCCTGATTTTGCAGCCGTTGCTCAGGGTTATCTCCGAGATTGGGCTGCTTCAAGTGTTGAACGTCCTTAGGGTTATCTCTGAGGTATGTCTGACCTTCCGGAGTTTTCTCCGGGTTATGGGACTGAGTGCCTCGGGGCTATCACCGAGTGTTTGAAGCTGATCGCAGAAGTTTGAAAAAAGCATTTCCAAGGTTATCTTTGGAACTGCAACTGCACTCCTCGGGGTTATCTCTGAGGTTGGGTCTGAAACTCTCGGGGTTGTCTCCAAGACTGGAACTGAATATCTCGGGGTTGTCTTTGAGATGGCAAACTTCTCCAATGTTATCTCCGAAACTAGAACTGTATTCCTCGGGATTGTCTCCGAGGTTGACACTGAAGATCCTGGGGTTGTCTCCGGGACTGCAACTGTATATCTCGGGGTTATCTCTGAGATGGAAAACTGAGTATCCCGGGGTTATCTCTAGGACTGTGCTGATTTGACTTCCAGGGTTATCTCTGGAAGACGATTTTTTCCTCCTGCAAGGTTAGTAACAGGAATGCAAAATTTTGAGTGTCTATAGATGCTCCTCTTTATCATATTCATGCAGTGTAATGGAATGGATAGGATAAAGAATACTAGACACTTGAAATGTGACAAGATATTCATGATGTAATGTACTGCAGCATGATGTAAATGTATGATGTATGTGGTTTGTTGGACCATTTTCTAATAGGATGTGATGACCGTTTGCTCCCATAACTTGTGGTTGGGACTGGAGTTATCACAGATATCCCTGATGAACTACTTGGATGTGTGCTCCAAAGTTCTCAGGGACTTCCAAGATGTTAACATTGGGGTTATCACCAAAGTCCTTAATCCTTGATACAGACTTCCTATTGAGGATGTACCTCTCATGTACGAGAGACCTGTGGGGATGTATTCTGTCTGTTGAAGATGTGTGTAACATATTCCATCATCGGCCCTCCCCGATAAGGATGTTCTTCCCTAGTTTGTATTACCAGGTCTTTCCAGTGTTCTGTTGGAGTTATTGCCAACAGTTTGTGTTTGTCAGGGTTGCCTGACCCTTGCTGAAATGTACATCAACGGATGAAATCCCTGCTGGGGATGACGTCAAGGCTGCTTGACCTTCGTTGACATGTGCACCAATGACTGAAATCATCAGATGGCTTCTGATGCTTGGATAAATTTTCCAGCCATCGGCTGAGTGTTGTCATGGTTGCTTGACCTTCGTCGACATGTGCATCAACGGCTGAATTGTATGAAGTTATCGCTGGGGAGAAGTGTTTTGGAGTTGCGACCCCAAACTGACGGCATCGAACCTTCGTGAGGTATTGTCGAATGTAGTTTGTAACAGTTGTGATCATTGGTATAGTAAGCCTGTGTCCGGGCAAATACCAATGAGTGACATGTAGACCTGTAGTTTGGTCCATGAAAACCATGATTTCAGGCTTTTTCGCTCAATCGCGTAGCATTCTTTTTCCTGATTTGACTTTTTCAGCTTGTGAGATCTCCTTTGCAACTCAAACTAGACCGAGCTGAAGGGGTGGGTCCCACGTAGGGGAGCCGCAGGTACACCTGCTGCCAACCGTGGGTAGTTTTAAGCTACATGTTGCTTTTATAAGTCATCAAACTGCGCCACACAGAGAATCCGAGAGCTCTTCTTCTGAGCTGCTGAGTTCGGGCTTCTACACTGTCCTGGTAACGTATGCATGTCTCCTTTTCCAGTTTCTATCCGTTGGAATTTGACTTATCATATGAAATGCGTCTAAACATATAATAGTGAATATGCATGCTCATATATCTTGATAAAAAATATTTAACATAGTAAATGTTAGTATTTAACCATGCTGAATAGAATGATGTAAGAAAATTTAACTTTTGAAACAATCAAATTGGTACCTTTTTCTGCTATTTCTTATCATATTTGAGGATAAATGAGCAAAGGTAGTAAAGCAAAGTAATCTTGGTAATTAGTCTACCATCATGGATTGTGACTTTGATGTTGTCATGCATATAGGATGTTTATGACTGTGGGCAGGTGTGCTATTGAATGGCCACCTAGTCATGCCTATGTGCATGTGGATAGTCCTTTTTACAAAGGAGAGGCATTGGGTAGACATGTATTTTTAACTGCACTGTAGGCGTATGTTAAAGTAATGCATGCATGCATATATCCATAAAATACATTTAAAAAGCTCCAGGTTAGAATTTACCACACCCTTTCTGAGGTGATTTGGAGACTTGTGTCCAGATATTATGGATCCGGATCAGCTGAGTAGTTCCCACAAGACCACTTCAGGTGTGCGAAGGAGGGTTTCTAAAGTGCCTTGACCCCGTTCAGTTAGACAGCCTCGTCATATGGCGGAGGCGGCGATACGTCCTATCCGGGTTGATGTACCAGTTGCGGCTCTAGCTCCTACTGCTTATGCTCCCTATAGGGATCTTCCAGGCATTCAGGTGGCTATTCTAGATCTTTTGGGTGATTTGAGTCGCCACCCCTCAGTTTACTTGTAGGCAAATGAGGTAAAAGCTAGGTTTGATCTTCCTTTTTCCTATTGACGAGGAGCAAGGATTTTGACATTGATTTGCATTTGATGTAGGTTTCCAGCTTTACGCAACCTTGAGGGAACTAGTTTAACTTACACTCTCTGTATCAGGCTCTGCATTCAGGTTATCAAGAGATTGTGCATGGTTGGGGATTTGGGGCATTCTTTTCCATTCTTCCCCGCCGTTGTCCCTGGGGTTACCTCAGGGCATTATCTAAGCTCAGTCTCTCCATTTGTTGGACTGTGAGGTGATGATGACGCCGATGGATTGGCAGTTTTATCACCGATATGGAGTTTGGAGGGGCGTCAGTGCCATGTATGACGAACATTGCCCCGACTGCCGTCAGATCCTTGCTAGGAGTCCCGGCTGAGGCGCTCAAGGGCAGGACCATTCGAACTGGTCCTTTGAGTGTAGATGCTATGAGTGGGCTGTTGAGTGAGACCATACCTATGAATGTAAGAGTCAGGGATCGCATTCTTCAACGATTGTTCCTGGTTATTATCAGGGGTTGTTTCATAGCAGACAACTCTTTCACGGTGTCATTCGCTTTGATCAGCACCACTCGGGAGATGGACCGTATTGGAGAGTATGATTGGGGCTCCTATACCTTTGCCTATTTCCTCAAGGGAATGAGCACATGTTCGCAGGGCTTGACAGAGGCTTGGCTAGGATTTTACCCATTTCTACTGGTGAGTATTTCTCTTTTGATTCCCCATGTACAAGTTAAGAGTGTTCACTAACAGCAGATGTTTGCCTTGGTGTTGGCAGTTTTGGGCCTATGAGAGGCTCCCATGTTTTCATCCTATGAGTGTGTTAGGCTTAGAGACCTACCCACGAGGACGGTGATGCATCACTCCATATTGACGGAGGTTCCTGTAGATGAGGGTTTTACCCATTGTCGCTTATAGTTGGAGTTGTTGACAGCTGGTGTCATCACTTGGGTTCCCTACTCTGGGGAACAGTTGACCATTGGATTTGAGGATGGATTCCCGATTGGCGTCGAGCATGTGATATCCACCCGTAGGATTCCTTTCTTCACAGATGGAGGATGAGAGCTCTATTTAGGAGAGCGTGCTATTAGGAGCAGCACAGGAGAGATTCGTATATCGATCTTGCCTCCTGCCTGGCATTATTGGCCTGTGTTACAGTCGCCCGTCAGTGATATCCCGTTGATGGGCTTAGACGGCTACACTTTGTCAGAGGGTTCATTTACCCATGAGGCATTATACCGCTAGTGGTCCCCTCATACCATCGGAGCCCAGACCCGCGCCACTCAGTTCATGGGGGATATGGTTCCTAGATCCGTGATGATAACAGAATGGATGACCTGTGTCCGATATCCGACTCATTTGACATAGATTAATAGTTTGACCCGACAGTTGGACCGGGCATATTTTTTCATCTGGCACTTGGGTAGAGATCCTTCAGAGGCAGATACTTTTGATCCTTCCAGCTCAGGTTCTGGCCCCTCAGGCGACCCATATGGCTTTGCCGATGCAGATCCTTCACTATATAGGCCTGACATCCCCGTTGATGAAGATCCATTAACTCAGGAGGAGTTACATCAGGTGGACATGATTGATGATGTAGACATTGACACCACTGTCTTCTTCTGATGTGTATTCTCGTTATATCTTTTGATAGGCCTCTGGTAGATACTGGGTGGCTGTGTCCCATTCTCGCTATATCTTTTGATAGGCCTCCGTTAGTCATTGGGCGTTTGTGCCCCATTTCCCTGTATTTTTAGCTGTACAGAGATGATGTATTAGATGATGATGTACTTAATAATGTATATACTGTTATTCCCTACATCATATTACCATTTATTATTTATCATGCATGTATCATGTTATGCATATGTGACCCCTGGATGGTCTTATGATACGGCCCATACAGATGTCTTCTTCGACATTCAGCCGCATTGATCACACCCTACTAATAATGGTAGCATCCCATCTGAGATCTTGGTATGATAGTATGTCACCTCTAGATAGGGTGACTGTAGATAAGCTATTACAACATTCCATGACCCTCTTGATGTTTCAGGTTCTCTCAGGCTTTGTAGATGGTATGCTAGAGCATTGGGTACCGATGAGGCAGGTTTTCCGGTTTAGGACCTAGGAGTTGACTCCTACATTAGAGGAGTATGAGTAGTTAACGGCTTTGCCCTTATACAGACCTTACGCTTGGATGACTATTAGTGATATGAGCCGGCAGTTCATGACCCTCACCGGGTTGTGGCGTAGAGTAATACAGAATGAGATTACATCCAGTCATGTAGTGTCCCAGCATTTCCTGATAAATAGATTTGGCTCATTAGACAGCTATGCGCGGCATTCTGGGGATTTCACCATGCCAGAGGATCAGCGGCATGTGGCCAGAATAGATGTACTCGTGATGTGTGTAGTGGTGTATGTATACATGCCACGGTATATGGATGAGCTGGACATCGGTGTTATTATGGCAGTGAGAGCTCTCAGGGAGGGTCATACCATTGTTCTGATGATTGTTGCAGAGATGTTGAGATCAGCCATGTTTTGCCACACCTACCTGCAGGTGTATATTTATAGGCAGCTCGGTCATGTTGTATGTGTGGTTTATGTTACACTTGAGATCGATTGGCACCTTCCGTCGGTATGAGTATTGCTTTTCCCATAAGATAGCTATGTCTTACTCCTTTCAGCAAGCGAAGTGCACAGACGCTATATCCTGGTCGGTGTTCTTGGCAGAGAACGGGGATCTGTTTGGCATTCTGCCGTGTATAGGGCACAGTTCACCCTACAACTTTATTACTCATGCCCATGGCATGGATTATCTCCCTCTGGCTGGTTTGAGGGGCATGACTACCTACCACCCACAGGCTGTGATGTCGCAGTTTGACCAGTTCTAGGACATCCATCATTTTGAGGGGGCATTAGGTCAGCGTGTGGCTTCTTGCCATTTATCAGTAGAGGACAGATCCTTGGTGTATGCCTATTGAGATCAGCATGAGAGAGCTAATTTTTCTGTTAGCCATCCGTGTTGTTCGTCTGAGTATTGTGCGTGGATGGGGATAGAGACTTCATCGGCTGCCGTAGTATCCACAGTGTTGGGGATTGAGTATGTCAGTGAGGAGCCTACAGAGGCTGTTGATTTCCCCACCGAGGAGGAGGATCTATTTGCTGGTTCAACAGCAGCTCTTGTTGACTCTCCCAGTACTTCTGCAACTGTGACTCCCTCTTCAGAGTATTTAGTGTAGAGTTTGCATTTGATGACCTTCGAGAGAGATCAGGCTAGGGCATTGATGTTGAAAGCTCTTGATGGGAGAGATGCCACTCTATTAGAGAGAGATGATGCCTTAGCTCGTATAGATCTATTATTGAGCGAGATGAGGCCAGATCAGCCAGAGATGCAGTGATAGTTGAGCGGGATAGCACTATATCTGCCCGGGATGTAGCCGTTACAGACAGTACCACAGTGAGGTCCCTTACTACTGGCATTATTGTAGAGATGAGTACGTATATTAATGAGCACAGTGTCACTATGTAGACGGCTGTAGATCTGTTAGCTCGCATAGAGACCCTTGTACATGTGATCACATCGTTACCTCCTTCTGAGAGGGATGCCATGTTGGACTTGATAGCTCGCATATACACTGATTTGTAGATGGGCTTGTATTTTCTACACAGACAAACTTAGCCATTTTGTTATGTATAGTACACATTGTATATATCAAACAACATTATATATAGTAGGGAAAATATATTTTGATCACTTCCCTTTTAGTTATGCCTTGTTGCTTGCTTAATATTTGTTTGTTTCTCCAGGTCTTATGATCTTGATGTATTCTGAACTCCTCCTTGATGGATGGATATTGAGATGTCTAAGGATATTTCAGAATGGATCGTTGATCTGTGTCTATTCCTTACCATTTTTGGTGTCTTGGGACTAGTTTTTGTATGTAGATGTGGAGAGGAGTGTGACTTTCCTCTCTGAGGTTGACCGCACCACAGATGGTCGCCAGTACTCCTTTGTATGGGGGAGCCCAGTTAGTTCCATATCTTATGGATTGGTATTTCTTTTTGAGGAATCAACCACAGCTTAAATGGTCGCCGATTCTCCCATTTATGTGAAGAGGTCGGCTAGTTTCATCCCTTTGGTCTGAAGCCGATGAAATGTGGTGGATTGAAAGATGATCCAAGTACCGCTGATAATTTTTTATGTTTTGGTAGAGAATGAGACCGAACCATGAATGGCTACCTATGTACTCCTATTGAAGAGGATATCAGGTCTGCGTAGTTCGAACCTGGTGTAAGAGGTTCAACGCTGTATATGGCAAAGGGGTGTTGAGATGTGTTGGGTTGTAGAAAGGGGTGTAGAAATGTTTTTTGTTATTTTTGTTTTATTGGGACTGGACCGTATAAAATATGGCTGCCTACGTACTCCTGTTTATTGGGGAGATTAGGTCGACGTAGTTCGCCCCATATTCAAGACGGTTTGCAGCCAATGAAAAGTTTGATCCCATGGTCAGGACAAACTGCGGGGGATAAAGTTTGATCCCATGTACAGGACAAACTGCATGTGTGAAAAGTTTTAATTCCTGACGGGACAAAATTACGGGTGTGAAAAGTTTTGAAGGCAAAGTTGTGTGAATGATCTACTGATCTGGATCCAGGCTGCTGGTTGAAAAAGTGTGTTTATCCCTGATAGGGTAGATGAGTGTGAAGAAAGGTTGTATGTAGTGAAGGGTTAGAAAACCTAAAATGACTGGGGATCTGGTGATCTCAAACCAGGATGTTTGCTTGATGGTAACCTCAGACATAGTACCATTTCACGGTGTCCGAGTTGATGAGCTGTGGAAATTCATCGCCGTCCATTTCCTGTAATCTAAGAGCACCTCCTTGACAACAAACGGGCCTTCCCAGTTTGGGGCGAATTTTCCCTATGACTGATCTTGGTTGTCAATGATCTTTTTCAAAAATAAGTCGGGTTGTTTGAACTGCCGTAGCTGGACTTTTCTGTTATAGGATCTAGCGATCCTCTGTTGGTATAACTGACCATGGAAAATAGGAACACTTTGCCTTTCGTCTATTAGAGACAATTGGTGATACCTGTCTTGTAACCATTGGTCTTCATCCAGCTGAGCGTCTACCAATACTCTGAGGGATTCCATTTCCACCTCTATGGGGAGTATTGCTTCCATCCCATATGCTAATTGAGTAGGGGGTTGCCCCAATGGATGTGCGCATTGATGTTCTGTAGGCTAACAGAGTTAAGGGCAATAAGTCAGGCCATCCTTTAAGGTTGGCAGACATCTTTTCCATGATTTTCTTGATATTCTTGTTAGCCGCTTCAACAACACCATTCATCTTTGGACGGTAGATGACGGAGTTGAGATGTTTAATGTGGAATTTACTGCACAACTCCTCCATCATTTTGTTGTTGGGGTTCTTAGCATTGTCTGATACAATTACCTCTGGTTGTCCATATCGACAAATGACATTATTTCTGATGAAAGCAATGATGACTTCTTTGGTAACCCTAGGGAATGAGGCTGCTTCTACCCACTTGGGGAAGTAGTCGATCATAGTGAAGATAAACCGATGCCCATTACTGGCTTTAGGCTCGATGGGCCCGATCACGTCCATTCCCCACATTGAGAAGGGCCAGGGCGAACTCATATTATGGAGTTCCCTTGGAGGGGTGTGCATAGCATTCCCATGAATTTGGCATTGGTAATATCTCTTGACGTGATCTTCACAGTTAGCCTTAAGAGAGAGCCAGTAATGCCATGTTCTGAGGATCTTTATAACAAGTAGAAGGATGCTCATGTGTAGGCCACATACTCCACCATGGATTTCATCCCTGAGCCTCTGAGCTTGGTCCTTGTCCAGACATCTGAGGAGACCTAGTCCTGCATCTCTTTTGTAGAGTGCATCTCCGCTCAGGTAGAATTTCATAGCCAGCCAATGGATCCGGCTTCTTTCAGTCGGGCTCGCCTCAGCGGGTGTAGATCCATCTTGTAAGTACTCCTTGATATGCTGATACCAAGGGTGTTGGATGAGAGGTAGCTCATCCGATACTTCTCCAACATAGTTCCCATAGGCTGGAGCCTTTTATTGGGCAAATGTGATAGTTGGCATGTTTTCCTTGTCAGTTATGTTAATCAAGGAGGCCAAGATTGCTAGTGCATCAGCAAAGTCATTCCTATTCTGACGAATGTGGAGGAAGGATATTTCTTCAAACTCTGAAGCCATCTGTAGAACCTGCCAATGGTAAGGCAGCAAGTGTAGACCTTTGGTGTGATAGATTCCTGTGGTTTGTCTGATTACCAACTAGAAATCTCTAAAGACAGTTAACCGCCTGATGCCCATTGAGTGGTCAAGTTTTAGCCCCATAATACATCCTTCATACTCAGCTGTGTTGTTGGTGTTGGCTACAATTTGACGGCGACGGGATACTGCTCCCCCGTAACAGATACCAGAACTGCCCTAGCTCTAGAACCTTCCATGTTTACAGCTCCATCAAATTACATCTTCCATGTTTGGTGTGCATCGTACTGATGGTGTTGCTGAACTGTCATTACCCTTTCATCGGGGAAGTATGTTTCCAAAGGTTTGAAATCCCCTGAAGGTGCGGCGCGTTAATCCGCAATTCCTTGACCTTTGATAGACTTTTATGCCACGTAGACGATGTCAAATTGTTGTAGGATCAACTGCCATCTGGACAGTCAGCAATTCAGCATGGGTTTATTGAACACGTACTTGAGAAGATCCACATGGGATATGAGATGGGTTGTGTGACCATGGAGGTAATGTTGTAACTTCATGGAAGCCCATGCTAAAGCACAACAAGTTTTCTCAATCAGAGTGTACTTGTGTTCACTGCTACTGAATCTTTTGTTGAGGTAGTAGATAGCTCACTCTTGGTCTCTATCGTCTTTCTGTCCCAGCATGCATCCCATGGCATTATCATTAATGGACAGGTACATAAACAGGGGAACATCATCCTTGGGTGGTATTAAAATAGGAGCTTTGACTAGCTGTTCTTTGATTGTAAGGAAGGCTTTCTGGCACCCATCATTCCATTTCATGGAGGAGTTCTTCCTTAACAACTTGAAAATAGACTCACAGGTTGCTGTGAGTTGGGAGATGAATTTGCTGATGAAGTTGATTCTTCCCAAAAATCCCCGTATTTCCTTCTCTGCCTGAGGTATGGGCATTTCTGTAATGACCTGGATTTTGGTGGGATTCAACTCAATCCCCTTGTGGCTGACTAGGAAACCTAGCAACTTGCCTGATTTAACGCCAAAGGCGCACTTGGCTGGATTCAACTTCAAGTTGTACTTACCCAACCTGTTGAAGAGCTTTCTGAGATGGTCTAAATGGTCTTCCTCCCTTCCGGACTTGAAAATGATGTCATCCATGTAGATCTTTATCTTTTCTCGTGCATTAAATCGTAGAAAATAGCCATCATGGCTCGCTGGTAGGTAGCTTCGGCATTGATGAGGCCGAATGACAACCGTCTATAGAAAAAGGTTCCCCAAGGAGTGATAAATGCAGTTTTCTCACGATCCTCTTTAGTAAACATGATTTGATAGTACCCCGCGAAGCAATCAGCAGAGGAGTACATGTCGTATTGAGTAGTATTATCAATGAGAATGTGGATAAATGGCACGGGAAAGCAATCTTTAAGGCAAGCTTTATTCAGATCCCGGTAATCCATGCAAACTCGCACTTTTCCTCCTGGTTTAGGCATGGGGACTATGTTGGATAGCCATTCAGGGTAGGTGGACAACATGATGATGCTTACTTGAAATTGTTTCACAATCTCTTCTTTAACTTTTAAACTCCACTCCAATTTTAATCTCCAGAGCTTCTGCCTGACTGGTTTGAATCCCTCTTTAATGGGAAGGCGATGAATGACTATGTCAGTGGACAAACCCACCATGTCTTCATGAGACCATGCAAACACATCCCGGAATTGGGTTAATAGTGTAATCATGTCATTCCTTTGGTTTGAAGGCCTGTACCAATCTGGATTAGTTTAGGGCTTTCTAAGGTTTTGAGATTGAATGAGGTTGTTTGATAAATGTTTGGTTTAGGTTTGTCTTCAACCCATTCTTTGATCTCCTGAGGTATCTCAATGTCCTCTTGTATTTCCATCAAGTCTGAGTCCAACTTTTAATCAAAGTTACAGTCCTTGTGGAAAGAAGGCACCTTATCAGCAAGCACAGGAACATCTAACTTTAGAGTCCTGAAACAAAATGCTTTCACTTATTATATATGAAACTGTTCAATCATACAAAGTGTTAGCATGTAATGACAAAACAACTGCTAATACTGTACAGAAAGTAAGTAATTATTATTATCTATAGGGCAGAGGGAATTTCTGCCCTTTTTACCCTCGTCGGCAAATGTAAGGAGTGATGCTCCAATTGCCAAGGGTGAAGTCCTAATGGACGGCTGTGATGAAGGGGATGTTGTCGTCCTCCTTCTCCCGAATGATGACCATAATATCTGGGCAATCATAGTCTAGGGTGATTCTGTTTGTATTGTCCGTATGGATGATGATGCATATGTTTGATAAGCGCCTGACAATGTCCTACTTACGACTCCGGTCTTTTTCCTCTGCCTCCGAATCTGGTATCAAGACCTCTTTTCCTTTGACTGATATCGGCTTAGGAAATAACATAGTTATCACATGCGCAGGAAACTTTACTGAAGTCTGTATAGATTCAGCTCCTGTAGGTGCAGGTAATCGCCGTATGGCTAAAGATGAAGGAACATGTTTATGTTTGTGAGGATTCCTGTGACTGGAACTAGCAGAATAGTCTAGTCCAACTGTTCCTGTTTGGTTGGGAATTTGAATTGGGCGCTTGATGCCCTGATGGTCTTTGCCCAACCCTTGTCCAAGTTGATAACCCAAAGATAAAATTTCTTGGCTGGCCGACATTACTTCGGTGAAAACTCTGGGTGTCAAAGGTGGTTCCCCAATGGGATGGTAGTGAATGTTTCTCACCTCCAGGGTGTGAAAGCTGACAGGCTCAACTTCTGAATTGAAACTGATGAGCGGGATGTCACCTTGTTCAGGACATTCTGGCTCAGCATTAACGGTGACTAGCCTATTATTAATGATGTATTTAAGCTGCTGATGAAGGGTGGACGAGACGGCTCCAGCCATATGAATCTGTGGTCTTCCCAAGATCAGGTTGTATCATGTATCTATTTTGAGCACATGAAAGGATACACTGAATGTATGTGCACCAATCTCCACATGTAGTTCAATCTCTCTGACGGCATTTCGTTGGGATCCGTCGAAAGCTTTAATGATTATATGGCTTCTTCAAATTCTGTTGAGATTGATATTCATCTTTTCCAAGGTGGCATAAGGGCAGATATACAAGGAGGAACCTCCATCTATCAATACTCCTGCGACCACGTATCCAGAGGACATAACCGCTATGTGAAACGGCTTGCAATGGCCCGTCCCTTCGGGAGGTATGTCATCATCAGTGAAAGATATCACATTGTTGTTTCTTATGTGATCAACCAAGTGATGAAACTTTTTGACATCCACTGATTTTGGTAAATGAACTTCTTCCAAAACTCTTAGTAATACCTTTAGATGATCCTCTGAGGAGAATACCAAATCCAGTATGGAAACTTGTCATGGAGCTTCTTTCAAGATTAAAACCACCTTGGCTTCATTATGTCCCATATTACGGAGGAATTGTTCAATCTTCTCTATGGGAACTTTTCCCTTTGATTTGATAGCGGGCTTCATCACCCATTGGGGAAGATACATCTTATTCTCTTTCAACACTGCAACAGTTATGTGGGATGTGGATCCTTCAACCCCTCCATAATTCCATGGAACTTTATTTAGGCTGACAGCAGGATATTGTGGTCTGAATGGTAAGATGGTTGGCTCTGGTGTAACCACTTTCAAAGGAATCTCAATACCCTTGAGCTAAATATATTAAATTGTATGTAAGGGGGTAGCTGAATCTGTCTCAGAAGATATAACTGCTACGACTTCCTTCCACTTTGTAGGGAACGCATCCCCACTCTCTAGTACTACATCATCATCGTCTGCCATTTGTAGGACACAGCTGTCAATTAAATTCTGAATAAGGTGGCGGAGTGTCTAGCATTCTTCACTATTGTGACCGCGAGAGTGGGAGTGATATTGGCACACTCCATTAAAATCAAACCGTCTTGAATGCGGGCTGATTGGAGGTAGTAGAGCTATGATTCTTCCTTCATTGATCAGTATCTGCAATATCTCTTCCATCGGTTGGCCTAGGTACGTAAATTCCCTTTTATTGGCGAAGTCCTGATGGGCTTTAGCATTTGCTTTTTTTGTAATTTTATCCTCCAGTGTTTCACTTTCTGGAGTATGTGGTGGAGTGTTTGTAACGAGAGGAAGGAGGCTAGCATACTCCTAGCTGAATAATTGACATGTGACTTGCTGCTGATGGACCCCCAGTTCTGCCAATTGATTGACTTACTCACAAAGAGTCTTCATTTTCTGTTCCATTATAAACTAGAACTGTGCAAAATCCCATTTGTCAGCACTATCCTTGCTGGTCTAGGAGGATCCACCACTGTAATGGGAAGTCTGACCATTACTCTAATTAATCATGTTAACCTCCTCTTCTTTGTGTTGAGGAAGAGGGTTGTCTTGCACCTCGGGTGTAGCTACCACGATCTCACCGTTATCAATCAAATCTTGGATCCTATGTTTCAAGGCCCAGCAATCCTGAATATCATGACCTGGAGCTCCAGCATGATAAACACATTTTTGGCTAGCATTGAAACCTTTCCCATTTGAGTTGGCTGGTGGAAGAAGATCAATAATTTTCTTCTGAGTTGTCAAAAGATTGAGAATGTTCTCGAGTGAGTCCCCTAAGGGTGTGAACACTCGAGTGCGTCTAACTTCTCCACTCTTTGACAATGGAGGGTTTGAAGACTGCGCTTGAAAGGGGGAGTAATTTCTCCTCTGGATAGGCATGTTCTGATTGCCTTTCTGACCTTGTAGTATCAAGGAAACATCCTCCTCTTTCTTCTTATGGACCCTTCGGGGGTTATTTCCATAATTTTCTGACTGGATGTGCTCAGCAACAACTTTCAGAGCGGCTAGGTCTTGAATCTTTCCTGATTTTAAACCCATCTCCGCCATTTCCCCATGTTTGATCATTTCAGAGAATGACTTGCCTATGCCAGCTAAAACTCTCCCATAGAAAGGAGCTTCTTGTATGTCTATGAAGGTCATCACCATCTCAGACTCAGTCATAGATGGAACAAATTGAGCCGCAAAGCGCCTCCACCTTTGAGCATACTCTCTGAAAGATTCATTGGTTTATTTCCTAATTTTAGTAATTTTGTACCGGTCAGGAGCCATCTGAGTTTGGAAACTATACTGCCTGAGAAAAGCATGTGCTAGCACTTCCCAGCTATGAATCTTAGAGTTGTCCAATCTGGTATACCACGATCTAGCTTCACCAGCCAGACTCTTTTGAAACAGCAGCATTCTAAGCTTTTCATCCTCGGCATAAGATCCGAGTTCTCCAATAAAGACTTTCAAATGTGTGTAAGGATCTCCCAACCCGTTGTACTTTTCAAAGTTGGGAGTCTTGAATTTCTCTGGATAATGCACACCAGGGAATATACAAATGTCTGTATATGAAACACTCCCATATGCTCCAATCCCTTTGATAGACCGAATGGTCTCTTCCATCTGTAAGACTTTTTTCATGATATCACCGGTGTCTAGATCTTCTTTGAGGTGGGTGGTGTCAATTTTGTTGGTTGTATCAAACTTAGGTGTGGGAATTTGTTTATCCGGACCATGATTTCCTCCATGTGTAGAGGATTCTGTATGTACAGGTATCCGTGGACCCTGAGTGGACTGATGTAGTTCTTTCAGCAGAACAACCAACTCTGTAATTTAGTGACTTAATCCTTCAAACTCCTCACGGGAGACAGGAGTAGGATTAGACTGGCCAGATGAAGTCATGCTTGGTTGTAGGCTTGTTGCCTTTTTGGACTTTGATCAGGTAATAATAGGTCCAACTGTTTCCCTACAAAAAGACTTACGTAGTTTAGTCTTAGGGAATGTGAAAATGTTTACATGCTATGTGATGTATCCGTTTTAGGAGTATTATCCTGCAAAACGGATGTTAGATATTTGTATAACAAGATAGCATGTCAGGTTTTGATATAAAAGGGAATGTATGTGCACATATTCCTTCATATTTTCCATTACATTGGGTTTGACATGGAATTACAAGTAATTGATTTTACAAGTAATTGAAATGGAAAGTATGAAGAGACTTTCCTCCGTGTTTGGTTTATCAGAGGCTGCCCTATCTTAGGCTACTCTCGCAGCTTTTGGCCATGAAGGTTGACAAATCATCGCAATTTACTCGACGGAAAGTTAATCTGGTCTTTCAACTGGAGCAAATTTGGGTGGTACCTTTCCTGAGCCTCGTTGGAATTAGTCTCCCTACGAGTCCAGTAATCAAGCACCGATAGGATAGCCTCCTGGTGGAGGAACCACACAACATACATTCACATGCAACGTGTCTCGCCGTTTATGAAAATGATGACATGCGCAAAGCACTAATATCACAAGCAGATATAGTGTAAAGCACTAAGTGCAATAAGTAAATGCATTTGTACACATTCATTCAAATGTAAATGCAACATTCACATGCAAGCATATAACAATTTTGAAAAGTTTATAGTAGTGGCTTAAGCCCTCTTAATGGATGTCCCCAGCAGAGTTGCCACATGTCGACGTCGGGATTTTTATTTGTCCCTTTTATGTTCTTGTCTTTTGGTGTTCTCATGTTAGGTGAGATTTGTTTGAAAAAATAAGTTCTGAAAAAGTTCGACATGTATATGTCGATGATTGGACTATAAGAGTCGCCAGTTGGTATTTTTAAATGGTTGTACCAACTCAATCGAGAAAAGGTTTGCACATTGACCTAGTGATGTGACACTATTTAACTGGTATGTGAAACAGAGATTCGTTAGGGTCTCGGGGCTTGATTATGCGGAAGGAAGGTGTTAGGCACCCCCCGACATCCGTGTTACTACGGTGACCACCACTTTTCAATTTAAACTGTTATATGAATGCATATTTGTGTGTGTGTGGGTCAATGTGCAATTATCTGAAAGTAGTACTATGCCTCGTTTGCACCTATATACAAAGGGTTTAAATTTTGTATAAAAGTTCAGTTTTAACAAGATATAGTAGTGATATTTTGTAAAAGAGGTTTTTCAAACCCTTGTGCTCAATTGTAATTGAGGCCTTTGATACTTCCATTTTATTATGTGTTTGGCTTGATTGCTTTTATTTTTGAGATGCGAAGCATCTCCGAGAAAATAAGATAAAAAGCAATGCCAAGATCCTTGTGGGCATGAGAGCCGTCTAAGGAAATTCAAACACCGTGAATAATTTACAAGCAATGTATAGCTGAAAATGTCCATCACAGGAACCGAATCTAGATTTTGTAGACTGAATCTGTGATCACATGATTCCTAGGCTCACATGATGTAGCAATTTGTATGAAAGCTGTAAACAGTTATATATATAAAAGCTGTAAATATAAATATTCCGCCTCGAAGTGAACTCCATGTTGGACGAAATGTAAATAAAGCTGTAAAAGGCCACGAAGTAAACTCCAGGCCTGACAGAAATGTAAATAAAGCAGTAAAAGGCCACGAAGTAAACTTCAGGCCTGACAAAAATGTAAATATATATATATATATAAGCTATAAACGCACTGGATATATATCGATTCAGGCTCGTTTCGTTAATTCGCGTTTGAGGATATATATATATATAAAAGCGGTAAACGCACCGGATGTGTAATCCAGGCTCAATCAAACAGAGTTTGATGACAACAACGTATATATATAAGTATTTATATATATATAAGCAGTAAACGCTCTGGATGTGAATCCAGGCTCATCGAACAAAGTTCGACAATAGTATATATCAAAGCAATAAATGCTACGGATGTAAATCCAGGTCAATCGAGGCATAACTCGATAATGTTAGTATATATATAATATATAAATATATATATACAAAAGAAATAAAAAGCCACGGACCGAAGTTCGAGCACACGCACGCAACACGACTCTCAACATGAATAACAATGTGTGCAAGAAGTGTAGAAAAGGCGTTAAATGATGTAAGAAGGCTTACAGTGGACTGCCAAAGAAGACTTCAATAGATTTAAATGGATGAACACTCGATTCCCACCGGTAAAAAGTAGCCAAATATAAGCTCACAAGTGTTTGAAATGAGAAAGCACTCAATTTATAGTGTGTACAGAGTAAATTGGACAGTGCTTCGTTGTCTTTTCTTCTTTTTAAAATGGCTACCCCAAGCCCTCTATTTATATAGGGGAGAGCCGCAGGTGCACCTGCGATTGCCCCGGGCTCCGCGGGTCCCGTCATCTCGAAGTACGTGTACGCGTGCATGCGTGCAACGTGTTGTCAGCTCGAACTTTCAGAACTTCAATTTGGGCATCCGATCGAGGTGTATAAGACCTTTTACGGCATGCTGTTGTCGAGGATAAGACGTACGAAGTCGGGAAGATGGGACCATGCCCAGGTCTTCAAGCTTTAAATTCTATCTGGTTTGCTGTCTTTTGTAGTTGTCACTCGGAATTGGAGCTATTGGTTCTTATAGGACACTTATGTGTAGAACGTATGTTGAGATGTTGTTGAGATGGCGTGATGGGGGATCGAGGTGGCAAAATGACAATTTTGCCCCTCATCAGGGTTAACTCCGGTTCTGGCCTGATTTAGCTGTCGTTGCTCAGGGTTATCTCCGAGATTGGGCTGCTGCAAGTGTTGAACGTCCTCAGGGTTGTCTCTGAGATATGTCTGACCTTTCGGGGTTGTCTCCGGGTTTTGGGACTGAGTGCCTCGGGGCTATCACTGAGTGTTTGAAGCTGATCGCAGAGGTTTGAAACAAGCATTTTCGGGCTTATCTCCAGAACTGCAACTGCACTCCTCGGGGTTATCTCTAAGGTTGGGTCTGAAACTCCCGGGGTTGTTTCCGATACTGGAACTGAATATCTCGGAGTTGTCTCCGAGATGGAAAACTTCTCCAGTGTTATCTCCGGAACTGGAACTGTATTCCTCGAGATTGTCTCTGAGGTTGACACTGAAGATCCTGGGGTTGTCTCCGGGATTGCAACTGTATATCTCGGGATTATCTCTGAGATGAAAAACTGAGTATCCCAGGGTTGTCTCCGGGATTGTGCTGATTTAACTTCCAGGGTTATCTCCGGAAGACGATTTTGCCCTCCTACAAGGTTAGTAACAAGAATGCAAAATTTCGAGTGTCTACAACAACTTTCTAGTACCTTTTATCCACATACTAATATACAACACGACGCAGTATGACATGTATTCTTTTGTTGACTGCTTAGCCGGGTATCATCAGATCATGGTTGCTTATGAGGACAGTGAGAAAATAGCCTTCATTACTCCCTGGGGAACCTTTTGTTATAGACGTTTGTCTTTCGGCCTTATCAATGCCCGTGCCACCTATCAGCGAGCCATGATGACACTTTTTCATGACATGATGAATAAAGAAATAGAGGTCTACATGGATGATATCATTGTCAATTCCCAGAAGGAAGATGACCATATCAATCATCTCAAAATACTTTTCAACCGATTGCGCAAATACAACTTAAAGCTGAATCCGACCAAATGTGCCTTCGGTTTCAATTCAGGTAAGTTGTTGGGATTTCTAGTAAGCAATAAAGGCATTGAACTGGATCCCTCCAAAATTAAAGCAATGTTGGGTAAAATCTAATTACGCATAACACGCAAGTATACGTGGTCAACAAGTAATAAAGTGAAAGTAGAGTATCGTTCCTACGAGGAATTGTTTAATAAAAATCACCAAGTACTAACCCGTAACCAACCCAATATTTTTCAAACGAATGAATTTCAATTTATATAAATTAAATTATTTAATTATACTAATTCTAATTACCACTAATTAAAAATCGGATTATGGAGATTTAAGATCACAACTTCACTTATTGCTTCATTTAAGTTAACACACTTCTCATCAATTATTTTCTATCCTGAATTGTTAATCAAGAACACTAAAGCAGATAAAATCACCTCTCGATGCATAATACACATACTCACTTAAATCCACAGATGATAGAATTAAGCAAGACACCCTAATTAACTAATCTACTATATCTCTATGTGAATTACAATTAAAAAAGATTTAAAGCACAAGTTCTCTATAAGATTACATATGACGTAAAGGCATATCTCTATCCTAAACACGAATCATGAATTCCATCTATGCAAAAATCACAAACACATGCTATCATAATCATATCTAAACAATTAAGTTCAAATCACAATAGACAATCCTCACAATAGAACATAATAATCGATAGTGAAGCATATTAAAATAAACTACACAATAAGATCCATTGTAATCTTAAACAAAGAATTAGTTCATTGAATTAAAACTAAGAATCCACACTTGAATAACATTAAAAGATAAGAATAAGATTAGGGTGAAGAATAAATCTGTTGTCAGCAAATCTCCATATTCCTCAAGCTCCTCCTCTTGATCTTCAATGGTCTCCAAGTTGCTTTGATCTCCAAATCTCATAAGAATTAGGATTTTACTCCTAATCTACTCTAATCTAACCTAATGAAATCCTTCAAAACTATCCTATATATCCTCTCTTTTATGCCTCTCATCATGTATTTATAGTTCTAATGGATACCCTAGCAAGTTAGGCAACTAAGAATCATATTCTAACTAAATTTGGACATCAAATAACCCAAATAATTTGCTTCCCCGCCGGTCAGCGTGCCCCACACTGTTCCTAGGCCATTTTAAGCACACCCCGCGCTACTGTAGCAGAGATTTTGGTCGCCCGACGAGCCCCGCGCTATTCATAGCGCGGTCCGCGCTACTCTGTTTTCTGCTGCGACGTCCTTTGGTAAAACAGACATAACTTTTTATCCGTTAGGAGTTACGGGGCCTGCCATCTATAAAATTGAAGATATCGACAAGATCTACAACTTTCATTCATTGAGGATTGATTGATTCTGGCTAGATCTAGGCGGAAAGCGAGCTTGAAGTAGATACTATGTAAATGACAACTCTTAACTTTGATCTTTTATCCATAACTCTCGCATCCGAACTCCGATTGGGATGATTCAAGATGTTTCAGAAAGCTAAGAAGTAGATCTACAATAAAATCCAAGTTCCAAGCCAAGAACATGCATCTAACTTGGTGTTAAGAGCCCAACAATCTTCTCTTCTTGCATTTGCTTGCATATTTTAGTCCAAAAGATGTTTAAATTGCTTTTCCTTGCTTCGTCATGCCAATGTCATGTCATAGCCTATAAAATAACATAAAATGTATGAAAAGTAACTAAGAAACATGAATATAAGCAACTAATTCAAGTAACAGATACCAGATAAGTAGGTATAAAACCTACTTATTAAATACCCCCAAACTTAAACCGTTGTTTGTCCTCAAGCAAAAACATAAAACAACAATGCTATGCAATGCAACTAATCTACATGCCTTCGAATCCAGCAGTAATGATAGAAACAAGTCTATTCAACCGGCATTAGAGAAATTAAGTAAACATGATAATACATCATATTAAAACAAATCATTAACTTCCCAATCAATCATCAAATATTAGACTGTTATCACTAATATAGTGTGTGTGTGTGTGTGTGTGTGTGTGTGTGTGCTCCACAACAATGTTAACTGATATAAAATTAAATTTAACACATAACAAGTCTCTTCGAAGGCGTCATACAGTGTAAACTCAAGAAATCTAAAAACAAGCTAGATCGAACTGAAATCAAATAATTACCAATATCGAGGGTCAACATGGGATACTTATGCTTCATTTTTCATCTACGGGGACTTTTTGATCTTATTTCTCGTTTTATTCATTTTTTTCTTTTGGTTTATATACACATAGATATGCAATGTCTTATTCCCTTAGGCTTTTCAATGCTATATTAACGAGCTTTCGACCAACGACTCCCAGACCATTAAGACCTTAGGGCGCTAGATGTAAAGACAATCCCCTTGGGTTTACTTACTCAAGTAACAAAGGCCACAAAACTAGACAAGCATGTCACGGTGTTTATTCATACTTTTTTTATAGCTTATATACCCCAAATATTCCCCCAAACTTAGGTTATTGTCTAACTTTAGCCATCACTACTTATTCTTGTCATTCTTTCATTCAAACTAGCATTATCCTTTAGAATCCCATTATGTATTAATTTAAACTCAATTAATCAACAAGTTGTTTTTAGTCTGATATCCTTATTATACCAGTTTTAAATAGAAAAAGACTCAATTCATAATAAGAAATCACATCAAAACTCTAATAGTCTGTACTATACTTGTCTACCCAATTCCAATCTCATCATTGGTTAAAATAAACTGTAAATATCAAATAACTGGACTCATGCAAGATGTACTAAATGCTATATAAATATAGTAAACTAACTACTATTTTTGAAAATTTTCAATTTTTCAATGTTTTTTTTTATTTCAAGAAACTGAATGCAAAAACTAAATGTAACTATATGAACTACAATGTAAATAACTAACTATATATATGCAATATGACACAAAAATACCCCCAAAACTTAAACTAGACATTGTCCTCAATGTCTGAAATAGAAAAAAGTAAAGCAGAGGACTTCCCTGAAAATATAGCAATCCTCCTCCTTGTCCGCTAAGTTTGGAAAATAGGTTAGGCACATGGAACAAATTGGGCACCACACTTGAATTGGACTTGACTAACATTGCAATTAAAACACTTTTAATGCCTGGGATTTTCGAGCGGCGCGGCCCGCGCGGTATGTATGCCTGAGATGGCGCGTCCTGCACTATGGGGTCAGTGGGTTCTGGAGTAGTAGCGTGCCCCGCGCCTCTTATGTGCTTCATATGGCATGCCCCGCGCTATGGGATCGGCGAATTGGCGCAGCCCACACTGGAAGGTCAGTAGCTTGGTGAGGTGCTCGCGCACCCCGCGCCGTGTCTGTGCGTTAGGTGGCGCGACCAGCGGTATGAGGCCAGTAGCTTGGTGACTCTCTTTTTCTTGCCTTACCTGCAAGCATACCATTATGGAGTCATTATTCTTTGAAAACTAAATATTTGAGCTAGACTATAAACTAAAATATAAAGAATAAATAAGGAAGAAAAGGTTTAGAGCTTGGGTTGCCTCCCAAGTAGCGCTAGTTTTAACGTCGTAAGCCCGACTTTGTTTGGACAACACTATCCAATTCCTCTTCGATAATTGAGGAACCCTCCATCCATCGAAAACAATGTAACTTTTGGTAGGTTCCCTTTTTTGATGGCTATCGAATTAAAGTCACCTAGCATGCTTTGTTTAAATAAGTGCCCAATTGAGAATGTTGAATAACTAGGTGCTTTTTGGTCCGCTGACTCTATGATTAGATTGGGGCTTTGAGGCTTGGCAAGCACAACGGGCTCTTCTTCTTCTATTTTCTCTTCCTCAGCCCACCATGGTGTATAAGAGGCCTCATTATCATAGAGATCTTTGCCTTGGATGTGACTACCAAGGGGACATGGGTGTGCAAAATTCACTGAATTTTTCAACTCTGGCTGAGAAGGCACTTGGGGAATAATAAAGATCAGCTCATGTTATTCTTTTTCCATATCCCCAGTTGTCTCTTCAATGTCCACTTCTTTTAGTTCATCCAATGGCATGTACACTTCTGGCTCTCCATCAGTTTCATCATCCATATCATAGCACCTATTATTTGGAGGGCGATTGTTCAAGGCTTCGAACATTTGATCCATCTGGTTCTGCAGATTTTGAATTGCCATCTCTTGATTAATCATTCTCTCCTCATTTGATACTACGAACTTGGACAACAATTCCCCCAACCTTGAATTTTCGATTTCAGTCTCGGAAGCCATGCATTAAGGACCATTGGTTGAGGTAGTGACGAGTTTTTCCATCCGATTATTAAAATTTTGGGTTGACAGCTCTTGGCTAATCCTCATCTCCTCTAGGTTTGTTATGCCCTTCAATATTACATCCCTCGAATTTGGCTTTTCTTCTTGTGGCAATGGCGATGGACATGAGAATTCTAGTGTGTATGATAGATTTGAAGCGTATTATTGGTCTTCATAATTATAGCTCCATGACGAATTCGGGTGATACCCCCAAACTTAATGATAATTAGCATATGTATAATCGTTGAGGTATTCACCACCGTGTTGTCCCGGCCCAAAACTAACGGTGCATTGATGACTCGGATGATTAACAGCACAATAACTGCAATTAACTACTATCCTTCGATCATGTTGGGCTGCAACAACGTCCAACCTCCTCGAAAGTGTCTCAAGCTACGCTGATAATGCAAAAAATGCATTGAGACCATCAATCCCCGCTCCCCTTGGCTGAGTCATTCTCGTATACGGCCATTGATAATTAAATTCTGCCATTGTACCTGAAAAGAAAGAAAAATAGGAAGAGAATTAAATAAAAAGGAAAAAAAATTGTTTAAATTAAGACTAATTTGATTGAAACTAATATTGGCAAAATTATATTAACTAATTCCCCGACAACGACGCCAAGAACTTGTTGGGTAAAATCTAATTATGCACAACACGCAAGTATACGTGGTCAACAAGTAATAAAGTGAAAGTAGAGTATCGTTCCCACGAGGAATTGTTTAATAAAAATTACCAAGTACTAACCCGAAACCAACTCAATCTTATTTAAACGAATGAATTTCAATTTATATAAATTAAATTATTTAATTACACTAATTCTAATTACCACTAATTAAAATCAGATTACGGAGATTTAAGATCACAATTTCACTTATTGCTTCATTTAAGTTAACACACTTCTCATCAATTAATTTCTATCCTGAATTGTTAATCAAGAATAATAAAGCAGATAAAACCACCTCTCGATGCATAATACCCATACTCACTTAAATCCACAGATGATAGAATTAAGCAAGACACCCTAATTAACTAATCCACTATATCTCTATGTGAATTACAATTAAAAAGGATTTAAAGCACAAGTTCTCTATAAGATTACATATGGCATAAAGGCATATCTCTATCCTAAACACGAATCATGAATTCCATCTATGCAGAATTCACAAACACATGCTGTCATAATCAGATCTAAATCTATACTTCATCTCTCGAGTTCATATAGAGTATCACTGTAATTGATGGCCAATCAATTAAACAATTATGTTCAAATCACAATAGACAATCCTCACAATAGAACATAATAATCAATAGCGAAGCATATTAAAATAAACTACACAATAAGATCCATTGTAATCTTAAACAAAGAATTAGTTTACTAAATTAAAACTAAGAATCCATACTTGAATACACATTAAAAGATAAGAATAAGATTAGAGTGAAGAATAAATCTGTTGTCAGTAAATCTCTATCTTCCTCAAGCTCCTCCTCTTGATCTTCAATGGTCTCCAAGTTGCTTCGATCTCCAAATCTCATAAGAACTAGGGTTTTACTCCTAATCTACTCTAATCTAATCTAATGGAATCCTTCAAAACTAGCCTATATATCCTCTCTTTTATGCCTCTCATCATGTATTTATAGTTCTAATGGATACCCTAGCAAGTTAGGCAACTAAAAATCCTATTCTAACTCAATTTAGACATCAAATAACCCAAATAAGTTGCTTCCCCGCCGATCGACGTGCCCCACGCTATTCCTAGGCCATTTTAGGCGCACCCCGCGCTACTGTTGCAGAGATTCTAATGGGTCGGTGCGCCCCGCGCTGTTCATAGCGCGGTCCGCATTGTTCATAGCGCGGTCCGCGCTGTTCATAGCGCGGTCCGCGCTACTCTATTTTCTGCTATGACGTCCTTTGGTTAGGAGTTACGGGGCCTGCCACCTATCAAATTGAAGATATTGACCAGAACTACAACTTTCATTCTTTGAGGATTAAACAGATTCTGGCTGGATCAAGGTGGAAATCGAGCTTGAAGTAGATGATATGTAAATGACAATTCTTAACTTTGATCTTTGTTGATAAAAAGGCCATAACTCTCGCATCCGAACTCCGATTGGGATGATTCAAGATGTTCTAAAAAGCTAAGAAGTAGATCTACAATAAAATCCAAGTTCCAAGCCAATAACATGCATTCAACTTGGTGTTAAAAGCTCAGCAATCTTCTCTTCTTGCATTTGCTTGCATATTTTAGTCCAAAAGATGTTTGAATTACTTTTCCTTGCTTCTTCATGCCAATGTCATGTCATAGCCTACAAAATAACAAAAAATTTATGAAAAGTAACTAAGAAACATGAATATAAGAAACTTATTCAAGTAACAGATACCAGATAAATAGGTATAAAACCTACTTATCAAGCAATCACCGAGATGCTCGTGCCCCGAATAGAAAAGGAAATATGGGGATTTATGGGGAGAATCAATTTCATAAGCAGATTCATCTCTCAGCTCACAACAACATGTGAGCCCATCTTTAAGCTGTTAAGGAAAAATTCCACCATGATGTGGAATAAAGAGTGTCAAAAAGCTTTCTTGTCCATCAAGAAGCAGTTGATCAAAGCCCTTGTCTTGGTACCTCCAAGGGACAAGGTTCCCATGTTTATGTACCTATCAGTTAATGCAAATGTTATGGGCTGCATGTTGGGGGAAAAAGACGATAGAGGCAAGGAAATAACTATCTATTACCTCAGCCAAAGATTTAGTAGCGGCGAGCAGAGTACACTTTGATTGAAAAGACATGTTGTGCATTAGCATGGGCCGCCATGAGGTTACAACATTATCTTCATGGGCACATAATCTATCTTATATCCCGCATGGATCCTTTAAAGTACGTATTCAACAAACCCTTGTTGAATTGCTGATTATCCAAATGGCAGTTGATCCTCCAACAATTCGATATCATCTATGTGACTCAAAAGTCCATCAAAGGGCAAGGAATTGCGGATCAATTGGCTGAATCACCATCAGGAAATTTCGAACCCTTGGAAATGTATTTTCCGGATAATGGAATAATGACAATTCAACAAATCCATCGAGAAAATACAGTCCAATCTTAGAAAATGCATTTTGATGGAGCTGTAAACATGGACGGTGCCAGAGTAGGGGCAGTTCTTGTAGCTCTTACAGGAGAACATTATTCTATGGCCATCAAGCTGCAGTATGTTAACACCAACAACACAACTGAGTATGAAGGTTGTATAATGGGATTAAAAATGGCTCAATCCATGGATATCAAATGGTTGTTAGTCATTGGGGATTCCGAATTGGTTATCAAACAAACCACTGGGGAGTATTACACCAAAGAATTACATTTGTTTCCATATCATCGGCAACTTATCAAGATGGCTATAGAGTTTGAGGAAATAACCTTCATCCACATCCGTCGAAGTAGGAATGACTTTGTTGATACATTAGCAACATTGGCTTCCTTGATCCACATATCTAATAAGATAGGAATTCCTGATATCAAATTTGTAAGCCAAAAGGCACCAGTCTATGGAAATTACATTGGAGAAGTATCAGATGAACTGCCTCCCATCAAACATCCCTGGTATCATGACATCAAAGAATATCTTCGAGATGGATCTATGCCCGCTAGGGAAAGTCAAGCTAAAAGAAAGTGAATCCATAAAATGGCCCTGAAATTTTATTTAAGAGGAGACGTGCTTTACAAAAGGGATGTTGGAATAGGCCTTTTAAGATGCCTGGACAAAGATCAAGCCCAAAGACTTATGGATGAAGTCCATGGTGGAGTTTGTGGTCCATACATGAGCGGGCCTTTACTGGCCAAAAAGATATTAAGAACGGGGCACTATTGGATTTCTCTCAAAGTCGACTGTGACAATCACGTCAAGAGATGCTATCAATGCCAAGTCCATGGAAATGTCATCCACGGTCCTCCAAATGAATTTTTTTTCTTGCTAAGTTTGTGTGATTATATTCATATAAACCCAAAATTACAATGGCACGGGGGCATACCCTAGACTATAGCTTGATCATCAAGAGACAGGAAGATGTAGCTATAAGTAAGTCCACTCACATGAACAAGGAGGAGGAAAACCATAACCACGGTTATCTAAGTCATTTACAATAATATTGACAAAAAGTTGTGGCTTTGTGGAATTTTGAATAAGTAGATAACCTAGATTTAATAATATTAATAACATCATTAGCAAGGCAGCTGGGAGGGATGACAGTTCCACTGTGAAGCGTTTTGTTTCTGGCTTCCCAAATTTTGTAGAAGGCGACAGCCAAAGAGAGACTAAGGATGTGTTTTGATAATTTCCTTCCTTGAAATGATGAAATGAAGTGTGTAATACCATTCCAGTCCAAAGGTGTTGAAGTCCAGTCACCCAAAAGAAGAACAGCTTTGATAACGATAGTTGAGTATTCACAGTTGAAAAAGAGATGAGAGAAAGTTTTCGGATGATTGTTACATAGGGGACAGTTGAAGATTCTTCCAGAGTAGGCTCTTGTGATGTCATTTGTTTGAAGCTTTCCTAGAAACCCAAGCCAAAGTATGAAGGAGTATCTTGGAACATGAAGATTGTTCCACAGGATGGGGTGCCAGTCTACTACCTGCTGTCGGTGTCTAATGCAGTCCCAGATGTGCCGAGCCTTGATGTTGCATATATTGGTAGAGTTCCAAAGAATGCAGTCACTTAAGGCAGTAGGGACTGGGACAGAATTGAGAGCTCTCCTGAACATAATAACTTCATGATGGTTTGACTATGGAAGATTCCAAGAGGAATTCTGCAGAAGGTCAATGACTTTTGCTGTGTCCGAAAGGCCAGAATTGGAGATCAGTGTATCTGAGGGATTTAAAGCAGAGCCATTTAACCATGGATCAAACCAAAGGTTAGTGTCACTCCCAGACCCAACCGTGTAGCTCAGATGAAGAATTGCAGTGGAGCGAAGCTTTAACAATTATTTCCATATCCAAGAACAATCATTGGGGATTTTTACTTGCCAAATTGATTTTCCAAGTAGAACAGTGGATTTCACCCATTTAGCCCAGAGGGATTTCGGCTCAGATTGTAGGATATGAGTTAGGTGCAGGATAAGGAGGGCTTTATTCCAATCCAGAGTGTTTTTGATGCCCAGACCACCTTCCTCAACAGGTAATGTTAAGTTTTTCCAAGCAACCTTTGCACCATGATGAGCCAGTGTTGCACCTTTCCAAAGGAATCTACAAAGAATGGATTGAATGGCTCGGATGGCAGCTTTGGACAGGAGGAAGTGGTTACACCAATATGCTTATATTGCAAAGAGCACAGATTTGATGAGTTGTAATCTACCAGAGTAGGCAAGAACAGTTGCAGTCCAAGATGACACCTTTTGGGTGATTCTATGAATTAAAGGGATGCAATCTTGGTAAGAAAGCTTTGAAGAGATTAGAGGAACTCCAAGGAATCTGGCTGGAAAAGAACCTGGGGCAAAACCCAGGTAGGAAAGGATAGAATCCCTTATTTCAGAATCACCACAAGCTAGGAAACATTGACTCTTTTGTATGTTTGGGATGAGGCCAGAAAATAAGGAGAAAGAGTGGATGCAAGAGTTAATAATAGAAATAGTTTGAAGATTTGTATGGCAAAAGATAATAATGTCATCAGCAAACATAAGATGGGTAATGTCAATAGCTTTGGTATGCCAGTGGAAAGAAAAACCGATTTGCTTGGATCCCCAGTTCAGTTTCAGGGAAAGTATTTCCATGATAAGAACAAACAAGTACGGAGAGAAAGGATCTCCTTGTCTGAGGCCTCGAGAGCTGCCAAAAAAACTGGCTAGAGATCCATTTATCTTAACAGAGAACATGGCAGTTGAGATACAAGAGTATGCCCAGTCAATATAAGAAGTGGGAAATTTTAGAGATTTTAGAGTGTCAGACAAAAATTGCCAATTGACTGTGTCAAAAGCTTTCCTGAGATCGATTTTTAAAGCACATCTAGGTGGCCCGGAATTTCTATGATAGTTCTTGAAGAGTTCCTGGGCAAGGAGAATATTATCACTAATGTTTCTTCCTGGAATGAAAGCAGTTTGTGCTTTGTCAATAATAAAGGGGAGGACAACTTTGAGTCTGTCGGAAAGGATTTTGGAGATACACTTGTATATAGTATTACAGCAAGAGATGGGTCTAAAGTCAGACATGAGAGAAGGGTTTGAGCATTTTGGAATAAGAGCAATGGCAGTGGAGTTTATACCTTTGGGCATTCTGCTTGTAGAGAAGAAATATAAGACAGCTTTTGTAAAAGCTTCCCCAACAGTATCCCAGCAGTGTATAAAGAAATTAACGTTGAAACCATCTGGACCCGGACATTTGTTTCTTTTCATACCATTTAGCGATTTGAAAACCTCTGAAGAAGTGATAGGGGCTGATAGAGAAGCAGCTTGAGATCCACTGATTTGTTTTGATGGAAGGACTCCAAAATTTGCAAAGTCATCATAAGGAGTAGGGTTGAACAAATCTTTGAAGTAATTTACTGCAACAGATTCAACTTCCTCGTGCCCGTGGACAAAATCACCCGCAGGGTTTCTGATAGATAAGATTTTGTTTGTCTTCCATCTAGACTTCACCAGATTTGAAAAGAATCTTGAGTTTCTTTCTCCAGTGGTAAGCCAAATAGCTCTAGATTTCTGATGTAACATGGTCTCCTCTAAAGCCAAGGAATTCCAAAGAACGTGAAGACAACTTTGTTCCTGGGAAAGGAGAGTAGCATCCTGAGGCCTACTTAAGATTAAGTTCTGCACTCTGTGTAGCTCAGCAGTAGCATTCCTGACCGAAGAAGACAGGTTACCAATGGAATGGTTGAGGTGGATAAGAGCTTGTTTGGTTCTTCTGAGCTTTGCAGAAAGGGCATGGAAGGGGTTACCCAGATCATGTTGCTGCCAGGCAGAGGCAATACATTCATTGAATCCATCTAAAAGAATCAAGTGGTTGAAAAATTGGAAGAGTTTCCTGGATTTAACAGGAGGGATGCCAGTGTTTAATATAACAGGAGAGTGATCAGAAACTCCCCTTGGGGCATAGGAAGCTTGTGCAAGAGGAAAGGAATTTAGCCAAGAGGCATTTCCCAGAGCTCTATCAAGTTTCTTGTGTATAGGGTTTTCAGTTTGGTTGTTCCACCAGGTGAAGAAAGGACCAATGCCTCTAATATCATCCATCTCAAGGGCGAGAAGACATTCTTTTAAATCCTCCATACCAGAATTCCAAAGAGCCCCTTCCCTATCAGTTTCATTGAGATTCTTTATTGCATTGAAATCTCCCAGAATACACCAGCTTAGAGGGGAGCTAAGGGAAGACAGATCAGTCCATAAGGCTTTCCTATCTCAGATTGAATTCATACCATAGACAAAGGAAACCAAAAAATTACAATCATTTGATAAAAGCTTGATGTGACAGTGGATAACTTGAGAGGATACAAAAATGATATCCACCTGCCAAACAGTAGGATTCCATCCAACCCAAATTATTCCATTACAATGGTAATCATAATTATAAACCCAAGTCCAGTTTCTGCAGATAGCTCTAGAAATTCGATTTGCATTATGCTTTCTTGACTCTGGTTTCCAAAAGACCAACAAGAGAGATACTATTATCTAGAATTAACTGTCTAACATAAGCCTGCTTAGGCTTTTTATTTATGTGTCTAATATTATAGCTAACTAACATTAAAAACAAATAAAGATGATTAATGGGGGGATTTGCCTTCACGACCCTTTCCTTTGTTTCTTCGCTTGGCATCTTGAGAAGGTTCATTTCCAGTTCTCTATTTTTGCTTCAGGTCCTTACCCTCCTTCTCATCAATAGCTATCAGCTTATCCAAAATAGGATGGTTGATGGGAGGGGAATCATATTCAGAGGGGAGAAGAGCTTCATGGGCAGAGGCAGTGGCAATGGGGGAGAATGAGTTTATGGAGGCCAGTGTGAGCACAGGAGAGGGAAGATCCTTTCCAACCTTTGCTCCTCTAGAGACAGTGACCCAATCATTTGTAGGGGGGAAGGAATTGCATCAGGGGAATGGGAAACAGGGACCAAAATGTCCACAAGAGGAGTTGGGTTTGTAGCAGATGGGACTGGAACAGGAGCTTTAGGAATCCATTTATAATTTGATTTGGGACATTTAATAGGAGAATGTCCAAAAAATTTACAAGAGGGGCATGAAGGAGGTCGACTCTGGTATTCAACATCAACAGAAATGATAATGTCTTCAGAGGTTTCTTCATTTAGAACAACAACATTTATGGAGGGGGGAAAGGAGAAGGATGCTTGAACTTCAATGCAAACTCTGGCAAAATTCATCAGATCATTTTTGGAAGTCATTTCATCAGTAAACAATGGCTTCCCTATGGCACTGGCAAGATAACTGATTCCTTCGTCTGACCAGTAAGAAAGTGGGATTTGACTCAGCTTTACCCAAATGGGGAACTTTTCTCTATCAGATTTGGAAAACTCAACACCTTCTTTCCAGGGTTGTAGAACAATCACTTTGGAAGAGAAATGCCAAGGACCAGAGGCAAGAACACTATCCTTATCAGATGCAGACTTAAATTTGAAGACATAGTAGTCTTTGCTATGGAGGAAGATATTTAAGAGCCCCAAATTACCCCAAAGGCGCCTGGCTATAGGCTCAACAACTTTGAAGGGGAGGTTTGAGTGCAGGAAATAACCCACTAAGTTGGTTGACCAAAGTTTGTTTCCATGCCTGAGCACATCAGAAGGTGGTTTGACCAGAATATTTCCATCCTCATAGGAAGGAGGATGATAGGAGAATGTACGAATAGATTTACCAGAACTGGTAGAGACAATATCACACCAGGACTTTGTGACCTCAGGCTGCTGGCGTGGAATTTCCCCTTTTCCAACAGGAGGGACAGAACTAGTAACAGTACAAGGAACAGATACCATTTTGAGAGGCGCAGTCGGCAGCGATTGAGCCACACGCTCCAGTCCAGAGGTCTCACCCACGAAGGTGGTAGGAATCAAGTGTGAGCTAAGGAAGGTTTGTTCAGTTGAGGGGCAAGACAATAAGTAAGGAGAGAAAGCTTTCTTCATAGGACTTTTGTCAAGCACCTGACGCGGGTGTCCTAACTTTGCCAGTTTTCCTTCTGCCAACTTTCGTTCTTTCAAACAAGGCTTCTTCTCGATCTTTCTATGAGAAGTGTTGGACAGCTCTAAGAATTTCAGCAGCGCTAGACTCAACTGCAAGACCAAAATTTTCCCCTAACTTACAAGCTAAGGAGGTAGAATCATCAGAGCTAACACCAATAGCAATGGGCATGGGCTCAGATTCCGCCATGTCAATAGAACCAATCTCCACAGTAGGTGGGATTACACCAGAAGAAACCAAATTTAGAGGCAGATCAACTGGAGCAGCCATGACAGTACTACTGAGAACCAGAGGAGAGGAGAGAGAAGGAGAATTTGGTTTTAAAATGCCAAAATCGGTAAAGATGTCCCTAGATTTGGAGCTTAAGGAGTTTCCAGCTGAGAGGTGAGAGTAGTCGACCATGGTTAAAGAGAAGAAGACACAAAAGAGAAGAAAAGGATGCAGCGAGGAATTTGGTCGGAGCTGAAGGGAGAGGAAAATGCTCTCCCTTCTCTCTAAAAATCCTTGCTTTTCATTTCCATTCCCTTGACTTTCAGATATTCCGTCCACTCCCAATATTACCGTTATAACCCTTTTTTCCTCTTTTTGGTTTCCCGCTTCCTCTACCTACTTCCTCCATCCATACCTATTTTTTCTGTTTTCCCCTTTAACTATTCCTCACCCTTTCCGGCATACTCTCCCTTCAACTCCGACCAAATTCCTCACTGCATCCTTTTCTTCTCTTCTGTATCTTCTTCTCTTTAACCATGGTCGACTACTCTCACCTCTCAGCTGAAAACTCCTTAAGCTCCGAATCCAGGGACATCTTTGCCGATTTTGGCATTTCAAACCCAAATTCTCCTTCTCTTTCCTCTCCTTTGGTTCTCAGCAGTACTGTCATGGCTGCTCCAGCTGATCTGCCTCTAAATTTGGTTTCTTCTGGTGTAATCCCACCTACTGTGGAGATTGGTTCTATTAACATGGTGGAATCTGAGCCCATGCCCATTGCTATTGATGTTAGCTCTGATGATTCTACCTCCTTAGCTTGTGAGTTAGGGGAAAATTTTGGCCCTACAATTGAGTCTAGCGCTGCTGAAATTCTTAGAGCTGCCCAACACTTCTCACAGAAAGATCGAGAAGAAGCCTTGTTTGAAAGAACGATAGTTGCAAATTTTATGAGCTTCTTGTCTGCGCATGGTTTTTCTTTAAATGTTGTAAATGCCTTTGTCGCAGAAGGAAAACTGGCAAAGTTAGGACACCCGCGTCAGGTGCTTGACAAAAGTCCTATGAAGAAAGTTGTCTCTCCTTACTTATTGTCTTGCCCTCAACTGAACAAACCTTCCTTGGCTCGCACTTGATTCCTACCACCTACGTAGGTGAGACCTCTGGGCTAGAGCGTGTGGCTCAATCGCTGCCGATTGCGCCTCTCAAAATGGTATTTGTTCCTTGTATTGTTACTAGTTCTGTCCCTCCTATTGGAAAAGGAGAAATTCCACGCCAGTAGCCCGAGGTCACAAAGTCCTGGTGTGATATTGTCTCTACCAGTACTGGTAAATCTATTTGTACACTCTCCTATCACCCTCCTTCCTCTGAGGATGGAAATATTCTGGTCAAACCACCTTTTGATGTGCTCAAGCGTGGAAACAAACTTTGGTCAACCAGCTTAGTGGGTTATTTCCTGCACTCAAACCTCCCCTTCAAAGTTGTTGAGCCTATAGCCAGGAGCCTTTGGGGTAATTTGGGGCTCTTAAATATCTTCCTCCATAGCAAAGGCTACTATGTCTTCAAATTTAAGTCTGCATCTGATAGGGATAGTGTTCTTGCCTCTGGTCCTTGGCATTTCTCTTCCAAAGTGATTGTTCTACAACCCTGGAAAGAAGGTGTTGAGTTTTCCAAATCTGATAGAGAAAAGTTCCCCATTTGGGTAAAGCTGAGTCAAATCCCACTTTCTTACTGGTTAGGCGAAGGAATCAGTTATCTTGCCAGTGCCATAGGGAAGTTGTTTACTGATGAAATGACTTCCAAAAATGATCTGATGAATTTTGCCAGAGTTTGCATTGAAGTTCAAGCATCCTTCTCCTTTCCCCCCTCCATAAATGTTGTTGTTCTAAATGAAGAAACCTCTGAAGACATTATCGTTTCTATTGATGTTGAATACCAGAGTCGACCTCCTTCATGCCCTCTTGCAAAGTTTTTGGACATTCTCCTATTCAATGTCCCAAATCAAATTATAAATGGATTCCTAAAGCTCCTGTTCCAGTCCCATCTACTATAAACCCAACTCCTGCTGTGGACATTTTGGTCCTTGTTTCCCATTCCCCTGATGCAATTCCTGCCCCCCCTACAAATGATTGGGTCACTGTCTCTAGAGGAGCAAAGGTTGGAAAGGATCTTCCCTCTCCTGTGCTAACACCGGCCTCCACAAACTCATTCTCCCCCATTGCCACTGCCTCTGCCCATGAAGCTCTTCTCCCCTCTGAATATGATTCCCCTCCCATAAACCATCCTATTTTGGATAAGCTGATAGCTATTGATGAAAAAGAGGGTAAGGACCTGAAGCAAAAACAGAGAACTGGAAATGAGCCTTCTCAAGATGCCAAGCGAAGAAACAAAGGAAAGGGTCATGTAGGCAAATCCCCCCATTAATAATCTTTATTTGTTTTTAATGTTAGTTAGCTATAATATTAGAGGCATAAATAAAAAGCCTAAGCAGGTTTATGTTAGACAGTTAATTCTAGATAATAGTATCTCTCTTGTTGATCTTTTGGAAACCAGAGTCAAGCAGCATAATGCAAATCGAATTTCTAGAGCTATCTGCAGAAACTGAACTTGGGTTTATAATTATGATTACCATTGTAATGGCAGAATTTGGGTTGGATGGAATCCTACTGTTTGGTAGGTGGATATCCTTTTTGTATCCTCTCAAGTTATCCACTGTCACATCAAGCTTTTATCAAATGATTGTAATTTTCTGGTTTCCTTTGTCTATGGTATGAATTCAATCTCAGATAGGAAAGCCTTATGGACTGATCTGTCTTCCCTTAGCTCCCCTCTAAGCTGGTGTATTCTGGGAGATTTCAATGCAATAAAGAACCTCAATGAAACTGATAGGGAAGGGGCTCTCTGGAATTCTGGTATGGAGGATTTAAAAGAATGTCTTCTCGCCCTTGAGATGGATGATATTAGAGGCATTGGTCCTTTCTTCACCTAGTGGAACAACCAAACTGAAAACCCTATACACAAGAAACTTGATAGAGCTCTGGGAAATGCCTCTTGGCTAAATTCCTTTCCTCTTGCACAAGCTTCCTATGCCCCAAGGGGAGTTTCTGATCACTCTCCTGTTATATTAAACACTGGCATAAACTCCACTGCCATTCTGTGGAACAATCTTCATGTTCCAAGATACTCCTTCATACTTTGGCTTGGGTTTCTAGGAAAGCTTCAAACAAATGACATCACAAGAGCCTACTCTGGAAGAATCTTCAACTGTCCCCTATGTAACAATCATCCGAAAACTTTCTCTCATCTCTTTTTCAACTGTGAATACTCAACTATCATTATCAAAGCTATTTTTCTTTTGGGTGACTGGACTTCAACACCTTTAGACTGGAATGGTATTACACACTTCATTTCATCATTTCAAGGGAGGAAGTTATCAAAACACATCCTTAGTCTCTCTTTGGTTGTCTCCTTCTACAAAATTTGGGAAGCCAGAAACAAAAAGCTTCACAGTGGAACTCTCATCCCTCCCAGTTGCCTTGCTAATGATGTTATTAATATTATTAAATCTAGGTTATCTACTTATTCAAAATTCCACAAAGCCACAACTTTTTGTCAATATTATTGTAAATGGCTTAGATAACCGTGGTTATGGTTTTCCTCCTCCTTGTTCATGTGAGTGGACTTACTTATAGCTACATCTTCCTGTCTCTTGATGATCTAGCTATAGTCTGGGGTATGCCCCTGTGCCATTGTAATTTTGGGTTTATATAAATACAATCACACAAACTTTGCAAAAAAAAATAATCACATAGCATACCATATTAGGTCATAAACAATCAATAAGTTTTGTCATTACCCTATCTTCTCCTTCTTCTCATTCTAACTGTCCGCTTGTTTAGGTTACTAGCATTCGTTAGGTTAGTTAACGTCCATTACGGCTTTATAACATTTTATTGTTATAAGTGACCTTACTAATTCAATGTTTAAGTAATTACATTTCAAGCAATCTCAAACATCCATTCAAAGTGCGTACGGTTTACCGTACTATTAAACTTACTTTGTGTTTACGTTTTCGTAACCTGTTGTTTAACTTTTAATTCTTAAAGTTAAGGTTTTAATCATCCTTTAAGATGTTACTTTAAGTTTAATTAAAGTCGTAATACACCTTCAATCAACTATCTTTCTTTTGTATTCACATCTATTCTTCTCTACCTTTGGTTTAGGAACGGCGCTGCGGCACCATATCCTTTGTGCCAAATGTTTTGGTATGGATTCAAAGAAAGACTGAGTATGAATAAACAAATATTTTGTCGTAAAGCGACTGACACTTGAGTTTGCCAAAACTTAAATGTAAATATATTTAATGTAGTAGTGTTGTACAACATAGAGTACTATATGCTGATCACCTAGGCGCGCTCGTAAGAAATGTCGGACTTACGGACTTAGTGTTGGGTTGTCCTTTTTAAAGAAAGAAAGAATGAAATGCTCAAGGTCTTTGACCAAACTCAAGGTTTAACTGATGATGTTCATCATTAAACGTTTTAAAGAAAAGAGAAGTGCTATTTTGGTTTATTTATAATACTTCATAACTATTGATTCAGTTATAGAAGATATATTCATATGATTCATGCATGTTGCTCGACTATAATTGTTACACTTGCTGAGCTAGTTATGCTCACCCTTGCTTGAACCATATGATTGCAGCTAAAAATGAACGGATCGAAGGATCTGGTAAGGACAAAGGGAAGACCAAGGCAGATAAATAGTTACCCTTGTAATAGAATAGTATTACTTTTGTATTAATTTGATATTATGACAAAAAACACATGTAATGGTTACAAAGAACTTGGGAAGGGACTTATTATTACGTAATAAATAGTAGACATATTTACTCTGTTGATGTATTTCAACTGAATGTATGTGTGAACAATAACACCGTGTAGCACCATCTATCGAGTTGGAAGATACCTGGATTTGGGGGCGTCATAAGAACCCACCAGGCCGGGGATTTTGGCCTGAGATTACCCGTCGGGGCAGCATGCTCTGAAAAACTAATTGAATTCTGTTTTCCATGATTTGCAACGAATTGATATGAATCGCATACTTGGATCATGTGAAGGAATTTAGTCACTGAAATCATCCTCCTTGGACCTGGTCATTGTACCAAACTCCTTCCACAATGCTTGAACCAACGCCATAAGCCCTTCATTGAAAACGCTAAATTCGTCCTCTCGTCACGGGTCCAACTGGAACCTGCACCGGAACTGAACCAAGACCTCCATTTGAATCCAAGCTAATCATGTCCTCATCACCGATCCTAGTGACGAGATCTAGTGACTGAGGTGTAATTTAGTTTAACTCAAATTTTAACATAATCCAGTGATTTAGGAAAAATTTTGATATATGTAAAAAAAATCAAGGTTGCACAGACGGTATATATTTGAAATTTGGATACATGTAAAAAATTGAGTTTTAGGTATAAGATCCCGACTTTTATGAAATAAAAGTCTAATTTAATTTATGATTATTATTCTAAAATTATAAAATGTTAAATTAATAAATGGTCAAATGAATAATTAATTGGATAAATGAGCAAATACAGAGGAAAGGAAATAATTTTTAGAGGAGTAGCCCATGTGGGCGGCTAAAATGTGGGAGAGGGAATGGTGGTGGGAGACAAAGTGGGGGACAAGGAAAAAGGAAAGGAAGAAAAGAAAGAAAAAGAAGGAGAAAAGGGGGGAGAGAGAAAAGGGAAAAAGAAAAGGAAAGAAAAGGAAAAGAGGGGAAGAAATAGATAACATACTCCCACCCTCACTCATACGAAAGGAAAAAAAAATCAGAAAAATTAGAGAGAGAGAGAGAGAGAGGGAAGAGAAGGAAGAAGAAGAGAAATAAGAAGATGAAGATGAAGATGAAGATGAAGATGAAGAAATGAAAAAAAAGGTAATTTCTAAATCTTGATAATTTTAAATTTTATATATTTTATGTAAAGAGTACATACATATATATGTATTGGATGATTTAAACTTGCATAAACATGAATCAAATGAGAGAAATCTAAAAATCAAAAGAAGAACAAAATATGAAGATTTTCAGAAAAATTAGTTTACTACTTGATTTTGTAAAATCCATAACTCTTTGTGTATAATGAGTTAGGAGATGAGTCATTTATCAAAAGAAAGCCCTGAAAGCTAAACGCAGAAATTTGAATTACCCAAAAATTCTTTGTGAAATTTTTGTGGTGACTGTTTGAGTGAAACTGGTTCGAAGGACTCATAGTTCAAAAAATCAGTGTTCTTAAGCTCTATTGTGTGAGTTATAATTTTTAATCCGATCGTTGGATCGTTGTAAATTTTGGATATGTTATACATATATAAGTTGAGTATATGTCCACAAATTTTGAACCGTTAAAGATTAACGTATGATTTGTTATGAATTTTAAGAGGTGACTGATTAAGAAATTTTTGTAGCAGAATTTTCGGTAAGCCTTTCTCTCTATGTTAGAGTCAGAATTTGGAAAAACTTTGTTCTACAAAGTTGTAGAAAATTAAAGTTTACATGAAAAGGCCATAAGATCCGTATTTTTCTGATAAAAGGGCTAATTATTATGAATTATTGAAGTTTCTGAATATTGAAATTTATAATTAATTTATCAAAAAAAATATTTGGGCTAAAATATTTTTACAGAATGCTTATAATATCATCTTAGAATTTCTGTAAATTTTTGATGAATTATTGAAAGGCAAAAGTAATTATTGTATTTTTAAACTATTTATAGTTAGTTTGAAAATAGAAGAAATTCATAGAATATTCTATGAATGATGAAAAATTATGAAACTTGATGAAAAATCTTATAATATTATTTTATAATTTATGGTAAGTTTTGAAAAATTATTGAATGACAAAAATATTTATTATATTTTTAAGCTAATTATGGTTAGTTTAAAAATAGAGAAAATTCATAGAAAATTCTATGAATGGTGGAAAATATAATAAGATTAATATTGTTGATGTTTTAAAGATATATAAGTATGTGGAGTTAATATAAGTTTTTACCTTTAAACTGTTAAAATTCTCGGTGATAAAAATATAGTAATACGCGTGATTCTATAGTAGTACACGGTATTTCTCAGTAGCACACGGCATTGTACAGTGATTCATATTATTGATTCTTACTCAGTCTTTCATTCAATAATTGTCACAGTAGTTATTTCACAGTAACTCATATTATTGGATATGATATAATTATACCAGTTGGAAGTATTACGAGTCTATGTTAATAATTGTGAATAATTATTGAAAGAATGAAATGTGTAAATAATTGATGAATAAAAGGGTGTTGATTAAAGATAAGTATGATATGCATATGTTTGTTCAATTATTTTCTTTTTACTAAAGTAAGTTTGGCAGGACTTGCCGATACTCTACTTTTTCTAAAGTAGTATGGTCCACAACTCAATTATTTTTAAAATGTGTACAAGTTGGTTTAATTTTCTTTGTGGGACCATAAATTCCACTACCATTATTATATACCTCATTTAGTTATTTTGTCAAAGCGGGTGTGCTAGTTGTTTACTAAATTTTTAGTATAAATAGGTTGCCCGGTTGAGCAACTAAACACACACCATCACTATACTAAAAATATAAAATTCTTTTACTACAATATTGTGAGTATAATATTATGAGTATTTTTATTAAGTGTAATATTACTCCAAGTGTAGATAAGGAATGCAAGCATTGTTTAAGTTAATCAATTTCACAGAAAGCATAATCAAGTCACATGCTAAGGTAAGGGATATCATTATTATGGTAAAGGGGTATCATTTTTATGGTAAAGGGATGTCATTTTCTTTCATACTCTATATTATGGTAAGATATTATTATTCGTTTCTTCAGCTTATCATTAAATGGTGAAAAGTCCTGAAAGGATTAGAATATCCCTAATAGTTTGTGCTTCATCTAATATCTTGAAGTGGATCTTTCTATTCAGTCTTAAGTTATAATTTTTGAGTCAGGAACTTTACATTACTTGTACTTTATATTTTATCAGGAAATCTAATCGATTTTCTGGATATCATGTTGACAATTTGGACTTTAGATAATTAAGTTAGAAATCACTAAGATTTATTTTATCTTATTATTCTGATTATTTCTGTCCATTCATTATATATATCATTGTCATCATCCTTATGTTTATGATGTGGTAAAAAAGTCCTCATTGGCCCATAGTGCATTGATGGACAGTTGTTTGGCATAATCATGACCACTGGTGATACTAATTAATATCATTGGCTCGTAGTGCATGGATGTAATACTAACGAATATCATTGGCCCGTAGTGCATGGATAATTCGTGAATGTGATAATAATGAATATCCTTGGCCCATAGTACATGGATATGATACCAACAAATATCCTTGGCCCGTAGTGCATGGATAATTCGTGGATGTGATAATAATGAATATTGTGACGCCCCCAAAATAGGTATACATCACCCACTCTGAGTCGCCAAATACATGGTACAGAAAATAAATACAAACTTAATTATACAACTGTCGTGTAATATAAGCTGAGAGTTTTAACACGAATATTGTCTCCCAGACAAAATCTAAACTCAAATGAAGTCCTCATTATAAATATTATTACACTATTTCACAGAATAGTGAAGACTACTAAAGCAACCATCTGGACCGTCACTCCATTCCCCGACTAGTTCCAACTATATTCTCATTTCCTGAATAGAACAATGAAAGTAAAGGGTGAGCTCAACTAGCCCAGTAAAAAATATTATGACTAAGATAATGCAGAATAAATTATCGTTAGCCTTCAACAGTGTTAAACTGATAGAATACAATAGACAACAAGTTTAACTGCAGCGAAACAAAAAATCCATTAGAAGAGTCAAGTAGAGTATAATATCTACTATCTTCTATGATTTAAAAGTTTATTATCAATTTTATCGCTGATACTCAACTCAATAAATAATCCACACCACTGAATTATTTATGCACTACGGGCCAAGAATATTCATTATTATCACATCCACGAATCATTCATGTACTACAAGCCAATGATATTCGTTATTATCACCAATGGTCAGATCATGCCAACAACTGTCCATCAATGCACTACGGGCCAATGAGGACTTTTACCACATAATTTGTAACATTACAGGTCATGATTATACTGAATAATCCCTGGTCATAATCATACCAATCAATAGTCCATCTATGCACTACGGGCCAAAGATGACTTTCATCACAATATAAACATGAGGATGATGACAATGATTTAAGAATTCAATCAAACGAAATCAAGGATAAATATTAAAGATTTTTAATTTATTCAGAGTTTAAAAAATGTCCAAATTGACAACATGATAACTGCTTTGTGGAGTAAAATTCAAGAATAATATCCATGTATCAAAAATAATTTGGACAGAAAAGAAATCAATTTTCCGGGTGAATAGTTGTGACGCCCCCAAAATAGATATACATCACCTATTCTGAGTTGCCAAAAATATGGTACAGAAACAACTACAACATCATTACTACAATTGTCGTGCAAAATACGACAACATATAAACTGTGAGTTTAAATACAAATATTATCTTTTAGACAATATCCTGTTAGAGTTAGTGCCCTAAAGGCCAATTATTTGATATAATTGCTTAACATTTCGATATTATATTTCATTGAATAAATGAATGATTTTATTATGGTTTTATTTACTGCGTTATATAAATGTTAACATAATAAAATTCCTTAGAATAGTGATACAAATTATATAGTTTCAAGTATGTGACTTGAACATGAGATTATATAATTACAATTAGTATCATTGCTCTTAAATGTCCCTAGTCGAGTATCATTGTTGATGGGACAACAATGATGCATTAAGACTAGTATGTGGATTGACTGATGACCAAATCTCATTGGTCATAAATATATGAGATATTAAGTCAATGCATAGGTACGTGTTAGAGAACGATGTACTGGACAGACCCACTATGAGAATTTTATGTGGAGCATTATGCGAAGTGTCATTAGCGATTCTCATAGTGACAATGATGTAATGATCCTCCGACCTAAAATCACTATATTACTACACGGGAATTTATGTACTTTGATATCATTAAAAGTTACCTTTAATAGGATGGATAATAAAGATGATTATTGGGTACATCATGAATCGTGTGAGAAATGTGAGTGATCTAGATGGAATTTAACTCTCCTATATAATAGGGGTGATATCCATAGGCCTCTTGATTGAGTAGGACTATGAAAGTCATGCTCAAATAGTGATTTGTTTCATATAGTCTACTCATTGATCAAGAAAACTCATATTAAATTATGAAAAGTATGACACATTCCATGACTCGAGTTTAATCTAGGATGTCAAGGTTAAAAGGATTAAATTACATTAAAACATTGGTCACGAAAAGGTTACATCAAATCATCAATCTTATTATTACTTGGGTAGCAGTGATGCATTACTAGATGTCGCTCACTAATTATAATTTTGTAATATGATTTTAAAATTATTGTCAACGTAATAATAACCTATAGGGTCACACACATAGAACGTTATTAAAAAAATGAATTAATTTAAATTGTAAGGATTTAAATATATCAATATGATTGATAGTATTTAAATCACGAATTTAAATTAAAAGGATGATTTGTATATATATATATATATATATATATATATATATATATATATATATATATATATATATATATATATATATGTATGTATATTAATTAAGAAAGACTTAATTAAGATATGATATACATATAAATTCAAATTTTATTTTAATTAGATTAGGGTTTTGATTAATTCTGAATTACTGCTATATATATGATTTATCAACGTTTTAGGAAAGTTAATCACAACCTAAAAACCCTAGCAGCTCTTAGAGAGAGACTAGAGAGAAATAGTTTCGAGATCCTCATCCTTGGTGGCTAGTACCGTAGTTCCTTTTACTGTAGATCGAACGATGATTCGCGGGTCATTCGTGTGGATACCGTAGAGGCGTGGTTCGTTTGGATTGCGCTGGAGATTCGATCGCATCAATTTCACCTTCACTAATCGGTATAAATTTCTAACCACTAAATTAATATGGTTTTCACATGGATCCTGTTTTAGGATTTCGAAATTGCTTTGAAAATTTATTTCATTTTCGCTGCGTTTATGTGTCGAAACCCAACATATCCACACTCAAATAAGTCCTCATTACAATTATTAAAACACTATTTTACAAAGTAGTGAGGACTGCAACACAACTGATTGGAAACATCACTCCACACCCCGACTAGTTCCCGCTATATTCTTGCCTCTTGAGAAAAATAGAACAAAAAGAAAAAGGGTGAGCTCAATTAGCCTAGTAAAGAATATTATGACTAAGATAATATACAACAAATTATCATTAGTCTTCAACAGGAAAAAATCTGATAAAATATAATAGACAACAAGTTTTAGATCAACAACTGCAGCGGAAACATCAATCCATTAGAAGAGTCAAGTAGAGAATGAATTCTACTATCTTCTAAGATTTGAAAGTCCATCATCAATATCTTATCTATGTAACATCAATCAATATACATCTTAAATCAAATATTCATCTTTGCACTACGGGCCAAAGATATTCATTTGTATCACCAGTTGGTCATGTTCATCTAAACACCTGTTCATCTTTGCACTACGGGCCAAAGATATTCATCAGTTAATCATTCATCTTTGTACTACAGGCCAAAGATATTCAGTAATATCATCATTTAGGACTGAGAATGATTAAAAATATCTTAAAGAAAATGAATCCAATGAAACAAAAGGACAAATATTAGGAATTCGTACTACAGTTTATCCAAGTTCAAAAATACTCCATAATAATCAATTGTGGAGCAGAATTCAAAAATAAAGATCAAAATATGGATACAATCAAAGATAGTAACCATACTAGACATTTTGGACAAAGAAGAGAAAATTTCATTTTTCTGTGAATAGTGTCGTATTCTTGAATAGTACCGTATATGTGAATAGTGTCGTATACGTGAATAGTAATCCCGACACAAAAAGGTAGAAATTTTACAATAAAATTCATATCAATATTTTAGCATAATGATATTGAAGGAAATAATATCATTTACGAAGAAAATAACATCAATTACCTCAAAAGAACAGTACTTCTGATTGGAATATCGGATGTAATGCTGAAGAAAACTTGCACTGGATAGCAACTCTCAAAGTATCTAAATACTCACAAAATACGCTCGATAATATAGAGAGAGAGAAAACTTGTTTCTGGTGTGATTTTCAATTCTAACTAATCACCCTATTTATAGAAAAATGCTAGAACGCCAAAGCAGACTAAATTAATAAAATAATAATAATAATTTTCTACGCATGCTACTTTGAAAAATCTCAGTCCACCACATTTGAAAATTTATTCAGCACATTTTATCAACAAAGGATAAAAGTGGGTCCCACCCATAATTTTAATAAAAATATTTATTTTTGAAACTTCAATAATTCATAATAAATAGCTCTTTTATCAGAAAAATTTGAATCTCATATCCTTTTCATAGGAAATTTAATTCTCTACAACTTTATAGATTTAAGTTTCTCCAAATTCCAAACAGAAAATACCCGAAATTCACATACGGACGATTTTTAATACATCCATTCCGATAAAATATTGATAAAATACCTCAGCATTAACTCCTTCACATAAAATAAATATTTTCTTATCATATAAATCAATAATTAATTATTCACAAATAATATTACAGAATCACAATTATGACAACCAGGTCGTTCCCAAGAAAGAGAGAGCTTTTTGATAAAGATTTCTCCTTATTGGCGCGCAATTAGGTGACCAAACATCTCCTTAGACAAAACTTTCTTAGATATTGCCAATAATGCTATCTAATAATATTATTCAAATAATATGAATTATTGATCTGATAATAAAAAATACTGTGTAGTGACAATTATTGAAATAACAATAATATAAAATATCAACGTAGCAATTATTGAATCAATAAAATAAAATATTGAACATTAATTGCTGTAACAATTATTGAATAGTGCCTTCTTAGGTAAGGATCAATAATTCAATAATACTGTACAATACCGTGTGCTACTATGCAACCACGCGTATTACTGTATTTTAACCACCGGGTATTCTAACAGTGTTAACGGTAACCATTACGCCGTTATTTATAAAAACTCAAACTTGTCGTTTTCTTCATCCGACCGTTTTTCGTTATAGAGCCCACAAAAATGCACCATCGTACGAATATTCCCCGACAGCAAGAATATTCCACGACCAAACGAATATTCCCCGACAACAATGAATATTTTATAACCACTTGCTTATTTTGCAAAATTTGCACATTTCACCCATAACCAAAAAATTATATCAAATTAACACCTTATTATTCAAAATAAAAATTAGAGAAAATTTGATTTTATTTATAAAAAGTTGGGGTCTTACAGCCTCCCCTCCTTAAGAAATTTCGTCCTTGAAATTGACGTACGTACCTGGTATTTCGAAAATGTGAGGATACCTCATTTTCATTTTCAATTCTAACTCCCAGGTCATTTCTTCAATAGCATGGTTCCTCCATAAAACCTTAACTTGTGGTATAACCTTGTTGCGTAGGACATGCTCTTTCCTATCCAAAATCTTAACAGGTACCTCCTCGTACGTTAAATCTTCAGCTATCTCGTCTGGTTCTAACTCAATTATGTGGTTCGGGTCTTTCACATATATACGAAGCATAGATATGTAAAAAACATTATAAACACGAGACATGCTTAGAGGTAATGTGAGTCTATAGACCACATTTCCTATTCGGTCAAGAATCTCAAATGGACCAACAAATCTTAGATTGAGTTTTTCTCTCTTCCCAAATGTGACGCCCCCAAAATTAGGTATACATCACCCATCTTGGGTCGTCAGATACATAGTACAGAATACAAATACAACTTACTAATACAACTGTCGTGTACAATACGACAAAACATAAACTGTGAGTTTGAATACAAATATTATCTTCTAGAGAGTATTCATACTCAAAAGGAGTCCTCGATACATTTATTAACACACCATTACATAGAATAGTGAGGACTACTAACTAATACTATCATTCGGACCATCACTCCGTTCCCCGACTTGCCCCATCTACGTTCTCATTTCCTGAAGAGAACAGTGAAAGAAAGGGTGAGCTCAACTAACCCAGTAAGAAATATTATGACTAAGATAATGCAGAATAAATTATCATTAGCCTTCAACAATGTTAAACTGATAAAATATAATAGACATCAAGTTTAACTGCAGCGGAACAAGCAATCCATTAAAAGAGTCAAGTAGAAAATAAACTCTACTCTCTTTTATGATTTAAAAGGTTTTTCAACACTGTTATCGCTGAGACTCAGCTTAATAAAATAATTCACATCATCGAATCACCCCTGCACTACGGCCAAGGATATTCGTATATTCATTAATGGTCATGATCATGCCAACAACTGTCCATCAATGCACTACGGGCCAATGAGGACTTTTACCACATCATTTGTAACATTACGGTCATGATTATACCGAATAATCCCTGGTCATAATCATACCAAGTCCATCTATGCACTACAGGCCACAGATGACTTTCAACATTTTATAAACATGAGGATGATGACAATGATATAAGAATTCAATAAAACAAGTTCAAGAATTAATTTATCCAAGAATTAACAACGTCCAAATTGTCAACATGATACTGCTTTGTGGAGTAAAATTCAAGAATGCTTAGAAGAATATTTTCATGAAAAGATACTGGATGAACCGCAATTATCAAGGATATTCCACTAATTTCATGGAGTATAGAAGTCAAAACTTAACCAACTGAGTATAATAAAGAATGGAATAACAACAGCAATCACCCGGCATGCGATAGACCGCACGGACAGGTTATTCTAACAGAATAATAAATAATGGAACCAGGTCTGGCATAAACGAACGGACAGGATATTCCGACAGAATAATAAATAATGGAACCAGGTCCGGTGTAAAACACACAGACAGGATGTTCCAACAGAATAATAATAAAAACGGAACTAGGTCCGGTGTAAAACACACAGACAGGATGTTCCAACAGAATAATAATAAAAACGGAACCAGGTCCGGTGTAAAATACACAGACAGGATGTTCCAACAGAATAATAGAAGAATGTCACCAAGTATAGGGTAGACCGCGTATACAGGTTATTCCAACATAATAATAATAAATGGAATAACAACAGTTCTCTTCATGAATAAGAAAGAATAACACCCCTTACCGTTTTAAAGAAGAGCTAAAATAAGAAAGTAGTTAAGTAGCAGAATACTCTTCTTCTCTCTCTCTATAGTTTCTCTCTATACTTTCTCTCTCTAGAGTTCAGTGAATTCGTAAGAAATAATGAAAGAATGAGCTGCTATTTATAGAAAAATGGAATGCATAGTAACTAATCTATGAACGGTTCAGATTGATTACTTTAATCTGACGGTCCATATTTAAAGAAAAATCTTTTAAATAAAATATAATATATTCTATTTATAGAATAACTTTAATAAAGTATTCTGTTTTATATAAAAAGATGTTTCTGTTTTATTACGTTAATAATACGAATAAAACAAAACGTCATTATCGCTAAATAATTCATATTATTAACTGACAATAATTGAATCAAACTGAGTGACTTCTCACATAAGCATTAATAATCAATACCGTGTGCTACTATGCAACCACACGTATTACTGTACTTTTACTACCGAGTAGTTCAACAGTATCAATGGTAAAACTTCCGCCGTTATTTTTAATAAAATATTTTTGTCATTTTCTCAATCCGACAATAATTCCGTTGTGGGGTCCACCAATGATTGTGTCGTTGTACGAATATTCCCTGTTAAAACGAATATTTCCCGACCAATCGAATATTATATAACAACTTGCGTACTTTATAAAATTTATAAATATTACCCTCAACTATAACATTATATCAAATTAACTCCATAATATTCAAAAATGATATTTATAGAAAATTCATCTTTATTTATAAAAGTTGGGGTCTTACAACCTCCCCTTCTTATGAAATTTCGCCCTCGAAATTAGGGTACGTACCTGGTATGTCGAAGAGGTAAGGATACCTTGATTTCATTTCAGATTCTAGCTCCCAAGTCATTTCCTCAACATCGTGGTTTCTCCACAAAACTTTGACTTGAGGTATAACCTTGGAGCGTAGAATATGTTCCTTCTTATCCAAGATTTGAACAGGAACTTCTTCATACGTCAAATCCTCCGCTATTTCGTCCGGTTCTAACTCAATAATGTGGTTTGGGTCTTCCACATATTTGCGTAACATGGATATGTGAAAAACGTTATGAACACGAAACATACTTGGCGGTAAAGCGAGTCTATAAGCCACAGTTCCTACTCGATCGAGGATTAAAAATGGACCGATGAATCGAGGATTGAGCTTTCCTCTTTTTCCAAATCTCGTAACTCTTTTCCATGGAGCAACACGTAAGAACACATGATCTCCTATATCAAATTTCACGTCCTTTCGATGAAGATCAACATAACTCTTTTGTCGATCTTGTGAGGTTTTTATACGTTGTCGGATCGTTTGAATCTTTTCTGTAGTCATACGTACCAACTCCGGTCCCAACAACGTTGCTTCACCCACCTCATCCCAACATACTGGAGAACGACATTTTCTTCCATACAATGCTTCGAATGGAGCCATGCCAATACTTGCTTGATAACTGTTGTTGTAGGAAAACTCCACCAATGGTAAGAACTTGTCCCAACTTCCCTTGAAGTCAAAGACACAGAGTCTTAATAAATCTTCTAGAGTTTGAATAGTCCTCTCTGATTGTCCGTCCGTCTGAGGATGATATGCCGAACTAAATCGTAAATCTGTGCCCATAGCTTTTTGTAAACTAACCCAAAATCGTGAAGTGAATCTTGGGTCTCGATCAGAAACTATGGATACTGGCATACCATGCAATCTTACAATCTCGTTTATGTACATACGAGCAAGACGTTCAAGTGTATAAGTTTCTCGTATCGGTAAGAAATGAGCAGACTTGGTCAATCTATCAACAATGACCCAAATCGCATCAATACCTTGAGAAACCCTAGGAAGACCGGTAACGAAATCCATGGTAATGTGCTCCCACTTCTATTCTGGAATTTCAAGTGGTTGCAATGGACCTTTTGGTACTTGATGCTCCGCTTTGACTCGTTGACAAGTTAGACACCTTGAGATAAACAACGCTATCTCTCTCTTCATATTGCTCCACCAAAATGTATGACGAAGATCATGATACATTTTGGTACTTCCAGGATGGATTGCAAACGGTGTGTTGTGCGCCTCCATCATGATTTCATACTTTAAATCAGGGTTGTTAGGAACACAAAGTCTGGAGTTGACTCGAAGTATTCCTTCTTCATCGATTCTTGCTTCCGGCATAGCACCTTCTTGCACTTTTTTCCTCATACGCATCAGCTCCAGGTCTGTAGCTTGAGCAGCTTTAACTTTATCGATTAAAGTTGGTTCTACTCGTATATTCGCCATCATCACATGGGTCCCTGGAGTCTTTAACTCTATCTCCATCCTTTGCAAGTCACACAAAATGGGCCTTTGTGTTGACAATATTGCACTCATACTTGCATATGATTTTCTACTCAATGCGTCAGCTACCACGTTCGCTTTTCCAGGATGGTATTGAATGGTATGATCATAATCTTTCAACAGTTCAAGCCAACGTCGTTGTCGCATGTTGAGTTCCTTTTGAGTGAAGAAATATTTGAGGCTTTTATGATCCGTAAAAATCTCCACCTTCTCCCCATACAAGTAATGCCTCCAAATTTTAAGTGCAAAGACAACAGCTGCCAACTCTAGATCATGAGTAGGATAATTCCTCTCATATTCCTTGAGTTGTCTTGATGCATAGGCTATGACTTTTTCATGTTGCATGAGAACGCATCCCAACCCTTTGCTCGAAGCATCACTGTAGATGACAAATCCCTCTGAGCCAGATGGTATTGTTAGAACAGGTGCTGAAATGAGTCTCCTCTTGAGTTCTTGAAAACTCTGCTCACATTCTTCGCTCCAACCGAACTTTGTATCTTTCCAAGTCAGTTGAGTTAATGGAGTAGCGATTCGAGAAAATCCTTCCACGAATCTCCGATAATAACCAGCTAAACCAAGAAAGCTACGTACTTTGGTCACTGATTTAGGTTGCTCCCAGCTTTGAATAGCTTCAATCTTTGCCGGGTCAACCGATATTCCACGACTTGATACTACGTGCCCAAGGAATGCTACCTCCTCCAGCCAGAACTCGCATTTCTTCAACTTGGCATAAAGCTTGTATTCACGAAGCTTTTGGAGTACCAGCCTCAAGTGTTGCTCATGATCTTCACGGCTTTTGGAATAAATAAGGATGTCATCAATAAAGACGACCACAAAGTGATCCAAATATTCCTTGAATACCCGGTTCATCATATCCATGAAGGCAGCAGGAGCATTAGTCAATCCAAAGGACATGCCTAGGAATTCAAAATGCCCGTACTAAGTTCTAAAAGCCGTCTTTGGAATATCCTCAGTTCTAACCTTCAGCTGGTGATATCCAGAACGAAGATCGATCTTTGAAAAGAATTGTGCTCCTTGCAATTGGTCAAACAGGTCATCAATACGTGGCAATGGGTACCTGTTTTTGATGGTGACATGATTCAACTCCTGATAATCAATACAAAGTCGCATACTTCCATCTTTCTTCTTCACGAAAAACACAGGAGCACCCCAAGGAGAAGTACTAGGACGAATAAAGCCAATGTCTAACAATTCCTGCAGTTGGATCTTTAACTCCTGAAGTTCAATAGGAGCCATTCGATATGGGGCTTTGGAAATGGGTTTTGTACCAGGTTCAAGGTCGATACAAAATTCAATTTCACGCTCTGGGGGTAGGCCAGGAATGTGACGCCCCCAAAATAGGTCCATTCCATCCAACCCATTCTGAGTCGCCAAATACATGGTACAAAAAGCAAACTACAACTTCAATAATACAATTGTCGTGCAAAATACGACAATACATACTGTGAGTTTAAATATAAATATTGTCATCTAGACAGTATTCATACTCAATAAATCCTCATTACAATTATTCAAACACTATTTTACAGAAATAGTGAGGACTGTTAAAACATCTTTCTAGAACCATCACTCCATACCCCGACTAGATCCTGATATGTTCTCACCTCCTGAAAAGAAAAATGGAACAAAAAGGAAAAGGGTGAGCTCAACTAGCCCAGTAAAGAATATTATGACTAAGATAATATACAACAAATTGTCGTTAGTCTTCAACAGGGAAAAATCTGATAGAATATAATCGACAACAAGTTTTAGATCAACAACTGCAGCAGAAACAGCAAACCATTAGAAGAGTCAAGTAGAGAAAGAATTCTACTATCTTCTAATATTTAAAAGTCCATCATCAATATTTTATCCCTGTAACATCAATTAATAATCATCTTTATCCAAATATTCATCTTTGAGGATGGTATACCGAACTGAATCGTAAATCCGTGCCCATAGCTTTCTGCAAGCTAACCCAAAATCGTGAAGTGAATCTTGGGTCACGATCCGAAACTATGGATACTGGCATGCCATGCAATCTCACAATCTCGTTCACGTACATACTAGCAAGACGTTCAAGGGAATAAGTCTCACGTATCGGCAAGAAATGAGCGGACTTGGTTAATCTATCAACAATAACCCAAATCGCATCTATGCCTTGAGAAACCTTGGGAAGACCCGTAACAAAATCCATAGTAATGTGTTCCCACTTCCATTTCGGGATCTCAAGTGGTTGCAATGGACCCTTTGGCACTTGATGCTCCGCCTTTACACGTTGACAAGTTAAACACCTCGAGATAAACTCCGCGATCTCTCTTTTCATATTGCTCCACCAAAATGTATGTCGAAGATCGTGATACATTTTGGTACTCCCAGGATGGATTGCAAACGGTGTGTTGTGTGCCTCCATCATTATTCTATGCTTCAAGTCAAAATCGTTAGGAACACAAAGTCTGGAGTTGACTCGAAGTATTCCTTCTTCATCGATTCTTGCTTCTGGAATAGCACCTTCTTGCACTTTCTTCTTCATACGCATCAGCTCCATGTCCGTAGCTTAAGCAGCTTTAACTTTATCGATTAAAGTCGATTCTACTCATATATTTGATATCATCATGTGGGTACTTGGAGCCTTCACCTCTATCTCCATCCTTTGTAAGTCATACAAAATGGGCCTTTGTGTTAACAATATTGCACTCGTACCCGCATATGATCTTCTACTCAATGCGTCAGCTACTACGTTTGATTTTCCAGGATGATATTGGATGGTATGATCGTAATCTTTCAACAGCTCGAGCCAACGTCGCTGCCGCATGTTGAGTTCCTTTTGGGTGAAGAAATATTTGAGGCTTTTATGATCTGTATAGATCTCCACTTTCTCCCCATACAGGTAGTGTCTCCAGATCTTCAACGCAAAAACGACTGCTGCCAACTCCAAATCATGAGTAGGATAATTCCTCTCATATTCTTTGAGTTGTCGTGATGGGCTATGACTTTCCCATGTTGCATGAGAAAACATCCTAACCCTTTGCCTGAAGCATCGCTGTAGATAATAAATCCATCCGAACCAGATGGTATTGTCAGAACAGGTGCCGAAATGAGTCTCCTCTTAAGCTCTTGGAAACTCTTCTCGCATTCTTCGCTCCATTCGAATTTTTTATCTCTATGAGTCAACTGAGTTAATGGAGTAGCAATTCGAGAAAATCTTTCCACAAAATCTTCGAAAATAACCAACTAAGCATAGAAAGCTACGTATTTCGATTACTAACTTAGGTTTTCTCTCAACTGTGACTCATATCCCAATCTTGGATAGCACGTCACAATGACACCTATCAGTTTACTACCACACGAATATGGCATCCCCTACGAAGAGTCTGGCTTCAATGCATTCCACAAAGGAAGTCACCAGATAGAGGCTCGGTTATCAACTTCTATAGTTGGATTTTTAACTCCTGAAGTTCAATAGGAGCCATTCAATATGAGATTTTAGAAGTGAGTTTTGTACCAGATTCAAAGATGATACAAAATTCAATATAGGCCAAGAAATTCTTCAGGAAATACGTCAGGGATTTACTAACAATAGAAATATCATTCAAATCTGACGTATTTTTTGTTCAAGTCCATAACATAGCTAAGAAAGCTTGACATCCGTTTTTCAATAAACGAATAACTTTACGGCTTGATATGAAAGAGTTTGACTTTAATGGTTTGGTTGCTTGAATTTGAATAACAGGTTGCTTAGGAATATGAAAACTAACAACCTTACAAAAGCAATCAATTTGGCATAATGAGTAGTTAACCAATCAATTCCTAAAATCACATCAAAAGCAAGTATCTTTAAAGAGATAAGGTCAACAGGTAATGTGATTGTGCCAACTTGGATCATGCAAGATTTATAAACTGTAGATGTAACGAAGGTTTCACCTAACGGAGTCTCCACAGATAGGTCAAAGTCTAATTTCTCCGGAGTCAAGTTTAAACGTTGAGCACAAGCAGGAGAGATAAATGAATGGGTAGAACCGGTATCTAATAAGGTATAGACTTCGCAAAAATTTATAATTAACTAACCCGTGCTAACTTCGTTCGGGTTCCTCGCATTCTGATCAGTCACGAAAAATGCTCTTCCAGGAACCGTTGACTTTGACTTTTCTGGGACAACTTTTGGAGTCATCATCCCCGCTGAACTTGGTTTTGCTACAGAACACTCTCGAGCTATATGACCCTCTTTTCCACAGTTATAACATACCTTGGATTGTTGTGGGCAGTTTGGGCTGATATGTCCCTCTTTCCCACATTTGTAACATACGACCGGTGGTCGTTCTCCTCCCCTAGAAACAGTTGATGTTTGTGCTGACGTCTTCACGTTATCATTGTTGTACCTTCTCTTCTTGAAATCTCCTCCCGACTCCCTCCTTCTATTATCACGACCACGATTACCACCAGAGTGGTTACCGCTTTTGTCCGAATATTTTCCTCCCTGCTGGTTTTCATTGCTTCGATGACTGCCGCCACCAGTATGACCCTGGTTGTGGTCCCTCGGTTGCACATACTCATTATCTCGCTCTAATAATTGAGCCCTATTTACAACATCTGAATATAAAGAAAATTTATGAGAGATAAGATATTGTCGAATCTCGGGTTTTAGACCTCTCAGAAATATCCTTGTCATTCGTTCCTCATTTTTGACCAAATGAGGTGCAAACCTGGATAACTCTGCAAACTTCGCCTCGTACTGGGACACCGTCATGTTGTTTTGTTCCAGTCTGATAAACTCTACCTCCTTCATATGACGAATACTTTCAGGAAAGTACTTGTCATTGAACAGTTTTTGAAATGTTTCCCAGGACATGTTGAGTGCGTCAGGCTGGGTACGCTTCACAGACTCCCACCAGTAGTCTGCCTCACCGCGGAACATAAAGGTGACGAATGGAACCTTCTGTTCCTCCGTGCATCCCAAGACATCGAATATCTTGGTAATTTGCTTGACCCACGTTTCCGCCATGATCGGATCCGGCTTTCCCTTAAATTCTGGTGGTCCCCAATTCTTTGAACTGCTTAGCTGTGACAAACCTCGCGTTATCATTTCCACCCGTATTCTGCACACGAGTCTCCCTCGTCTGATTTTGCATGAACTGCAAAAAGCTCCTAAACATTCCATCATTCATCGTTTGCTCGGTAACGTTGTTTACAGGAGGAATATTGCCTTCCTGTTGCACGTTCCCCTGGGTGGTGATCAAAGGTGTCTCCACGGTCTGATTTACTCCATTATTAACGTTCTCAGCTGCCATTCTTAAATACTGCCATAAAACAAGGGTTAATAGTCATGTCATATATTATCCCTATACTCTGACCGACCAAATAAATACCAAATAAACTTAGTCAAGTCATACTAGTGAAGGAATTCCCCGTCTCTCCCCTCCTAGTTCTTGTCTCACATCTCAGCCAGGGATCATATCCCTAAGCTCTGATACCAACTGTGACGCCCCCAAAATAGGTCCATTCCATCCAACCCATTCTGAGTCGCCAAATACATGGTACAAAAAGCAAACTACAACTTCAATAATACAATTGTCGTGCAAAATACGACAATACATACTGTGAGTTTAAATATAAATATTGTCATCTAGACAGTATTCATACTCAATAAATTCTCATTACAATTATTCAAACACTATTTTATAGAAATAGTGAGGATTGTTTAAACATCTTTCTAGAACCATCACTCCATACCCCGACTAGATCCTGATATGTTCTCACCTCCTGAGAAGAAAAATGGAACAAAAAGGAAAAGGGCGAGCTCAACTAGCCCAGTAAAGAATATTATGACTAAGATAATATACAACAAATTATCGTTAGTCTTCAACAGGGAAAAATCTGATAGAATATAATCGACAACAAGTTTTAGATCAACAACTGCAGTGGAAACAGCAAACCATTAGAAGAGTCAAGTAGAGAAAGAATTCTACTATCTTCTAATATTTAAAAGTCCATCATCAATATTTTATCCCTGTAACATCAATTAATAATCATCTTTATCCAAATATTCATCTTTGCACTACAGGCCAAAGATATTCATTTGTATCACCTGTCAGTCATGTTCATCTCAACACCTGCTCATCTTTGCACTACAGGCCAAAGATATTCATCAAGTAATCATACATCTTTGCACTACAGGCCAAAGATATTCAGTAATATCATCATTTAGGACTGAGGATGACGAAAAATATCTCAAAGAAAACGAATCCAATGAGACAGAAGGACAAATAGTAGGGATTCGTATAACAGTTTATCCAAGATCAATAATACTTCATAATAATCAATTGTGAAGCAGAATTCAAAAATAAAGATCAAAATATAGATACAATCAAAGATAGTAACCATAATAGACATCTTGGACAAAAAGGAAAAATTTTATTTTTTGGTGAATAGTGTCGTATTCGTGAATAGTGTCGTATACGTGAATAGTGCCGTATACGTGAATAGTAACCCCGACACAAAAAGTTCCAAATTTGATAAAAACTCATATCAATATTTCAGCATAATGATATTGAAGAAAATAATATCATTAAGAAGAAAATAATATCCCTTACCTCAAGATATCAGTACTTCTGGTCGAAATACCGGTATAAGGCTGAAAGAAACTTGCTCTGATGAATAGAAACTCTCAAAGTATCTAAATACTCGCAAAATACACTCAATAATCTAGAGAGAGAAAGAGAGAAAACTTGTTTCTGGTGTGATTTTCAATTCTAACTTAGCCCTCTATTTATAGGAAAATTTTAGTAGGTTTGACCTGCAACCTGATGGCTTTACCTGCTACTATTCCCACCCACCACATTTGAAATATAATTCAGCACATTTCTTCACCAACCACAAGTGAGGCCCACCAATTCTAGAATTTTCCATCAAAATGATAAACTCCAAAAAATCAACAATTTCTGAACCAGTCATCTCGTAAAATTCATAATAAATCATACGTTCATTTTTAACGGTTCAAAATTTGTGGACATATACTCAACTTATATATGTATAACATATCTAAAAATTACCACGATCCAACGGTCGGATTAAAAATTATAACACCCGCAATATTTCTCAAAAACCCTGATTTGATTTTTAATACCTCCATTCCGATAAAAATACTGATAAAACACCTCAACATTAACTTCTTCATTTTTAACCACAAAAATATATCCCTCATTTATATCCACATAAAATAAATATTTCCTTATCATATGAATCAATAATTAATTATTCACAAATAATATTACAGAATCACATTTATGACAATCAGGCCGTTCCTAGGAAAGAGGGGGCTTTCCAATAAGGATTTCTCCTTACTGGCGCGCAATTAGATGACTAAACCTCTCATTAGACAGAACTTTCTAGACATTGCCAATAATGTTATCTAATAATATTATTCAAATAATATGAATTATTGATCTGATAATAGAAAATACTGTGCAGCAGCAATTATTGAAACAACAATAATATAAAATATCAACGCAGCAATTATTGAATCAATAAAATAAAATATTGAACAATAACTACTGTAACAATTATTGAGTAGTGCCTTCCTTCGTAAGAATCAATAATTGGTGCAATACCGTATGCTACTGTATTTTAATCACGGGTATTCCAACAGTATTAACGGTAACAACTACGCCGTTATTTATAAATAACTTATACTTGTCAATTTTCTTCATCCAATCGCTTTGCGTTATGGGGCCCACACAAGGCTGCGCCGTCGTACGAATATTCCCCGACAGCAAGAATATTCCACGACCAAACGAATATTCCCCGACAAAATGAATATTTTATAACCACTTACTTATTTTGCAAAATTTGCACATTTCACCCATAACCAAAGTATTATATCAAATTAGCCCCTTATTATTCACAATAATATTTAGAGAAAATTTGATTTTATTCATTAATAAGTTGGGGTCTTATAAGGAAGTTCTTCAGGGAATACGTCAGGTAATTTATTAACAATAGAAATATCATTCAAAACTGACGTATTTTTGTTTAGATCCGTGACATGAGCTAAGAAAGCTTGACATCCGTTTTTCAATAAACGAATAGCTTTATGGCTTGAGATGACAGCGATTGATTTTAATGGTTTGGTTGCTTGAATTCGCATAATAGGTCGATTAGGAATATGAAAGCTAACAACCTTACGAAAACAATCAATTTTTGCATGATGAGTAGTTAACCAATCAATCCCTAGAATCACATCAAATACAAGTATTTTTAATGAAATCAGATCGATAGGTAATGTGTGGGTACCAACTTGAACCAAACAAGACTTATAAACCGTGGATGTAATGAAGGTTTCTCCCAATGGAGTTCAACAGATAAGTCAAAGTCTAATTTCTCCGAAATCAAATTTAATCGATGAGCGCAAGTAGGAGAAATAAAAGAATGGGTAGAACAGGTATCAAATAAAGTATAGACTTCGTTAGAGTTTATGATAAGCTTACCCGTGATGACCTCATTCGGGTTCCTTATTTTCTGGGATGTCACAACAAACGCTCTCCCTTGCACTACCGGTTTTGACTTTTCTGGGACGGCCTTTGGTGTCTCCATCTTGGCTGAACTTGTTTTTGGTAAACGACAAAATCGAGCTAAATGACCTTCTCTTCCACAATTATAACATGCTTTAGACGGCATCGCGCAGTTTGGACTGATGTGCCCCTCCCCTCCGCATTTGAAACAAATGATAGGTGGTCGTTCTCCTTCCTTAACAACGGGTGCTGGTGCTGACGTCTTTCCATCATTGTTGAATCTCCTCTTCTTGAAATGACCATTCTTATTGTTTTGGCCCTGATTACCACCGAAGTGGTTACCATTTCTGGCCTTTTGATTCCCTCCATGCTTGTTGTCACCGCTTCGATGACTGCTCTCACTGGTATTATCATTTTGCCGACTGCTCTCTTTTAGTTGCGTTGACTCGCTATCGCGCTCCACTAACTTAGCCCTATTCACAACATCTGAATACAAACACAATTTATGAGAAATAAGATGTTGACGTATCTCAGGTTTCAAACCTCGCAAAAATATTCGCTTCATTCGCTCTTCATTATCCACCAAGTGGGACGCAAACCGGGACAACTCAGCAAATTTAGCCTCATACTGCGACACGGTCATATTATTCTACTCCAATTTAATGAACTCCACCTCCTTCATGTGACGAACACTTTCGAGAAAGTATTTGTCATTGAACAGCTCTTGGAACTTCTCCCAAGACATCTTCAGTGCGACAGGTTGAGTACGCTTAATCGATTCTCACCAGTAATCTGTCTCTCCTCGCAACATAAAGGCGGCAAAGGGAACCTTTTGCTCCTCGGAGCATCTCAAGACATCAAATATCTTGGTAATCTGCTTTATCCATGTTTCCGCTATAAGTGGTTTTGGCTCTCCCTTAAACTCTGGTGGTCCCAGCTCCTTGAACTGTTTAGCGGTGACCGTCCGAGAGTTTTCAGTGTTTCCACCTATATTTTGGACAGGAGCCGCTCTTTCCTGCTGTTGCATGAACTGCATAAAGTTTCTGAACATTCCATCATTCATCATCTGGTCAGTGTTGTTGTTTGCATGAGGATTGTCACCTTCCTGATGCATATTATCCTGATTATTGATATGTGGTGAATCAACAGTAGCCTGTGCTCCATTGCTATTCTCAACATTCTCAGATGCCATTTTCAGATACTGCCACAAAATAAAAGTTAATTGATATGTCATATATTATCCTTATAATATGACCGACCAATTAAATACCATGCAAATGAACTTAGGTAGGTCATACTAGCGAAGGAATTCCCCGTCTCTCCCCTCCTAGTTCTATTCTCACATCTTAGCCAGGGATCATATCCCTAAGCTCTGATACCAACTGTGACGCCCCCAAAATTAGGTATACATCACCCATCTTGGGTCGTCAGATACATACTACAGAATATAAATACAACTTACTAATACAACTGTCGTGTACAATACGACAAAACATAAAATGTGAGTTTGAATACAAATATTATCTTCTAGAGAGTATTCATACTCAAAAGGAGTCCTCGTTACATTTATTAACACACCATTACATAGAATAGTGTGAGGATACTAACTATACTGTCATTCGGACCATCACTCCGTTCCCTTTCCCGACTTGCCCAGCTACGTTCTCATTTCCTGGAGAACAGTGAAAGAAAGGGTGAGCTCAACTAGCCCAGTAAGAAATATTATGACTAAGATAATGCAGAATAAATTATCATTAGCCTTCAACAATATTAAACTAATAAAATATAATAGACATCAAGTTTAACTGCAGCGGAACAAGCAATCCATTGAAAGAGTCAAGTAGAAAATAAACTCTACTATCTTTTATGATTTAAAAGGTTTTTCAACACTGTTATCGCTGGGACTCAGCTTAATAAAATAATTCACATCATCGAATCACCCCTGCACTACGGCCAAGGATATTCGTATATTCATTAATGGTCATGATCATGTCAACAACTGTCCATCAATACACTACGGGCCAATGAGGACTTTTACCACATTATTTGTAACATTACGGTCATGATTATACCGAATAATCCCTGGTCATAATCATACCAAGTCCATCTATGCACTACAGGCCACAGATGACTTTCAACATTTTATAAACATGAGGATGATGACAATGATATAAGAATTTAATAAAACAAGTTTAAGAATTAATTTATCCAAGAATTAACAACGTCCAAATTGTCAACATGATACTGCTTTATGGAGTAAAATTCAAGAATGCTTAGAAGAATATTTTCATGAAAAGATACTGGATGAACCGCAATTATCAAGGATATTCCACTAATTTCATGGAGTATAGAAGTCAAAACTTAACCAACTGAGTATAATAAAGAATGGAATAACAACAGAAATCACTCGGCATGCGATAGACCGCACAGACAAGTTATTCCAACAGAATAATAAATAATGGAACCAGGTCCGGCATAAACACACGGATATTCCGACAGAATAATAAATAATGGAACCAGGTCCGGCGTAAACGCACAGACAGGATATTCCGACAGAATAATAAATAATGGAACCAGGTCCGGTGTAAAACACACAGACAGGATGTTCCAACAGAATAATAATAAAAACGGAACCAGGTCCGGTGTAAAACACACAGATAGGATGTTCCAACAGAATAATAATAAAAACGGAACCAGGTCCGGTGTAAAACATACTGACAGGATGTTCCAACAGAATAATAGAAGAATGTCACCAAGTATAGGGTAGACCGCGTATACAGGTTATTCCAACAGAATAATAATAAATGGAATAACAACAGTTCTCTTCATAAATAAGAAAGAATAACACCACTTACCGTTTTAAAGAAGAGCTGAAATAAGGAAGTACTTAAGTAGCAGAATACTCTTCTTCTCTCTCTCTATAGTTTCTCACTATAGTTTCTCTCTCTAGAGTTCAGTGAATTCGTAAGAAATAATGAAGGAATGAGCTGCTATTTATAGAAAAATAGAATGCATAGTAACTAATCCATGAACGGTCCAGATTGATTACTTTAATCTGACGGTCCATATTTAAAGAAAAATCTTTTAAATAAAATATAATATATTCTATTTATAGAATAACTTTAATAAAGTATTCTGTTTTATATAAAAAGATGTTTCTGTTTTATTACGTTTAAATACGAATAAAACAAAACGTCATTATCGCTAAATAATTCATATTATTAACTGACAATAATTGAATCAAACTGAGTGACTTCTCACATAAGCATTAATAATCAATACCGTGTGCTACTATGCAACCACACGTATTACTGTACTTTTACTACCGAGTAGTTCAACAGTATCAATGGTAAAACTTCCGCCGTTATTTTTAATAAAATATTTTTGTCGTTTTCTCAATCCGACAATAATTCCGTTGTGGGGTCCACCAATGATTGTGTCGTTGTACGAATATTCCCTGTTAAAACGAATATTCCCCGACCAATCGAATATTATATAACAACTTGCGTACTTTGTAAAATTTATAAATATTACCCACAACTATAACATTATATCAAATTAACTCCATAATATTCAAAAATGATATTTATAGAAAATTCATCTTTATTTATAAAAGTTGGGGTCTTACACCAAATCTTGTTACTCCCTTCCATGGAGCAATACGTAACAATACATGATCCCCAATATTAAATTCTACGTCCTTTAAATGAAGATCCGCATAACTCTTTTGTCGATCTTGTTCCGTTTGTATATGTTGTCAGATCATTTGGATTTTTTCTGTAGTCATGCGTACCAATTTTGGTCCTAACAGCGTTGCTTCACCCACCTCGTTCTAGCATACTAGAGAATGACATTTTCTTCCATACAATGCCTCGAATGGAGCCATGCCTATACTTGCTTGATAACTGTTGTTGTAGGAAAATTTCACTAATGGTAGGTATTTATCCCAACTCCCTTTGAAATTTAGGACACTGAGTCTTAATAGATCTTCAAGAGTTTAAATAGTCCTTTTTGATTGTCTGTCCGTTTGAGGATGGTATGCTGAACTGAATCGTAAATTCGTGCCCATAGCTTTCTGCAAGCTAACCCAAAATCGTGAAGTGAATCTTGGGTCACAATCCGAAACTATGGATACTGGCATGCCATGCAATCTCACAATCTCATTCACGTACATACGAGCAAGATGTTCAAGGGAATAAGTCTCTTGTATAGGCAAGAAATGAGCAAACTTAGTTAATCTATCAACAATAACTCAAATCGCCACATTTATGCCTTGAGAAACCTTGGGAAGACCCGTAACGAAATCCATAGTAATGTGTTCCCTCTTCCATTTCAGAATCTCAAGTAGTTGCAATGGACCCTTTGGCACTTGATGCTCCGCCTTTACACGTTGACAAGTTAAACACCTCGAGATAAACTCCGCGATCCCTCTCTTCATATTGCTCCACCAAAATATATGTCGAAGATCATGATACATTTTGGTACTCCCAGGATGGATTGCAAAAGGTGTGTTGTGTGCCTCCATCATTATTCTATGCTTTAAGTTAGAATCGTTAGGAACACAAAGTCTGGAGTTGACTCGAAGTATTCCTTCTTCATCGATTCTTGCTTCTGAAATAGCACCTTCTTGCACTTTCTTCTTCATATGTATCAGCTCCAGGTCCGTAGTTTGAGCAGCTTTAACTTTATCGATTAAAGTCGGTTCTCCTCGTTTGTTTGATATCATCACGTGGGTACTTGGAGCCTTTACCTCTATCTCCATCCTTTGTAAGTCATACAAAATGGGCCTTTGTGTTGACAATATCGCACTCGTACCCGTATATGATCTTCTACTCAATGCGTCAGCTACTACGTTTGCTTTTCCAGGATGGTATTGGATGGTATGATCATAATCTTTCAACAGCTCAAGCTAACGTCGTTGCCGCATGTTGAGTTTTTTTTGGGTGAAGAAATATTTAAGGCTCTTATGATCCTTATAAATCTCCACTTTCTCTCCATACAGGTAGTGTCTCCAAATCTTCAATGTGAAAACGACTGCTGCCAACTCCAGTCATGAGTAGGATAATTCCTCTCATATTTTTTAAGTTATCGCGAAGCATAGGCTATGACTTTCCCATGTTGCATGAGAACACATCCTAACCCTTTGCCTGAAGCATCGTTGTAGATAACAAATCCATCAAAACTAGATGGTATTGTCAGAACAGGTACCGAAATGAGTCTCCTCTTGAGCTCTTGGAAACTCTCTCGCATTCCTCGCTTCAACCGAATTTTGTATCTTTCCGAGTCAGCTGAGTTAACGGAGTAGCGATTCGAGAAAATCCTTCCACGAATCTCCGATACTAACTAGCTAAGCCCAAAAAATTACATACTTCGGTCACTGACTTCGGTTGCTCCCAACTTTGTATGGCTTCAATCTTCGTCGGGTCAATAAATACTCCATATTTTGACACCACGTGCCCAAGGAATGCTACTTCCTCAAGCCAGAACTCTCATTTCTTCAGCTTGGCATATAGCTTGTTATCGCAAAGCCTTTGAAGTACTAGCTTCAAATGGTGCTCATAATCTTCACGACTTTTGGAATAGATGAGAATGTCATCAATAAAGACAATAACGAACTGATCTAAATATTCCTTGAACACACGGTTCATCATATCCATGAAAACAGCAAGAGCATTAGTCTATCCAAAAGACATGACTAAGAATTCATAATGCTCGTACCGAGTTCTGAAGGCAGTTTTCGAAATATCCTCAGTTTTAATCTTTGAAAAATAATAATAATAAAATTTCTACGCATGCTACTTTGAAAAATCTCAGCCCACCACATTTGAAAATTAATTCAACACATTTTATCAACAAAGGACAAAAATGGGTCCCATCCATAATTTTAATAAAAATATTTATTTCTGAAACTTCAATAATTCATAATAAATAGCTCTTTTATCAGAAAAATTCAAATCTCATGTCCTTTCTATAGGAAATTTAATTCTCTACAACTTCGTAGATTTAAATTTTTCCAAATTCCAAACAAAAAATACCCGAAATTCACATACGGACGATTTTTAATACCTCCATTCTGACAAAATACTGATAAAACACCTCAGCATTAACTCCTTCACATAAAATGAATATTTCTTTATCATATAAATCAATAATTAATTATTCACAAATAATATTACAGAATCACAATTATGACAACCAGGTCGTTCCCAAGAAAGAGAGGGCTTTCCGATAAAGATTTCTCCTTATTGGCGCGCAATTAGGTGACCAAACCTCTCCTTAGACAGAACTTCCTTAGACATTGCCAATAGTGTTATCTAATAATATTATTCAAATAATATGAATTATTGATCTGATAATGGAAAATACTGTGCAGTGACAATTATTTAAACAACAATAATATAAAATATCAACGTAGCAATTATTAAATCAATAAAATAAAATATTGAATAGTAATTAGTGTAATAATTATTGAGTAGTACCTTCTTACGTAAGGATCAATAATTCAACAATACTATGCAATACTGTGTGCTACTGTGCAACCATGCATATTACTGTATTTTAACCACCGAGTATTCTAACAGTGTTAACGGTAACCATTACGCTGTTATTTATAAAAACTCAAACTTGTCGTTTTCTTCATCCGACCGTTTTCCGTTATGGGGCCCACAAATGGTTGCGCCATCGTACGAATATTCCTCGACAGCAAGAATATTTCCCGACCATACGAATATTCCCCGACAACAATGAATATTTTATAATCACTTGTTTATTTTTGTAAAATTTATACATTTCACCCATAACCAAAGTATTATATCAAATTAACACCTTATTATTCAAAATAATAATTAGAGAAAATTCGATTTTATTTATAAAAAGTTGGGGTCTTACAATAGTACCCGGGTGAATAGTACTCCGTGAATAGTTACTTCGTAAATAGTATCCCGTGAATAGTACCCCAGTATGAAAAGATCAAAATTTAACAAGAATGTTTAGAATAATATTTTTGTGCAAGGATACTAGATGAAGCGCAAATTTCATGGATATTCTACTAATTTCAAGGAGTATAGAAGCTAGGGCTGAGCAAGTAATCAAATTGGAACCGAAACCGCACCAAAAACCGCACAAACCGCACCAATTAAAACTGCACCAACGGTTCCGGCGTATGTTGCGGTTTTAGGTTGGTTGAATAACCAAATTTATGGTTCCGGTTTGGTTACTAGCCAAAATCACAACCATAAAATCGAAACCGCACCATATGTGTGTATGTATGTATGTAGGGGCGGATCGAGTATAAGAGAAGCTTATGCTCAATTATTATTTTTAATAGGTAAGCTTAATAGGGGCAGAATTTATAAGCTAGTAAAGTCAAAGAACCAGATTAATAAACAAGTTGAACTTGGTGGGGCAAAAGAAAAAACATCCATTCTAATCTAAATATTTAATTCTCAGTTCTCAGTAAATATGTGTCAGCTGCTGCTGATTGTACCATTTTTACTAATTATGACTCTCTTTTTTTTGCAGCAATTACGAATTAGTAGTTACTGGTAGTCAGGTTTAACCTATATGGTTTTGTTGGATTATCATGCATGTTCCTGTGAATTGGATGACTCATTTTGTATTTTGATTTAGAAAATATTCCTCAGTTTCCATGTAATGAAGAAGTTGTTGTAGAAAAAATTTACATTTTAGATAGTTTATAGTTTTCATTGTTGTATTTGTCTACATTAATCAATTTCGAAAATAGAGAGCTTATTTTAATTGGTTTTGAAACCGAAACCGCACCAAATAAAACCGAAACTGCACTTTTTTAAAACCGCACCGCACCAATCACAAGCGGTTTTTCATGTGCGATTTTGAATTTATCAAACCGCACATAAGCGGTTTCGGCTGCGGTTTCGGCTTCAAACCGCACCATGCTCACCCCTAATAGAAGCAATACTTAACAAAATGAGTGTAGAATTCAAAATCTGAAACGAAATAATATTGCTTACATACTACAGAGTATGAAAGAAAATATTATTTCTTACAAATATTAAACAAAAATAATATCCCTTACCTTAAAAGGAGAGTACTTTTGAATGGTATAGCGGGGATATTCTTGAAGAAATCTTATATTGTTTTCTACGCTCAAAGCTTTCTTAAACTCAAAAGAAATACGCTCAATATTATAGAAGAAGAATTCTCTGATTCTAGTGTGATTTTTAATTCTAAACTAAGCATCCTATTTATAGGAGAATGGAAGGATACTATTTAGAAAATAAAATCACGAACGCACAGGGAAAATTTCCACGGGCGAAACTTTCTGAAAAAAAAATTGATTTTACTATGCACACACTATGCAACACTATGCAGTACTATGCAGTCAAATAAAATATAATATATTCTATTTTACATAAAAAATAAAACTTATTATTATTATTATTATATATATATATATATATATATAATAATCAAACTCCCTCCCGACCAAGTTTTCTCCCCCCCTGTGATTCAATATATATATATATATATATATATATATATATATATATATATATATATAACAAAACTGAGATAACTTTCTCCCGACTATTTTGAAAAATGGGTAAGTGGGGATCCATATAATAAGCTAAATTTACAACAAATACTTCTTAAAATTTTCTCTATTTATCTCAATTCACTTGGCTTCACAAAACACATTTTAATAACATTCATCATTAATATTATAACTCACAATATTAACAACCATATCATTCCCATGAAAGAGGGGGCTTTTCGATAAGGACTTCTCCTTATTGGCGCGCAATTAGGTGACAAATCCCTTTCCTCGACAGAACTTTTTAGACATTATCAATAATGCAAATAATAATATGAATAACTTTGTCGTCTCAATTATTGATTTAATAATATAAAATATTGTGACAATAATTGAATCAATTACGTGAAATACTATGCAGCAATTACTGTGGTAATAATTGAATAAAACTGAGTGACTTCTTACGTAAGCATCAATAATCAAGGATATTGTACAATACCGTGTGCTACTGTTCAACCATGCATATTACTGTACTTTTATCACCGGGTATTTTAACAGTTAACGGTAAAACACTTGTGTTGTCGTATTCATCGATGACATTCTAGTATATTCAGAGACGGAGGAAGAACACGCCGAGCATCTTCGGATAGTGTTGGAGACATTAAGAAGGGAGAAGTTGTATGCAAAATTCTCCAAGTGTGAGTTTTGGTTGCAGAGAGTGCAGTTTTTGGGGCACGTTATCGACAAGGATGGTGTTTCGGTGGATCCAGCGAAGGTAGAAGCGGTTATCAATTGGGAGCAGCCGAAGACGCCGACAAAAATTAGGAGTTTCTTAGTATTGGCGGGATACTATCGAAGATTTATTCAAGATTTTTTGAAATTAGCATTACCGTTAACCAATCTTACCAAAAAGGTAATTAAGTTCATTTGGACGGAGAAATGTGAAGAAAGTTTCCTAGAATTGAAGAATAGGCTTAGTCAAGCACCTGTGTTGGCCTTACCGGATAACACGGGACAGTTTAAAGTGTATAGTGATGCGTCACACAAGGGTCTTGGCTGTGTACTGATGCAACACGGCAGGGTCATTGCGTACGCTTCATGTCAGTTGAAAGATTATGAGAAGGGATATCCGACTCATGACCTAGAGTTAGCAGCGGTAGTTTTTGCCTTAAAAATTTGGAGGCATTATTTGTATGGCGAGAAGTGTGAGATATATACGAATCACAAGAGTCTGAAGTATATCTTCACGCAGAAAGAGTTAAACATGAGGCAGTACTGATGGCTAGAATTGATCAAAGATTATGATTGTGAGATTCTGTACCATCCAAGAAAAGCAAATGTAGTGGCAGATGCCTTGAGCAGAAAAGGCAGAAAGAAGTTATTGAAGTTAACCACTCAAGAAGAATTGGTGAAAGATTTTGAACGACTAGACTTGGAGATTAAGTATCCGATGGAGACCAAAGAACGATTATTTACAGTAATAGCGAGCCTGACTTTATTGGATAAGGTTAAAGAGGCACAAGAGAAAGAGGAAGATTGCAATAACATCAAGAAGCGATTGAATGAAGGTGATGAATTGAAATTTAAGATTGATAGCACTGGACTACTAAGATTTGAAGGACGAATTTGGGTACCGTTAGTACCAGAACTAAGGGAAGAGATTTTACAAGAGGCGCATAGTACGAGATACTCGATACACCCAAAAAGCACAAAGATGTACCAAGATTTGCGTCACCACTTCTGGTGGCCAAACATGAAGATAGAGGTTGCGGAATGCGTAAGTAGATGTCTGACTTATCAGAGAGTCAAGGCAGAGCATCAACGACCAAGCGGGTTATTACAACTATTAGAGATTCCAGAATAAAAATGGGAGCACATCACAATGGACTTTGTGGTGGGACTTTCGACAACGCAGAAAGGGCACGACGCCATATGGGTGATTATAGATCGTCTTACTAAGTCAGCTCACTTTTTGCTGATTAAGATTAAATATAGTTTGGACCAGTTAGCCAAATTGTATGTCAAGGAAATTATCTCGAGCCATGGAGTGCCGGTATCTATTGTATCAGATAGAGATCCATGATTCACATCAAACTTCTGGAAGAGTCTTCAAGAAATAATGGAGACACAACTACGAATGAGTACCGCGTATCATCCGCAGACCGATGGACAAAGCGAGAGAACAATTCAAACACTTGAAGACATGCTCTGAGCTTGTGTGATGGACTTTAAGGGTAGTTGGGAGGATCATCTTCCATTAGTAGAGTTCGCATATAACAATAGTTATCACGCCAGTATTGGAATGCCGCCGTACGAAGCACTGTATGGGAGGAAATGTAGAACTCCCTTATACTGGGACGAAGTTGGAGAACGCCGACTGTTGGGACCAGAGTTGGTACAACAAACGATAGAAATCATCAAGGTAATAAGAGCCCGACTAGTAGCAGCTCAAGATCGCCAGAAGAAGTATGCGGATTTACATCGCAAGAAGAAAGATTTTGAATTAGGAAACTATGCATTTCTGAAAGTATCTCCCTGGAAAGGGAAGATTTGTTTTTGGGAAGAAGGGCAAGTTGAGATCTAGGTTCATAGGACCGTTCGAGATTTTGAGGTGAGTCGGTGAAGTGGCGTACGAGGTGGCGTTACCTCCTGAACTTGAGCACATTCACAACATGTTTCATGTGTCAGTATTACGACTATACTACAAGCACGTTATCTCCTATGAACCAATCCAAGTCGAGAAAGACTTATCGTACGAGGAAGTTCCTATCCATATACTAGATAAAAAGGAGCAGAAGTTGAGGAATAAAATAATCCATTCCGTTAAGATTCTTTGGAGGATGATCGCAGTCGAAGAAGCTACTTGGGAACTAGAAGAGAAAATGAGAGCGAATTATCCGTTTTTATTTGAGTAACCTTATTTTTTACAATTCCGAGGACGAAATTTTTATAAGGGGAGAGGGATGTAATGACCGTAAATTTTAAACTCCTTATTAAATAAATATGTTATTTAATTTTTATGAGTTAGTTTTGTGAGCCTATTTAAACCTTATGTGGGTATGTGAATTTATGAAATGATTAAAGGGAGTCACTAATAGCTATTTAAATTAGTGGACTAACCCTAAGAGGTTGAGATCAAAGAATTGATAGGATTTTTAATTATTAAATATTCAATCCATTTGAATATAGTGACAGGATTTGAACATATTGATTCATTTCAATTATGGGTATATCACCACTATAGAAGTTAAATTATATCATATAAAACTTGTGTGGTGATAGAAATTAGAAATGGCTTGAAGCTAACCCATTTTGGCACTGCCAGGGACCGGCGCAGCTGTGCCCTCCCAGCAGTACAAAATGGTGCAGCTGCGCTAGTGGTTAATCTGGGAAAAGTTAGTTTCTACTGTAGAAAATGAAATGGAACATTAATGTGAGGTGTGACATGAATAAAATCATATGATAAGAATATATTCTAATGATATGGAGTATCAAGTAGTGCAATAAAATCATAAGTGATTTTTATACAGAAATAATTAAATATATGTGTATTCCAAAAATTGGGGAAAGAAATTATGTGTATACACTGGATAGATAATATTAATTAATGTGATGATGAGGTATGTGAGTAGTAAAATATAATCATGGGGATACCCGGACAATAATACCTAACTGTGTTATTTTAATTACGTGTATTTAATGTACATGGATTATATGATGTGAATACATAAATAATCCCTAATTTTCCTAATATGATAACAATTGTACATTAAAATTTCATTTTAGGAATTATAGTAACCAAACCAAGCTTATTGTTGTGAATTGCTCTTGTCCCAAATTGAGAGTCATAATAGTACATGAACATTGACCTAAAACTAAAATACGTAACTTCCAAGCAAGAAATCATTGGTTATAGAGATGGCTAGTGGTGGGTTGTTAAACCACTCCTTTTTAACCAATGTTTCCTCCTAATACCTTATGGAGTTAACCTCAGTGCAATATAGTTTCCCAATCCAAGTTTCTTCTATAAATGGCAGACCAAATTTTCAATTTATGTTGCTTTATTTTAGTTCTTGAAACTCTGATAACTTGAGAGTGAGTGGGTTGTGATTCAGAGAGGAGGTTAGCAAGTTCAGAAGGAGGAAACTAAGTTTATTAAGCTTCAAGAGGTATAAAATTATAAACTTTTGTTCTTAGTTGGGTTTGTCAAATTCTTAGGAATTACTTGAAATTCTTTGTCAATTGATGTGAACTAACATGCTATAATGTGTTTATGATGTATGTTTACATGTATGAACTCTTAAATGATGGTATTAAGCATGTTTAAATCAAGGAGGATTGTTGATGTTTGATGCTCTGCAAAACAGAGCAAGTAACTACCTCTGGTGCAGGCATGGCGCAGTTACGCCCTATTTGTACTAGGGTGCAGCGCAGCTGCACCGTACCCCAGAATCAGTTTATGATTTTTGGTTGTGCTGCGTGTTGCTAACTTGATGTTATGACTTAGATATATACCTAAAAAGGAGTATAACATGAGATGTAAAGCTTTCTTATATGGTATGTGAAAGTAGTATGCACACAAGCCAATCATGTTTGATGATAAAGCATATACTTTGTAACACTTTTATTCATTTATTAATAAAAAGTATTTATTTATTAAAGGCTTTTAATTATCTAAATGATACTGTTTTGTAATATGTGATAAACTCATAGTTTTAAGCAATAATTTTAGAATAATGATGATGATCATTCTAATGAGATCTAAATTCTTAGAAAGCTTAAAACTAAAATAGTTCTCAATCGTTGGATTACTAAATTGGGGATTAGTGAATCTGGATAGATTGGTACATACGTTGCTTGCTCATTGGATGAGGATGATTGATCTCATGATCATTTATGTGGAGACACTAAAGCAAGTATGTAGGTGCTTATTAGAAAATAAGTTCACTGAACGTGGCTCGCTAAGGAATACCTAATGGAGTTTTATTTGTCTGTCAATAGGAATTCCTATAGTGATAGTAGTACAAGTGATCCTTGGACTTGAGATCATCATAGTATCTTGTGTATGATGAGTTATACTTTGACTTATTCCTTAAGACCCTTAGGGTATATCAAAGGGTATGTTTGGGTATAATAAGTTGTACATGGAGATAATGTATGATCAATAAAGAATCTACCACTTCTAGTAAAAGAAGAGAAATGTCCTATGTGATTCGATAAATAACAACCAGTAGTCCTTAGCCAAGGCAGAATGAAATTAGAAAGGAGTTTCTAATTTGTATTATTTGGTGTTGTGCATTTAAGGATCGAAATACATATAATTAAATAAAATAATACTTGACAGTAATTCCATGTCTTATATTTAATTGGGACATTGTATGGTGGAAGGATTGAATTGTACGGTAACTATTTACTCAAAGGTTTTTTTATGATTAATGTTGAAATCTATATTATCTAAAAAGTCGTTGATCGCTAGGGAGGCTTATCCCTATTGTAGAATAAATATTATTTATTTAAATAAATAAATAGTTTAATTTATTTATTTAAATAAGATTAGAATTGTTCTCATTGATTTATTCACAAACCGGTTTAATATGGAGAACCTAAAGAGTCACACCATAAAAAAAAATTATTTAAAAAGTTAATGGCATAATCGTAATAATAAGTTAAGCATATTTAATTTAATCTATGGTGATAGAATAAATTAAATAGCTTAATATTTATTTTATTTAATATTTTAGAAATATTAAATATAAATTAGTAAGAGGAGCTTTATTATTATTATTACTATTATTATTATTTAATTCCTAAAGGAGTTTGAGAATTAATTAATAAAAGTACTTTCATTTATTCCTAATAAGATTAGGAGGCTAATTAATTAAAAGTTTAATTAATTATTCCTAATAAGATTAGGAGCCTAATTAATTAAAGGAGTTTAATTAATTAAAATAAAGCCCAATTCCTTAATTGTTAAGGAGGGTTGCATATATCTTTAAATAAGAGGAGTCTTATTTTGGGCGTAGAGTTGTTGTTGACTTTTTCACAACAGACGCAATTCCAATAGTTGGAGAGTACGTTCTTTTTCTATAGAGATAAAAAATTAGGGTTTATTCAACCACCCTTCTTCTTAAATATTTCTTTTTCCTTGGTGGATCACCTCTAGAGGCCAAACACTTGGGTGACTAACGTTGATCAAAGGAAGGAACCAAACCCGGTGGATTCAAGTTGAACGCGAAAAGGATTTGAGGTGAACTTGTACCTGAGGAAGCTCGAATCTTCAAGGGTATGATTCTTGTTCTTCATATTTTCGTTTAATTAATAATTGTGCATAAAGGGTGATCCGGATATATAGTTTGTAAAATTTTAAACTCTGATTTTTACACGTTTTCGCTTAATTTGTGCAATTTTATTGCGTTCATGAATATTACAAACCTAACAGTGGCATTAGAGCCAAACCTTTATGTAAATTATTAATTGTTCAGATTTGATATGTATATTGATGTGTTTAGAACAATTTAATTGGGCATAATTTTATTGTACAAAATTTATTTTAAAAAAAATAGCGAATTCGCTGCGCCTGATATGTTAATCACGTGGCAAAAGAAAATCAAGGGATGCAAGGTAAGGTTAATATATTATATTATATAATCATGATTAAGTTTATTGGATGTCACGGAAATCAAGGGATACACGGTTGCTTTATATATATAGTATTACTATATATGATCCTAATCTAGTGAATAATATAAGGATTCATTTTAATCATGGTGACTCACGTGGCCATCCTCTGAAGCATTGGCAGGAAAATGAAATCATGTTAACTATTATGATTACCTTATTATATATATATAAATATTACTTAACCGTATGGAATATATATATATATATATATATATATATATAATTATTTTATAATTAAAATAAAAGTTTATTTTAATTTTAAAATAAAAGGTTTATTTTAATATTAAAATATAAAGTTTATTTTAATTTTAAAATTGAATTTCATGCTAACTAATTAGAGTTAGAATTGGATTCCATGATAACTAATTAGAGTTAAAATTGGATTCCATGTTTTCTAGAATAAAGGAGTTTATTTATGAATAGGAAAGTGAATTCATGTTTTCTTAAATAAAGGAGTTTATTTAGATATGGAATAAGATTTCATATTATTCAAAATAAAGGAGTTTATTTGTGAATAGAAAAGAGAATTCGTGTTTCCTTTAATAAGGAGTTTTTTTTTTACTTGGAATTGGATTCCATAATTAATTAAAATAAAGGAGTTTATTTTGATTAAAGATTTTGATTAAAATAAAATAGTTTATTTTATTCAAAATTGGATAAATTAGAATAAAAGAGATTTATTTTGATTTAAATTTGGATTAAAATAAAAGAGTTTATTTTGATTCAAAATTAGATTTTATACTAACTAAAATTTTCTATTAAATGATATCAATATATATATTGAATGTTTATTATTCATGAGATGAATGTTATTTATTGATGCATATGATGATGTGTATGATAATAAATGGGATTGATTATGAACTATTGACCAATGTGATTTGATTTTATTTTATTGGATGCGTGAATGTATGGGTTTTATTAAATGGGGTCTGCATACCTCGTCTTCTCTAATTTTTCTTAATGTAAATTATATCTCCCTCCTATGTATTTTTTCTTAACTGTTGATCAAGGTTTCTATTTATTTTAAATAGTTTTGTAATAGAAATAGTTAGAATTAATATTGAAGAATTAGAGATCAAGGAGCGCTTGAAGACTCATTTGTAATAGAGCCCGAGTTTAAATGTAATAGTTATATTTAACTATTAATTCTTACACCTCTAGGCTTGACCTTTTGGTTCACTTGGTGGCTCTAGTGAACCAAACTAGAATAAAAGTACATAATCAATCCAGGTAGAATATAATATTCTATATGTGCATGCTTATACTATATATATTATATATTATGCAAACATGCTTTGCATGTTCATTAATATGACGCGTATTATATATATATATATATATATATATATATATATATATATATATATTAGCATGCGCGCTAAACAAGATGAGACAAATTAATTACATGCAAACCCCTCAAATTTTTTATATTAAGTCCTAAGCGTTCAAAGATATTTGGAATATCGAACGTCGCCTTCTAGCATGATAAAAAATAATAGAGTATCAATTAATTATTATAATTTTGTTGTGTCACCACAAGGACAATATTTTTTTTTTTGAATATATGGAGTGCTAGGTTGGACTTTAGTTAAATCATTTTAGTTCGGATGTGCACACACTTGACCATTATGATTTAAGAAGCAAAATACAAGGAGTTGCATAGTTGATGTAATTGACAAGAGTTGTCTACCTATTTATTTATATATAGTTTGTTATGTCACCACAAGGCTATATACATTTGAAATGTGATCTTTATTCTCACTAGCATATCTTTAATTAGATATTGTTGAACTATATATATTGAGGGTAATATAGTTTGATGAAAATAGTGAGAGATTCCAATTTAAAATAAGATCTAATTTATTTTGGTAACTAATAAAAGAATGTATGCTATAATGTTGTAAAGAACAAATTCATTTACATAATTTTATAATGTCTAAAATTACTATCACTGCGTAGCACATTAGATGCTAAATTAACCGGACTGAATTAAACGGATTATTTAAGGAATTTGAGAATAGTTCTCATAGCTAAAAAGCTATCTTATGTCCTTAATACGCCTATCCCTGCAATGGTTGTAGGCAATGCCTCTGAGGAAGAGATTGCTATTTTTAGAAAGTGGCAAGATGGTGCACAGTTGGCTCAATGCATTATGCTCGTATCCATGAGTAACAAGCTTCAGCGTCAGCCTGAAACTATGGATACTCCTGCTATACTCCTGCACGTCAAGTAGTTGATAGTGAGGAAAGTAGGACTAATAGATATCAGATATCTAAGGATCTCTTCCTATCTAGAATGACCAACGACACTACAGTACAGACACATGTCCTAAACATGATCAATTTGATTGAATAATTAGGACAATGGGTTTTGTCATGGATGGAGAGTTGAACCAAGATTCGATATTGCACTCACTCCCGGACTCCTTTCACAATTGTTATGAATTTTTCATATAAACAAGCTAGATATCAGCCTCGCTGATTTGCTTAACATGTTGAAAAATGTTGAGAGTCACTTTCCAACTAAGAAATACCATGTCTTACTGGTAGGGGCCAAAGGATTTTCTGAAAGAAGAACAATTCAAAGAAGGTAAATAGAAAGGCAAAAACAAAGGATAATAAGAACAAAACTGATACGAATAGCAAAGGAGTTTGCTTCCACTGTAATAAGCCTAGACACTAAAAAGGAAACTACAAGAAGCATCTTGTAGAGGCTAACCAAAAGAAGCTTAGTGAAGTTTCGGTTACAAATACAAATTTGTTCATGATTGAAATGAATTTTTCTTTAAGTCAAGGTTCTACTTGGGTATTGGATACCGACGTTAGTTATCATAAATATAGATTTATGAATGGACCAAGTAGAAGTAGAAAGCTAAATAAAGGATAAGTAATCCTATGTCTGGTAAATGAAGTAAAGGTTGCCACATTAGCCATAGAAATTTATTGTTTAGCAATGCCTATGGGCAAATCTATTAAGTCAATAAGTTGTTATTGTATTCCTGTTCTCGTTAAAAAAATTATTTCTATTTTGTTGTTGGACAATAAAATCTTTGGTATTATATTTAAGAACAATTGTTGTTCTATTTATAATAACAATATTTTGTATAGAACTGAAATATTACTTAATGGATTTTGTATACTTGACTTACGTGAAAAATTATTTTGCAAATTGAACAAACTAGTATAAGAAAAGGAGATGATCATTCAAAGAGTTGAATATGTGTATTTGATGAAATACAAGTGTGAATTATTTGAAAGGTTCAAAGAATTCAGAAGTGAAACAAATTGGCAAAGTATTAAGATTCTTTGATTAGATCAAGGAATAAATACTTGTGCAATAAGTTTCTAGATAATCTCAAGTGATTTTCTCATAATGGACGCCTCCTGATACACAATAATTGATTGATGTATCTGAAAGAAAAAATTATACCTTGTTGGACATGGTGCGATCCATAATGATTTTATCGATATTTCAGTATCCCTTTAGGGCCATGTCCTAGAAATAGCTGCATATCTACAAAAGGTAACCTCAAAATCCAGCCCCAAGACTCCATAAAAGTTATGGACAGGGCGGATTCCTAATCTTAAGTATGTTAAGATAAGGGGTTGTCCAACTTATGTGAAAAAGTTTTAAAGGATAAGTTTGGGACAAGATTTGACAAGTATAGATTTGTGGGACATTCTAAAGTAAGTTTAGGGTATATATTCTATAATCCTACTTAGCAAAAAGGTGTTTGTTGCGAAGCACGCTACCTTCTAAGATAAAGGTGTTTATCATTGAAAGAGCTAGTGGGAGGATAATAGATCTTGAAGAGTTCAAGAACCATAAATCACTATAAGTCAAATAAGAGGAACATGTAGATAGACATATTGTACCACAACCGAATTGTAAATCTGAAATAGTACCAAAGATACCTAGGAGGTATGGATTCATCATAGATGATGATGATGAGGTACGCATCATAGAAGATGATGATCCAGAGTAATATACGATGAGGTAAAAGTTCTAGTGTGTACAAAAGGGTCAGTGGGAGCGCTAGACATTCCTAATATTATATGTTGATATACTATGGATAAGGAATGACATACCAATGCTACAATTAGTAAAGATAAAGTTGTCTAAATATTCCTCCATGAATGATTTGGAAAGAGCATCTTAATTGGGGATAAAAATCTAAATAGATAGATTTAAAAGGATGCTCGATTTAATCCATAGAACGTATATTCATTTGATGCTAAAGTCGTTTAGCATGGCAAACTCCATGGGATGTCTCATGTTGATGAGCCCTGGAGTGTATATCTCTTAATAGTCCTCATAGACTCATAATAGAGAGATCACATGAGTAACTATCATGTATACAATGAAATGTACGAGACCTAATGTTGATCAGTTATATTTTGGAGAAGCTCACTATGAGTCAGTGAAAAATATCATAAAGTACTTAACTGGCACTAAGGATGTGATTATATTCATGGTGGGTCTAAATTAAAACTAGAGGGCTTAACAAACTCAAGTTTTTCAGACAGACCAAGACGACAGAAAATCCACTTTAAGATAAAACGTTACCTTGAACAGTGGTGCAGTGAATTAGAAAGGTTCCAAACAGTAAAGAGTTGCTGCTTTAGTGATAAAGACAAAGTATATAGCTATAAATGAAGCTACAAGTTGATTGTTTGGATGAAAAGTTCATTACAGAATTAGGAATAGTTCCTAAGTCTCATCTTGGATCTAAACATGTGTTGTGGCATTTTCATTTGATTATAGGAATCATTGAAAGATGGAAAATCACTATAGAGATAGTAGACTCTCAAGAACAACATTACATATCCATTAAATAAAGCTTATCCAACAGCAGGATAATCGTCACTTATAGAAGAAGGGTATGAGATACCATGGTGATTGGTTTTAGTGCAAGTGGGAGATTGAAAGTAGTATGTACACAAGCCAATCATGTTTGATGATAAAGCATATACTTTGTAACAATCTTATTCATTTATTAATAAAAAGTATTAATTTATTAAAGGCTTTTAATTATCTACATGATGTTATTTTATAATATGTGATAAACCCATAGTTTTAAGCAATGCTTTTAGAATAATGATGATGATCATTCTAATGAGATCTAAATTCTTAGAAAGCTTAAAACTAAAATAGTTTCCAATCATTGGATTACTAAATTGGGGATTAGTGAATCTGGATAGATTGATACATACGTTGCTTGCTCATTGGATAAGGATGATTGATCTCATGATCATTTGTATGGAGACACTAAAGCAAGTATGTAGGTGCTTATTAGAGAATAAGTTAACTGAACGTGGCTCGCTAAGGAATACCTAATGGAGTTTTATTTGTCTGTCAATAGGAATTCCTATAGTGATAGTAGTACAAGTGATCCTTAGACTTGAGATCATCATAGTATCTTGTGTATGATGAGTTATACTTTGACTTATTCCTTAAGACCCTTAGGGTATATCAAATGGTATGCTTGGGTATAATAAGTTGTACATGTAGATAATGTATGATCAATAAAGAATCTACCACTTCTAGTAAAAGAAGAGAAATGTCCTATGTGATTCGATAAATAACAACCAGTAGTCCTTAGCCAAGGCAGAATGAAATTAGAAAAGAGTTTCTAATTTGTATTATTTGGTGTTGTGCATTTAAGGATCGAAATACATATAATTAAATAAAATAATACTTGACAGTAATTCCATGTCTTATATTTAATTGGGACATTGTATGGTAGAAAGATTAAATTGTACGGTAACTATTTACTCAAAGGTTTTTTTATGATTAATGTTGAAATCTATATTATCTGAAAAGTCGTTGATCGCTAAGGAGGCTTATCCCTATTGTAGAATAAATATTATTTATTTAAATAAATTAATAATTTAATTTATTTATTTAAATAAGATTAGAATTGTTCTAATTGATTTATTCACAACCGGTTTAATATGGAGAACCTAAATGGTCACACCATAAAAGGAAGAATAATTATTTAAAAAGTTAATGGCATAATCGTAATAATAAGTTAAGCATATTTAATTTAATCTATGGTGCTAGAATAAATTAAATAGCTTAATATTTATTATTTAATATTTTGGAAATATTAAATATAAATTAATAAGAGGAGCCTTATTATTATTATTTAATTCCTAAAGGAGTTTGAGAATTAATTAATAAAAGTACTCTCATTTATTCCTAATAAGATTAGGAGGCTAATTAATTAAAAGTTTAATTAATTATTCCTAATAAGATTAGGAGCCTAATTAATTAAAGGAGTTTAATTAATTAAAATAAAGCCCAATTCCTTAATTGTTAAGGAGTGTTGCATATATCTATAAATAAGAGGAGTCTTATTTTGGGCGTAGAGTTGTTGTTGACTTTTTCACAACAGACGCAATTCCAAGAGTTGGAGAGTACGTTCTTTTTTTATAGAGATAAAAAACTAGGGTTTAGTCAACCACCCTTCTTCTTGAATATTTCTTTTTCCTTGGTAGATCACCTCTAGAGGCCAAACACTTGGGTGGCTAACATTAATCAAAGGAAAGAACCAAACCCGGTAGATTCAAGTTGAAAGCGAAAAGGATTGGAGGTGAACTTGTACCTGAGGAAGCTCGAATCTTCAAAGGTATAATTCTTGTTCTTCATATTTTCGTTTAATTAATAATTGTGCATAAAGGGTGATCCGGGTATATAGTTTGTAAACTTTTAAACTCTGATTTTTACACGTTTCCGCTTAATTTATGCAATTTGATTGCGTTCATGAATATTACAAACCTAACAGTATGAAGTAATCAACTTGGTTTAGTAAGAAAGTTTGTAACAAAACTTAAGGTTTCTAAAACAAACTTCGAGGAAAACTTATGTTCACAAGTTCTGAACTTAGTGGCTCATATGCATGACTGATTTTAAAACTAAATGAGCATGATATATGACATATAGTGTCTTTATCATGATTAAACTTGTTGGCTTTGTGTTAGAGAATGTTTTAAAGGAAAAGCTTGTTATATTAAAGCTAATGAACATAAATGCTACAAGGAAAAGTTTTTGATCTTGAAAAGAAGTTAACATGACTTAGTTATTGATGATAAGGGTTTTGAAGTTGTCTTATATGTGTTATCTTGCCTCATTCATGATAAAGTGATTTCAAAGGCATCCTTGAACATGTTTTCAAAAAATTTAGTTGCATCATATGTATATATAGATTCTAAAGAAGTAAGATGTCATGTTATGGCTATAATACTCCTAGACATGATTCATATGTATTAAGCATGATGATAACTAAACTGAACATGAGTGTAGAGCATGATTTGTAGTGTTAAACAATGTTAGTTGTGAACAAACAATATGAACACCACGAGCATGTGTGTTAACTGATTGAGTGACCTCCCTAGGTAAACCTATTATCAAGTTATAAGGCACACTATTTACATGACCCTTTATGCTTGAATGCTATGGAAAGTCACAAACTAAAAGTAAACTCAAGAATGGTTATACACTTTTGTAAAGACCTCTAGCACGTATGTATGTTAATGTATTTGTATAGGGGTATGTTAAAGTTGGATTGATAACAGGAAGTGCAAAGCTCAAACCTGGTCTGGCCAGGGGATAGCACAGTTGCGCCGTCCCTAAGCCTAGACCAGGCGCAGCTGCACCATCCTGCAGTCATGAGTAGATTCTATTTTTTATTCTGAAATTCAAGGCATGCTTATATGACTACTTTAGCTTGTAACCAATATGTTATGTAATGTGTTAAGAAGCATGCTATGTGATGACTTGATTCTATAGACTCATACTAGTTTATGTATACTAATTGAAAAGACCGACTTATTAATGTTAGGTCGTTTCAACGCAAGTTAATTAAAGCTAGAATTAAATTGTAGTTGAGCAAACAAGCAAATTTCCTAACCTTACTCAAATTATTATTGAGCAAGTTCCTTGAACTTCACTCTTTGGTTGTGCAAGTTCCTTAATTTTTACTCTTTTACTTGAGCAAGTATCCGAACACTATTTTTATTGTGTTGCAAGTTTCCTAACTTACACAACTTTGAGTTTTGTGAAAGTTTCCTATCCTCCTCATATTGCATTGAGAAGGTTATTGTTGAATTGAAAGTTATTCATTTAAGCTTGAAATTTATTTTCAAGCATGCTATTAAGTGGTTTAATTACCTCATAATTATTCCACATCGATATTATTGATATTCGCACTTAGTGTACTTGAGTTCGTACAGTCTTGGACTTGTACTTCATTTAAAGTTCAATAGTTCTTGAACTGTGTCAGATAGGGTCTAAACCTTTGTTCAATCAGACAAGTGTATGAAGTTTTCTAAAAGCTATCCAAACCAATTGATGGTAAAGATTCTTAGACTGAAAGAACACCCCTTTTTGATAGGGGAGTACCCCAGGTATCTAATATAAGATACAAAGAGTAGATTTAAATGTTATGCATATACATGGTGTACGCGAGACTGATCCCCTCAAGTACTTATTCTGTAGCAAGTAACTAAAGGGGCAATTGGCTATTGATTCCATTGGAGTGTTATAGTTCAAAGTCTACTTGACTAGCAGTTATTCTTAAAGCAATCATTATCTTTGCTTCTAATATTCATATTGTTGAATTCATTGTCAGATATTTTCCGTTCATCATGATATGTCCTTATTGTTGTATTTAATTTACTGAGAAAACTTGTTGCTCATCCTTGTTATATCATGAATTATATTGCAGCTAAGCCCGAGACCTCAGGAAAGGACAAGGGTAAAGGAAAGATGTAGAATAGTTGCGAGGAGCAAACTTTACTTTATGCCTAGTTTAAATTACTGATAAGTAATATAAACCCTAATGACTATTTTAGGGTATGTTTGTAAGATTGTATTAAGGTTATCGAATTTTGGGACTAGTAACACCTTTTGTATGAACGACGTACGTTTATTATATTTCTCATTTTAGTTATCGTATGTTGTTTAGAGGTGGATGTTTGTATTTTATCATGATGACCGGACCGGGGTCAGAGGACCCGGATTCGAGGGTGTCACAGTAAAGCGAGTATATATTCCACCATTCCTACTCGATCGAGGATTTCGAATGGGATAATAAATTGAGGATTGAGCTTTCCTCACTTTCTAAATCTTGTAACTCCTTTCCATGGGGCAACACGTAACAACACATGATCTCCAATATTGAATTTCCAAGTCCCTTCGATGAAGATCAACATAACTCTTTTGTCGATCTTGTGAGATTTTTATACGTTGCCGGATCATTTGAATATTTTCCATAGTCATGCGTACCAATTTCGGTCCCAACAAAGTTGGTTCATCCACCTCGTCCCAGCATACTTGTGACGCCCCCAAAATTAGGTATACATCACCCATCTTGGGTCGTCAGATACATAGTACAGAATACAAATACAACTTAATAATACAACTGTCGTGTACAATACGACAAAACATAAACTGTGAGTTTGAATACAAATATTATCTTCTAGAGAGTATTCATACTCAAAAGGAGTCCTCATTACATTTATTAACACACCATTACATAGAATAGTGAGGACTACTAACTAATACTATCATTCGGACCATCACTCCGTACCCCGACTTGTCCCAGCTACGTTCTCATTTCCTGAAGAGAACAGTGAAAGAAAGGGTGAGCTCAACTAGCCCAGTAAGAAATATTATGACTAAGATAATACAGAATAAATTATCATTAGCCTTCAACAATGTTAAACTGATAAAATATAATAGACATCAAGTTTAACTGCAGCGGAACAAGCAATCCATTAAAAGAGTCAAGTAGAAAATAAACTCTACTATCTTTTATGATTTAAAAGGTTTTTCAACACTGCGATCGCTGAGACTCAGCTTAATAAAATAATCCACATCATCGAATCACCCCTGCACTACGGCCAAGGATATTCGTGTATTCATTAATGGTCATGATCATGCCAACAACTGTCCATCAATGCACTACGGGCCAATGAGGACTTTTACCACATCATTTGTAACATTACGGTCATGATTATACCGAATAATCCCTGGTCATAATCATACCAAGTCCATCTATGCACTACATGCCACAGATGACTTTCAACATTTTATAAACATGAGGATGATGACAATGATATAAGAATTCAATAAAACAAGTTCAAGAATTAATTTATCCAAGAATTAACAACGTCCAAATTGTCAACATGATACTGCATTGTGGAGTAAAATTCAAGAACGCTTAGAAGAATATTTTCTTGAAAAGATACTGGATGAAACGCAACTATCAAGGATATTCCACAAATTTCATGGAGTATAGAAGTCAAAACTTAACCAACTGAGTACAATAAAGAATGGAATAACAAAAGAAATCACCATGCATGCGATAGACCGCACAAACAGGTTATTCCAACAGAATAATAAATAATGGAACCAGGTCCGGCGTAAACGCACAGACATGATATTTCGACAGAATAATAAATAATGGAACCAGTTCCGGTGTAAAACACACAGACAGGATATTCCAACAGAATAATAATAAAACGGAACCAGGTCCGGTGTAAAATACACAGACAGGATGTTCCAACAGAATAATAAACGGAACCAGGTCCGGTGTAAAACACACAGACAGGATGTTCCAACAGAATAATAGAAGAATGTCACCAAGTATAGGGTAGACCGCGTATACTGGTTATTCCAACAGAATGATAACAAATGGAATAACAGAAGTTCTCTTCATGAATATAAAAGAAATAATATTCCCTACCTTAAAAGAACTGGATATTAAAAAAGTGATGTAGCAGAATACTTTTAGTCTCTCTCTCTCTTATTCTCTCTATACTTTCTCTCTCTATAGCTTGAATGAATTCGTGAAAAATAATGAAGCCCTAGGCCTCTATTTATAGAAAAACTGAGGGTGGCTCTTGGTCTTAACGAAGGGTCAAATGACTCTTGATCTTAACGAAGGGTCAAATGACTCTTGGTAATATTGAAGGGACAACTACTATTGACGAAAGTAATTACTATTGACCAAGGTAAATACTATTGACGAAGGTAATTACTATTGACCAAGGTAAATACTATTGACGAAGGTAATTACTATTGACCAAGGTAAATACTATTGACGAAGGTAATTACTATTGACCAAGGTAAATACTATTGACGACGGTAATTACTATTGACGACGGTAATTACTATTGACGAAGAGACTCTTAGATGATGACATATGGCCCCCCATAAAATAACCAAACTTACCACAACGTCTCAATAATATAACATATTATACAGATGATACTATGATAATAATTTAAGAGATATGATGCAGCAATTACTGTAGTAATAATTGAGTATAGCTGAGTGACTTCTCACGTAAGCATCAATAATCAATACCGTGTGCTACTATGCAACCACGCGTATTACTGTACTTTTACTACCGAGTAGTTCAACAGTTTTAACGGTTTTAACGGTAACACCTCAGCCGTTATTTTTATAGAAAGATAATTCTGTCGTTTTCTCAATCCGACAATAATTTTGTTGTGGGATCCACCAATGATTGTGCCGTCGTACGAATATTCCCCGACAAAAAGAATATTCTCCGACCAAACGAATATTTTATAACAACTTGTTTACTTTGCAAAATTTATAAATATTACCCACAACTATAACATTATATCAAATTAACTCCATAATATTCAAAAATAATATTTATAGAAAATTCATCTTTATTTATAAAAGTTGGGGTCTTACAACCTCCCCTTCTTATGAAATTTCGCCCTCGAAATTAGGGTACGTACCTGGTATGTCGAAGAGGTAAGGATACCTTGATTTCATTTCTGATTCTAACTCCCAAGTCATTTCCTCAACATCGTGGTTTTTCCACAAAACTTTGACTTGAGGTATAACCTTGGAGCGTAGAATATGTTCTTTCTTATCCAAGATTTGAACAGGAACTTCTTCATACGTCAAATCCTCCGCTATTTCGTCCGGTTCTAACTCAATAATGTGGTTCGGATCTTCCACATATTTGCGTAACATGGATATGTGGAAAACGTTATGAACACGAGACATACTTGGCGGTAAAGCGAGTCTATAAGCCACAGTTCCTACTCGATCGAGGATTAAAAATGGACCGATGAATCGAGGATTTAGCTTTCCTCTCTTTCCAAATCTCGTAACACCTTTCCATGGAGCAACTCGTAAGAACACATGATCTCCTACATCAAATTCCACGTCTTTTCGATGAAGATCAGCATAACTCTTTTGTCGATCTTGTGAGGTTTTTATACGTTGTCGGATCGTTTGAATCTTTTCTGTAGTCATACGTACCAACTCCGGTCCCAACAACGTTGCTTCGCCCACCTCATCCCAGCATACTGGAGAACGACATTTTCTTCCATACAATGCTTCGAATGGAGCCATGCCAATACTTGCTTGATAACTGTTGTTGTAGGAAAACTCCACCAATGGTAAGAACTTGTCCCAACTTCCCTTGAAGTCAAAGACACAGAGTCTTAATAGATCTTCAAGAGTTTGAATAGTCCTCTCTGATTGTCCGTCCGTGTGAGGATGATATGCTGAACTAAATCGTAACTCCGTGCCCATAGCTTTTTGTAAACTAACCCAAAATCGTGAAGTGAATCTTGGGTCTCGATCAGAAACTATGGATACTGGCATACCATGCAGTCTTACAATCTCGTTTATGTACATACGAGCAAGACGTTCAAGTGTATAAGTTTCTCGTATCGGTAAGAAATGAGCAGACTTGGTCAATCTATCAACAATGACCCAAATCGCATCAATACCTTGAGAAACCCTAGGAAGACCGTAACGAAATCCATGGTGATGTGCTCCCACTTCCATTCTGGAATTTCAAGTGGTTGCAATGGACCTTTTGGTACTTGATGCTCCGCTTTGACTCGTTGACAAGTTAGACACCTTGAGATAAACAACGCTATCTCTCTCTTCATATTGCTCCACCAAAATGTATGACGAAGATCATGATACATTTTGGTACTTCCAGGATGGATTGCAAACGGTGTGTTGTGCGCCTCCATCATGATTTCATACTTTAAATCAGGGTTGTTAGGAACACAGAGTCTGGAGTTGACTCGAAGTATTCCTTCTTCATCGATTCTTGCTTCCGGCATAGAACCTTCTTGCACTTTCTTCCTCATACGCATCAGCTCCAGGTCTGTAGCTTGAGCAGCTTTAACTTTATCGATTAAAGTCGGTTCTACTCGTATATTCGCCATCATCACATGGGTCCCTGGAGTCTTCAACTCTATCTCCATCCTTTGCAAGTCACACAAAATGGGCCTTTGCGTTGTTAATATTGCATTTGTACCCGCATATGATCTTCTACTCAATGCGTCAGCTACCACGTTCGCTTTTCCAGGATGGTATTGAATGGTATGATCATAATCTTTCAACAGTTCAAGCCAACGTCGTTGTCGCATGTTGAGTTCCTTTTGAGTGAAGAAATATTTGAGACTTTTATGATCCGTAAAGATCTCCACTTTCTCCCCATACAAGTAATGCCTCCAAATTTTAAGTGCAAAGACAACAGCTGCCAACTCTAGATCATGAGTAGGATAATTCGTCTCATATTCCTTGAGTTGTCTTGATGCATAGGCTATGACTTTTCCATGTTGCATGAGAACGCATCCCAACCCTTTGCTCGAAGCATCACTGTAGATGACAAATCCCTCTGAGCCAGATGGTATTGTTAGAACAGGTGCTGAAATGAGTCTCCTCTTGAGTTCTTGAAAACTCTGCTCACATTCTTCGCTCCAACCAAACTTTGTATCTTTCCGAGTCAGCTGAGTTAATGGAGTAGCGATTCGAGAAAATCCTTCCACGAATCTTCGATAATAACCAGCTAAACCAAGAAAGCTACGTACCTCGGTCACTGATTTAGGTTGCTCCCAGCTTTGAATAGCTTCAATCTTTGCCGGGTCAACAGATATTCCACGACTTGATACTACGTGCCCAAGAAATGCTACCTCTTCCAGCCAGAACTCGCATTTCTTCAACTTGGCATAAAGTTTGTATTCACGAAGCTTTTGGAGTACCAGCCTCAAGTGTTGCTCATGATCTTCACGGCTTTTGGAATAAACAAGGATGTCATCGATAAAGACGACCACAAAGTGATCCAAATATTCCTTAAATACCCTGTTCATCATATCCATGAAGACAGCAGGAGCATTAGTCAATCCAAAAGACATAACTAAGAATTCATAATGCCCGTACCAAGTTCTAAAAGCCGTCTTTGGAATATCCTCAGTTCTAACCTTCAGCTGATGATATCCAGAACGAAGATCGATCTTTGAAAAGAATTGTGCTCCTTGCAACTGGTCAAATAGGTCATCAATACGTGGCAATGGGTACCTATTTTTGATGGTGACATGATTCAACTCCCGATAATCAATACAAAGTCGCATACTCCCATCTTTCTTCTTCACGAACAGAACAGGAGCACCCCAAGGAGAAGTACTAGGACGAATAAAACCAATGTCTAACAATTCCTGCAGTTGGATCTTTAACTCCTGAAGTTCAATAGGAGCCATTCGATATGGGGCTTTGGAAATGGGTTTTGTACCGGGTTCAAGATCGATACAAAATTCAATTTCACGCTCTGGGGGTAGGCCAGGAAGTTCTTCAGGGAATACGTCAGGGAATTTATTAACAATAGAAATATCATTCAAAACTGACGTATTTTTGTTTAGATCTGTGACATGAGCTAAGAAAGCTTGACATCCGTTTTTCAATAAATGAATAGCTTTATGGCTTGAGATGACAGCGATTGATTTTAATGGTTTGGTTGCTTGAATTCGCATAATAGGTCGATTAGGAATATGAAAGCTAACAACCTTACGAAAACAATCAATTTTTGCATGATGAGTAGTTAACCAATCAATCCCTAGAATCACGTCAAATGCAAGTATTTTTAATGAAATAAGATCGACAGGTAATGTGTGGGTACCAACTTGAACCAAACAAGACTTATAAACCGTGGATGTAATGAAGGTTTCTCCCAATGGAGTTTCAACTGCTAAGTCAAAGTCTAATTTCTCCGGAATCAAATTTAATCGATGAGCGCAAGTAGGAGAAATAAAAGAATGGGTTGAACCGGTATCAAATAAAGTATAGACTTCGTTAGAGTTTATGATAAGCTTACCCGTGATGACCTCATTCGGGTTCCTTGCGTTCTGGGAGGTCACAACAAACGCTCTCCCTTGCACAACCGGTTTTGACTTTTCTGGGACGGCCTTTGGTGCCTCCATCCTAGCTGAATTTGTCTTCGGTAAACGACAAAATCGGGCTAAATGACCTTCTCTTCCACAATTATAACATGCTTTGGACGGCATCGCGCAGTTTGGACTGATGTGCCCCTCCCCTCCTTCCATCATTGTTGAATCTCCTCTTCTTAAAATGTCCATTCTTATTGTTTTGGCCCTGATTACCACCGAAGTGGTTACCATTTCTGGCCTGTTGATTCCCTCCACGCTTGTTGTCACCGCTTCGATGACTGCTCTCACTGGTATTATCATTTTGCCTGCTGCTCTCTTTTGGTTGCGTTATCTCGTTATCGCGCTCCACCAACTGAGCCCTATTTACAACATCTGAATACAAACACAGTTTATGAGAAACAAGATGTTGACGTATCTCCGGCTTCAAACCTCTTAAAAACATCCGCGTCATTCTTTCTTCATTATCCACCAGGTGGGACGCAAACCGGGATAACTCCGCAAATTTTGCCTCGTACTGCGACACGGTCATATTATTCTGCTCCAATTTGATGAACTCCACCTCCTTCATGTGACGAATACTCTCGGGAAAGTATTTGTCGTTAAACAGATCTTGGAACTTCTCCCAAGACATCTTCAGTGCGGCAGGTTGAGTACGCTTTATCGATTCCCACCAGTAATCTGCCTCTCCTCGCAACAGAAAGGCGGCAAAGGGAACCTTTTGCTTCTCGGAGCAACCCAAGACATCAAATATCTTGGTGATCTGCTTTATCCATGTTTCAGCTACAAGTGGTTTGGGTTCTCCCTTAAACTCCGGTGGTCCCAGCTCCTTAAACTGTTTAGCGGTGACCGCCTGAGAGTTTCCAGTATTTCCACCTACGTTGTGGACAGGAGCCGCTTTCACCTGTTGTTGCATGAATTGCATAAAGCCTCTGAACATTTGATCATGCATCATTTGGTCAGTGTTGTTGTTTGCATGAGGATTGACACCTTCCTGATGCACATTATCATGATTATTGATGTGTGGTGAATCAACAGTCGTCTGTGCTCCATTGCTATTCTCAACATTCTCGGATGCCATTTTCAGATACTGCCACAAAATAAAAATTAATTGATATGTCATATATTATCCTTATATTATGACCGACCAATTAAATACCATGCAAATAAACTTAGGTATGCCATACTAGCGAAGGAATTCCCCGTCTCTCCCCTCCTAGTTCTATTCTCACATCTTAGCCAGGGATCATATCCCTAAGCTCTGATACCAAATGTGACGCCCCCAAAATTAGGTATACATCACCCATCTTGGGTCGTCAGATACATAGTACAGAATACAAATACAACTTAATAATACAACTGTCGTGTACAATACGACAAAACATAAACTGTGAGTTTGAATACAAATATTATCTTCTAGAGAGTATTCATACTCAAAAGGAGTCCTCATTACATTTATTAACACACCATTACATAGAATAGTGAGGACTACTAACTAATACTATCATTCGGACCATTACTCCGTACCCCGACTTGTCCCAGCTACGTTCTCATTTCCTGAAGAGAACAGTGAAAGAAAGGGTGAGCTCAACTAGCCCAGTAAGAAATATTATGACTAAGATAATGCAGAATAAATTATCATTAGCCTTCAACAATGTTAAACTGATAAAATATAATAGACATCAAGTTTAACTGCAACGGAACAAGCAATCCATTAAAAGAGTCAAGTAGAAAATAAACTCTACTATCTTTTATGATTTAAAAGGTTTTTCAACACTGCGATCGCTGAGACTCAGCTTAATAAAATAATCCACATCATCGAATCACCCCTGCACTACGGCCAAGGATATTCGTGTATTCATTAATGGTCATGATCATGCCAACAACTGTCCATCAATGCACTACGGGCCAATGAGGACTTTTACCACATCATTTGTAACATTACGGTCATGATTATACCGAATAATCCCTGGTCATAATCATACCAAGTCCATCTATGCACTACATGCCACAGATGACTTTCAACATTTTATAAACATGAGGATGATGACAATGATATAAGAATTCAATAAAACAAGTTCAAGAATTAATTTATCCAGGAATTAACAACGTCCAAATTGTCAACATGATACTGCATTGTGGAGTAAAATTCAAGAACGCTTAGAAGAATATTTTCTTGAAAAGATACTGGATGAAACGCAACTATCAAGGATATTCCACAAATTTCATGGAGTATAGAAGTCAAAACTTAACCAACTGAGTACAATAAAGAATGGAATAACAAAAGAAATCACCATGCATGCGATAGACCGCACAAACAGGTTATTCCAACAGAATAATAAATAATGGAACCAGGTCCGGCGTAAACGCACAGACATGATATTCCGACAGAATAATAAATAATGGAACCAGGTCCGGTGTAAAACACACAGACAGGATATTCCAACAGAATAATAATAAAACGGAACCAGGTCCGGTGTAAAATACACAGACAGGATGTTCCAACAGAATAATAAACGGAACCAGGTCCGGTGTAAAACACACAGACAGGATGTTCCAACAGAATAATAGAAGAATGTCACCAAGTATAGGGTAGACCGCGTATACTGGTTATTCCAACAGAATGATAACAAATGGAATAACAGAAGTTCTCTTTATGAATATAAAAGAAATAATATTCCCTACCTTAAAAGAACTGGATATTGAAAAAGTGATGTAGCAGAATACTTTTAGTCTCTCTCTCTCTTATTCTCTCTATACTTTCTCTCTCTATAGCTTGAATGAATTCGTGAAAAATAATGAAGCCCTAGGCCTCTATTTATAGAAAAACTGAGGGTGGCTCTTGGTCTTAACGAAGGGTCAAATGACTCTTGGTCTTAACGAAGGGTCAAATGACTCTTGGTAATATTGAAGGGACAACTACTATTGACGAAAGTAATTACTATTGACCAAGGTAAATAATATTGACGAAGGTAATTACTATTGACCAAGGTAAATACTATTGACGAAGGTAATTACTATTGACCAAGGTAAATACTATTGACGAAGGTAATTACTATTGACCAAGGTAAATACTATTGACGACGGTAATTACTATTGACGACGGTAATTACTATTGACGAAGAGACTCTTAGATGATGACATATGGCCCCCCATAAAATAACCAAACTTACCACAACGTCTCAATAATATAACATATTATACAGATGATACTATGACAATAATTTAAGAGATATGATGCAGCAATTACTGTAGCAATAATTGAGTATAGCTGAGTGACTTCTCACGTAAGCATCAATAATCAATACCGTGTGCTACTATGCAACCACGCGTATTACTGTACTTTTACTACCGAGTAGTTCAACAGTTTTAACGGTTTTAACGGTAACACCTCAGCCGTTATTTTTATAGAAAGATAATTCTGTCGTTTTCTCAATCCGACAATAATTTTGTTGTGGGATCCACCAATGATTGTGCCGTCGTACGAATATTCCCCGACAAAAAGAATATTCTCCGACCAAACGAATATTTTATAACAACTTGTTTACTTTGCAAAATTTATAAATATTACCCACAACTATAACATTATATCAAATTAACTCCATAATATTCAAAAATGATATTTATAGAAAATTCATCTTTATTTATAAAAGTTGGGGTCTTACAATACTGGAGAACGACACTTGCGTCCATACAACGCCTCGAATGGAGTCATGTCGATACTTGTTTGATAACTATTGTTGTAGAAGAATTTCACTAATGGCAAGAACTTATCCCAACTTCCATTGAAGTCAAGGACATAAAGTCTAAATAGATCTTCAAAAGTTTGAATAGTCCTCTCCTACTGCCCGTCCGTCTGAGGGTGATATGCCAAACTAAATCGTAAATCTATGCCCATAGCTTTCTGCAAACTGACCCAAAATCGTGAAGTGAATCTTGGGTCTCAATCAGAAACTATGGATACTGGCATACCATGCAGTCTTACAATCTCATTTATGTATATACCAGCAAGACGTTCAAGTGAATAAGTTTCTCGTATAGGTAAGAAATGAGCAGACTTGGTTAACTATCAACAATGACCCAAATCGCATCTATGCCTTGAGAAACCTTGGGAAGATCAGTAACGAAATCTATGGTAATATGTTCCCACTTTCATTCTTAAATTTTAAGTGGTTGCAATGGACGTTTTGGCACTTGATGCTCCGCCTTGACACGTTGACAAGTTAAACACCTTGAGATAAACTCCGCGATCTCTCTTTCATATTGCTCCACTAAAATGTATGTCGAAGATCACGATACATTTTGATACTCCCAGGATGAATTGCAAACAGTGTGTTGTGCACCTCCATCATGATTTTATACTTCAAATGAGAGTTGTTAGGAACACAAAGTCTAGAGTTGACTCGAAGTATTCCTTCTCCATCGATTCTTGCTTCTGGAATAGCACCTTCTTATACTTTCTTTCTTATACGCATCAGCTTCAGGTCTGTAGCTTGAGCAGCTTTAACTTTATCGATTAAATTCGGTTCTACTCGTATATTTGACATCATCACGATTTACCTTCTTATACTTTCTTCCTCATATTTAACTTTAGCTTCAGCTTTAGCTTTAACTTTAGCAGCTTTACCTTCTTATTCTTCCTTCCTCATATTTAACTTTATTGATTTAAAACCAGATGAGATAGCGGATAATTTAACGTATGAAGATGTACCTGTTAAAATCCTGGAATGTATTCAACACTCAAATATTATACCTCAAGAGTTAGAATATGACGAAGTGTCCTCATCTGTTCGGCATACCAGGTACGTACGTAAATTTCGAGGGCGAAATTTCATAAGGAGGGGAGATTGTGAAACCCCAGATTTTATGAATAAAGATTTAATTTTTTCGAAATATTTTTTTAAATATTATGGTGTGAATTTGAGATAATGTTATAGTTGGGGGTAGTATTTATAAATTTTGCAAAGTATGCAAGTTGTTGTATTATATTCGATTGGTAGGGGAATATTATTTTTGTCGGGAAATATTCGTACGACGGCACAATAATTGGTGGACCCCACAACGGAATTATTGTCGGAATTAGAAAACGACAAAAATATTTTATGAAAATAACGGCGGAAGTTTTACCGTTAATACTGTTGAACTACTCGGTAGTAAAAGTACAGTAATGCGTGTGGTTGCATAGTAGCATACGGTATTGATTATTAAGGCTTACGTGATAAGTCACTTAGTTTTGTTTTATTGGTATTATTAATGTAATAAAACAGAAAAGTTTTTTATATAAAACAGAATACTTTTATAAAGTTATTCGTTTTATTAGGCTAATAGTAAAATCTTTTTATATAAAACAGAATACTTTTATAAAGTTATCTGTTTTATTAGACAATAATTAGAATATATTATATTTTATTATGCATAGTGTTTGCATAGTAAAATCTTTTATAAAGTTATTCGTTTTATTAGATTATAAATAGAATATATTATATTTTATTTAAAAGATTTTGCTTTAAATATGGACCGTCAGATTAAAGTAAATCAATTTAGACCGTTCATGAGTTAGTTACTATGCAGTTCATTTTTCTGTAAATAGAATCTCATTCCTTCATTATTTTCTTACGAATTCACTGAAACTCTAGAGAGAGAAATTATAGAGAGAGAGAAGAAAAGTATTCTGCTACTTCACTACTCCGATATCAAGTTTCTTTTATGGTAAGGGATATTATTTGTTGTACTCGTAAAGAGTATTCTTTCTTTCTTATTCATGAAGAAAACTTCTGTTATTCCATTCTTTATTATTCTGTTGGAATAACCTGTCTATGCGAAGTACCGCATGCATGGTGATTTCTGTTGTTATTCCATTCTTTATTATTCTGTTGGAACATCCTGTCGGTGCGAATTTCGCCTGACCTGGTTCCGTTATTATTATTCTGTTGGAATAACCTGTCTATGCGAAGTACCGCATGCATGGTGATTTCTTTTGTTATTCCATTCTTTATTATACTCAGTTGGTTAAAGTTTTGACTTCTATACTCCATGAAATTAGTGGAATATCCTTGATATTTGCGCTTCATCTAGTATCTTTTCATGGAAATATTCTTCTGAGCATTCTTGAATTTTACTGCACAAAGCAGTATCATGTTGACAATTTAGACGTTATCAGTTTCTAGATAAATTAATTCTTGAACTTGTTTTATTGAATTCTTATATCATTGTCATCATCATCATGCTTATATTATGTTGAAAGTTATCTGTGGCCTGTAGTGCATAGATGGACTTGGTATGATTATGACCAGAGATTATTCGGTATAATTATAACCGTAATGTTACAAATGATGTGAAAAAAGTCCTCATTGGCCCGTAGTGCATTAATGGACAGTTTTTGATATGATTATGGCTATGAATTCTCTTTGACCGTAGTGTAGAGATGAATTGTTTTATGTCATGATCAGGACCGTTGATGAAAATATGATTATCTTGAGCCGTAGTGCATGGATAATTCGTGGTCGTGATACTAAAGAATATCCTTGGCCATAGTGCAGGGGTGATTCGATGATATGGATTATTTATTAAGCTGAGTCTCAGCGATAAAAGTCATGAAAAACCTTTTAAATCATAAAAGATAGTAGATTTTATTCTCTACTTGACTCTTTTAATGGATTGCTGGTTCCGTTGCAGTTAAACTTGATGTCTATTGTATTTTATCAGTTTAACATTGTTGGAGACTAATGATAATTTATTCCGCATTATCTTAGTCATAATATTTCTTACTGGGCTAGTTGAGCTCACCCTTTCTTTCACTGTTCTCTTTAGGAAATGAGAATATAGTTGTGACGAGACGGGAAACGGAGTGATGGACCAGATGATAGAATTAGTAGTCCTCACTATTCTATGTAATAGTGTGATAATAATTGTAATGAGGACTCCTTTTGAGTATGGATACTCTCTAGAAGATAATATTTGTATTCAAACTCACAGTTTATGTTTTGTCGTATTGTACACGACAGTTGTATTATTAAGTTGTATTTGAATTCTGTTTCATATATCTGGCGACTCACGATGGGTGATGTATACCTAATTTTGGGGGCGTCACAGTTAGTATCAAAGCTTAGGGATATGATCCCTGGCTGAGATGTGAGACAAGAACTAGGAGGGGAGAGACGGGAAATTCCTTCGCTAGTATGACCTACCTAAGTTTATTTGGTATTTAATTGGTCGGTCGGAGTATAGAGATAATATGTGATATGTTAATTAACCCTTGTTTTGTTGCAGTATTTGAAAATGGCATCTGAAAATGTTGAGATAAGCAATAGAGCACAGGAGACCGTTGAGTCTCCACAGATCAATAATCAGGACAATGTGCAACAGGATGGCGATAATCCTCCTGTAAACAATAACACTGATCAATTGACGAACGACGGTAAGTTTAGGAGCTTTTTAGAATTCATGCAATATCAGACGAAGGCGGCTCCTATTCATAATACAGGTAAAAATAATGGCAACCCACGGTTGGTCACCGCTAAGCAATTCAAGGAGCTGGGACCACCGGAGTTTTTGGGAAAGCCAGAACCACTTAAGGCGTAGACGTGGTTAAAGCAGATCACCAAGATATTTGATGTCTTGGGATGCTCCGAGGAGCAAAAGGTTCCCTTTGCCACCTTTATGTTGCGTGAAGAGGCAGATCACTGGTGGGAATCTGTAAAACGTACCCAGCCTGACGTAATCAAGATGTCTTGGGAGAAGTTCCAAGAACTGTTCAATGATAAATACTTTTCCGAAAGCATTCGTCACATGTAGGAGGTGGAATTTATCAAGTTGGAGCAAAACAACATGACCGTGTCGCAGTACGAAGCCAAGTTTGCCTAGTTGTCCCGATTTACGTCCCACTTGGTTGATAATGAAGAGAGAATGACGTGAATGTTTTTAAGAGGTTTGAAGTCGGAGATACGTCAATATCTTATTTTTCATAAACTGCGTTTGTATTCAGATATTGTAAATAGGGCTCAGTTAGTGAAGCGCGATAACGAGTCAACGCAACTAAAAGAGAGCAGCCGGCAAAATGATAATACCGGTGATAACAGTCATCAAAGCGGTGACAATAAACATAGAAGGAATCAACATGCCAGAAATGGTAACCACTTCGGTGGTAATCATGGTTAAAACAATAAGAATGGACATTTCAAGAAGAGGAGATTCAACAATGATGGAAAGACGTCAGCACCAGCACCCGTTGTTAAGGAAGGAGAACGACCACCTATCATATACTTCAAATGCGGAGGGGAGGGACACATCAGTCCAAACTGCGCGATGTCGTCCAAAGCATGTTATAATTCTGGAAGAGAAGGTCACTTAGCCCGATTTTGTCGTTCACCGAAGACAAGTTCAGCTAGGATGGAGACACCAAAGGCCGTCCCAGAAAAGTCAAAGCCGATAGTTTAAGAGAGAGCGTTTTTTTTCGTGACGAGGAACCTGAATAAAATTATCATGGGTATGTTAGTCATAAACTCTTTTGAAGTCTATACCATATTAGATACCGGTTCTACTCACTCTTTTATTTCACCTAGTTGTGTTCAATGTTTGAAGTTAACTCCGGAGAAGTTATTCTTTGATATATCTGTTTAAATTCAGTTGGGAGAAACCTTCGTTACCTCTACTATTTATAAATCTTGTTCAAATTAACACTTTCACGTTACCTGTCGATCGTATCTCTTTGAAAATACTTGCCTTTGATGTGATTTTAGGAATCGATTGGTTAACTACTCATCATGTTTTTCGTAAGGTTATTAGCTTTCATACTCCTAACCAACCTGTTATGCGAATTCAAGCAACCAAACTACTAAAGTCAATCATTGTCATATCAAGCCATAAGTAAAAGGCCCTGAGCCTTTATCTGGTGACTTCCTTGTGTGGAATGCACCGAAGCCAGACTTTCTGTAGGCGACGTCGTGAATGATGATGGCAAGTTGATAGGTATCAATGTGACGTGCTATCCAAGTCTTGGATGAGGGTCACAGTTTTGAACGATATTTCTATTGTTAATAAAGTTCCTGACGTATTCTTGAAGACTTCTTAGCCTACCCCAGAGCGTGAAATCAAATTTTGTATTGACCCCAGTACAAAACCCATTTCTTAAACCCTCAAATATTTTTTCAACTAAAACGAACGTATTATGCGCCAAAGACGTTGGCTCGAGCTGTTGAAGATTACGATCGTACCATTCAATATCATCGTGGAAGTGCGAACGTGGTAGCTGACGAGTTGAGTAGAAGATCGTATGCAAGTGAGATGTTCTTAACACAAAGACCCATTTCGTATAATTTACAAATGATGAAGATAGATTTAAAGACTCTAACCCACGTGAAGATAACGAATATACGATTAGAATCGACTTTAATCGATAAAGTTAAAGTCGCTCAAGCTACATACTCAGAGCTGATAAATGTGAAGAAGAAGGTTCAAGAAGGCGTTATCTCAACCCTCAATTTAATTGACCCATTTGAAATCCTCGATCGAGTAGGAACTGTGGCATATAGACTCGTTTTACCGCCAAGTATGTCGCGTGTTCATAACATTTTTAACGTATTGATGTTACGTAAATATGTGGACGACCCGAACCACATTATTGATTTAGAACCGGACGAGCTAGCGGATAATTTAATGTATGAAGATGTACCTGTTAAAATCTTGGAATGTATTCAACACTCAAAGGTTATACCTCAAGAGTTAGAATCTGACGAAGTGTCCTCATCTGTTCGGCATACCAGGTACGTACGTAAATTTTGAGGGCGAAATTTCATGAGGGGAGATTGTGAAACCCCAGATTTTATGAATAAAGATTTAATTTTTTCGAAATATTTTTTTAAATATTATGGTGTGAATTTGAGATAATGTTATAGTTGGGGGTAGTATTTATAAATTTTGCAAAGTATACAAGTTGTTGTATTATATTCGATTGGTCGGGGAATATTATTTTTATCGGAAAATATTCGTACGACGACACAATTATTGGTGGACCCCACAACGGAATTATTGTCGGATTTAGAAAACAACAAAAATATTTTATGAAAATAACGGCGGAAGTTTTACCGTTAATACTGTTGAACTACTCAATAGTAAAAGTACAATAATACGTGTGGTTGCATAGTAGCATACGTTATTGATTATTAAGGCTTACGTGATAAGTCACTCAGTTTTGTTTTATTGGTATTATTAATGTAATAAAACAAAAAAGCTTTTTATATAAAACAGAATACTTTTATAAAGTTATTCTTTTTATTAGGCTAATAGTAAAATCTTTTTATATAAAACAGAATACTTTTATAAAGTTATCTGTTTTATTAGACAATAATTAGAATATATTATATTTTATTATGCATAGTATTTGTATAGTAAAATCTTTTATAAATTTATTCGTTTTATTAGATTATAAATAGAATATATTATATTTTATTTAAAAGATTTTGCTTTAAATATGGACCGTCAGATTAAAGTAAATCAATCTAGACCGTTCATGAGTTAGTTACTATGCAGTCCATTTTTCTAAAAATAGAAGCTCATTCCTTCATTATTTTCTTACGAATTCACTGAAACTCTAGAGAGAGAAATTATAGAGAGCGAGAAGAAAAGTATTTTGCTACTTTACTACTCTGATATCAAGTTTCTTTTACGGTAAGGGATATTATTTGTTGTACTCGTAAAGAGTATTCTTTCTTTCTTATTCATGAAGAGAACTTCTGTTATTCCATTCTTTATTATTCTGTTGGAATAACTTGTCTATGCGAAGTACCGCATGCATGGTGATTTCTGTTGTTATTCCATTCTTTATTATTCTGTTGGAACATCATGTCGGTGCGAATTTCGCCTGACCTGGTTCAGTTATTATTATTCTGTTGGAATAACCTGTCTATGCGAAGTACCGCATGCATGGTGATTTCTTTTGTTATTTCATTCTTTATTATACTCAGTTGGTTAAAGTTTTGACTTCTATACTCCATGAAATTAGTGGAATATCCTTGATATTTGCGCTTCATCCAGTATCTTTTCATGGAAATATTCTTCTGAACATTCTTGAATTTTACTGCACAAAGTAGTATCATGTTGACAATTTGGACGTTATCAGTTTCTAGATAAATTAATTCTAGAACTTGTTTTATTGAATTCTTATATCATTGTCATCATCCTCATGCTTATATTATGTTGAAAGTCATATGTGGCTTGTAGTGCATAGATGGACTTGGTATGATTATGACCAGGGATTATTCGGTATAATCATAACCGTAATGTTACAAATGATGTGGAAAAAGTCCTCATTGGCCCGTAGTGCATTGATGGATAGTTTTTGATATGATTATGGCTATGGATTCTTTTTGACCGTAGTGTAAAGATGAATTGTTTTATGGCATGATCAGGACCATTGATGAAAATATGATTATCTTGAGCCGTAGTGCATGGATAATTCGTGGTCATGATACTAAAGAATATCCTTGGCCGTAGTACTGGGGTGATTCGATGATGTGGATTATTTATTAAGCTGAGTCTCAGTGATAAAAGTCATGAAAAACCTTTTAAATCATAAAAGATAGTAAATTTTATTCTCTACTTGACTCTTTTAATGGATTGCTGGTTCCGCTGCAGTTAAACTTGATGTCTATTGTATTTTATCAGTTTAACATTGTTGAAAACTAATGATAATTTATTCTACATTATCTTAGACATAATATTTCTTACTGGGCTAGTTGACCTCACCCTTTCTTTCACTGTTCTCTTCAGGAAATGAAAATATAGTTGTGACGAGTCGGGAAACGGAGTGATGGACCAGATGATAGCATTAGTAGTCCTCACTATTCTATGTAATAGTGTGATAATAATTGTAATGAGGACTCCTTTTGAGTATGGATACTCTCTAGAAGACAATATTTGTATTCAAACTCACAGTTTATGTTTTGTCGTATTGTACACGACAGTTGTATTATTAAGTTGTATTTGAATTCTGTACCATGTATCTGGCGACTCAAGGTGGGTGATGTATACCTAATTTTGGGGGCGTCAGAGCTACGTACAGTTTGAACTGGATGTGTCCCTCCCCTCCGCATTTGCAGCATACGATCGGTGGTCGTTCTCCTTCCTTGAAAACGGGTCCTGGTGCTGCTGTCTTTCCATCGTTATTGAACCTTCTCTTCTTGAAATTTTAACTTCTATTATCTTGGCCATGATTACCACCGAATTGGTTATCATTTCTGGCATGTTAATTTTCTCCACGTTTGTTGTCACCACTTCGATTACTGCTACCACTGGTATTATCGTTTTGCCGGCTACTATCTCTTGGTTGGGTTGACTTATTATCGTGCTCCAATAAGTGAGCCCTATTCACAACATCTGAATACAAGCAAAGTTTGTGAGAAATGAGGTATTGACGTATTTCGGGTTTCAAACCTCATAGAAACATTCGCATCATTCTCTCCTCATTATCAACTTAATAGGATGCAAACCGGGAAAACTCGGCAAACTTAGCCTCGTATTACGACACGGTCATATTTTTTTACTCCAGCTTGATGAATTCCACCTCCTTCATGTGACGAATACTTTCAGAAAAGTACTTGTCATTGAACAATTTTTAGAACTTCTCCCAAGACATCTTAAGTGCGGTAGGCTGGGTACGTTTTATAGATTTCCACCAATAATCTGCCTCTCCTCGTAACATGAAAGTGGTAAAAGGAACCTTTTACTCCTCGGAGCATCCCAAGACATCAAATATCTTGGTGATCTGCTTTATCCAAGTCTCTGCCTTAAGTGGTTCTGGATTTCCAAAAACTCTGGTGGTCCCAGCTCCTTGAACTGCTTAGCAGTGACCATCTGTGAGTTGCTAGTGTTTGCACATGCATTTTGAATATGAGTCTCTCTCGCCTGATGTTGCATGAATTGCAGAAAGCCTCTAAACATCCCATCGTTCATCATTTGGTCGGTGTTATTGTTTATTTGAGGATTATTGCCTTCCATCAGCACATTAGATCATCGGTGACTCAACGGTCTCATGTGCTCCATTGCTTATCTCAACATTTTCAGATGTCATTTTCAAACACTGCCACAAAACAAGGGTTAATTGACATGCCACATATGTGACCGACCAATTAAAGGTAGGTCATACTAGCGAAGGATTTACCTGTCTCTCCCCCTCCTAGTTCTAATCTTACATCTCAGTCAATGATCATATCCCTAAGCTTTGATACCAACTGTGACGCCCCCAAAATAGGTATACACAACCCATTTTGAGTCGCCAAATACATGGTACAAAATTTAAATACAAACTTCCTTATACAATATGACAAAAACGTAGCTGAGAGTTTTAACACGAATATTATCTCGTCGTAGATAATATCCAAACTCAAATGGAGTCCTCATTATAATTATTATTACTCTATTTTGTAAAATAGTGAGGACTACTACAACCACCATCCCAGACCATCACTCCATTCCCCGACTAGTCCCGGCTATGTTCATATTTCCTGAAGAGAATCATAAAAGTAAAGGGTGAGCTCAACTAGCCCAGTAAGAAATATTATGACTAAGATAATACAGAATAAATTATTGTTAGCCTTCAACAGTGTTAAACTGATAGAATACAATAGACAATAAGTTTAACTACAGCGAAACAAAAAATCCATTAGAAGAGCCGAGTAAAGCATGATATCTACTATCTTCTATGATTTAAAAGTTTATCATCAATTTTATCGCTGAGACTCAACTCAATAAATAATTCACATCACTGAATTATCCATGCACTATGGGCCAAGGATATTCATTATTATCACATCCACGAATCATCCATGCACTACGGGCCAAGGATATTCGTTATTATCACCAATGGTCATGATTATGTCAACAACTGTCCATCAATGCACTACGGGCCAATGAGGACTATTACCATATCATTTGTAACATTACGAGTCATAATTATACTGATACATAGTCATAATCATACCAATTAACAGTCTATCAAAGCACTACGGGCCAATGAGGACTTTTGTCACAATATAAGCATGAGAATGATGATAATGATACAAGAATTCAATTAAATGAGAGCAATGATAAATTTTAAAGATTTATAATTCAATTTATCCAGAGTTCAAGAATGTCCAAATTGTCAACATGATACTGCTTTGTGGAGAAAAATTCAAGAATAATATTGTATCGAAAATAATTTGTACAGAAAAAAAAATCAATTTTTATCATGAATAGTACCCTGGGTGAATAGTACCCTAGTGAATAGTACTCCGTGAATAGTACTCCGGCATGAAAAGATTAGAACTTAATAAAAATATTCAGAAAAATATCCTTGTAAAACAATACTAGATGAAGCGCAAATTTCAAGGATATTCTACTAATTTCAAGGAGTATAGAAGCAATACTTATCAACATGAGTGTTGAATTCGAAATCTGAAACGAAATAATATTACTTACATACTACAGAGTATGGAAGAAAATATTATTTCTTATGAATATTGAACAAAAATAATATCTCTTACCTTAAAAAGAGAGTACTTCTGACTAGTATAGCGAGAATATTCTTGAAGAAAACTTGCACTATTTTCTACACTCAAATCTTTCTTAAACTTTAAAGAAATACGTTCAATATTATAGAAGAAGAATTCTCTGATTCTGGTATGATTTTCATTTCTAAACTAAGCATCCTATTTATAGGAGAATGGAATGATACTATTTGAATTAGAAAATCACAGACTGCACAGTGAAAATTTGAACGATTTCACGGGCGTCAGTTGAATTTTTTTTATTTTACTATGTAGCACTATGCAACACTATGCAAATAATAAAATATAATATATTTTATTTTACATAAAAAAAAACTTGTTATATAATATAAATATATATATGGGAAAAATGGCTGTACACAGCCTTGTAAACTTTTTTTTACACAGTATATCAAAATATCGTCGTTTGACCCATTTATTTTAAAGAGAAAAACACAGCTCCTCTTTACCCTCCTCCCAAAACGATCGAAGCTCTCCCCCTCCCAAATCACAGATCGAAGCCCTCCCCTCCTAAATCGATCATGCATACCTCTAGTTCCCGAATCAGAAATCGCTCAAGCTATTCTCCCCCAAATCAATCGCGCATACTTTTCCTCTAATTCCTGTAATTCCTTCTTGTTCACATCCATTGGAGAAGTCAGCACCCACCTTGAATCACCGTGTGAAATCGCCAAAGATTTGTATGCCATTCCGACCTAGTACGTATACAGTTATGCATTTAGTTTCTCTGTTTTGTGTAATTGTGCCCAATTTCTTTTCACATCATATACTTGTTCAATTTATTCTTTTTCACCCATTTACAATTCAATGTATTCTTGTTCAATTTATTCTTCTCTCTCCCCTATTAGCAAGAGTTGATCGAAATCACTTTTTTTGCACTTGACCACTATAACGTGGGTGTAGAGAACTAGTAGCGCTTATCTGACTTGGGTCTCTCAGTGGTTCTGCTTACAATTAGAAGTTGGTTTAGGATTTTTATACTTTTCTGAGAATGCTTAACTATTTATTTTTTTTATATTTCATAAAACATATAGGTGATATCTATTTTTCCATGTGTTGAGCTTTTGTCTCAAGGTAAACTGAGGAATGTTTTGAAAAATTTAAACTGGAGAAATGTGTGCTTCTTCTGGATCCCTGGTTGCTTTTTCTTTTTCAGTTGTTAATTTCATTGAATTTTTGGGATTTGGGATGCTTTAGATTTAATACTTGCATGCAATTTTTTTAAAATAAAAAAAATTAATTAATGTGGTATACTTTTGATACAGTGATATTTTCCAAAGATGCATTTTACTTGGACTTGGTATTTCCTATTATTATATAAGTTGAGTTTCATTGTATTATGGTATTGTGTTGTTTGTGTTATGTGTTGATTGCATGCTTGATTCACCTATTTTTGAATGTTTAGTCTTTTTTGAGGGGTACTTGTATTTTTGGGATGAATGATATATTCTTAAGATTGTTTTCTATTTTCTTTTACAGAATTTGTAACCACCTAACATTTTCCTCACTCCCCCCTTTCTGAAATCAAGTATACATTTTGTGCTTGACTTATATTTTTGTTGATTTTCCTATTTTCCTTTTGCACTATGTTTGATTTACTTATATTTTTTTTATCAGCACAACTTATGTGGTATTGTTGAAATTCGTATGATGCATCATCAAAGCTGCCTTGAATATGTTTAAAATTAAGTCTGCCTTTCTCATTTGTCTTTATGGTGCTACTTTTTGGTTGTGCAGTGGTTTGTGTACTCAGTGGATTCATTTCGAAGCTCTTAGATTTATATTAAAGTTCTCCTTGTGATTAGACTATATCGCATCTGTTTCTACAGTGGTGGAAGTCCTAGGATGGAAGTTTGTAATGTTCCTGAACATGGACGTGTAGATAATGCTATGTCACGACAATCTGAGACGACCTTACCATTACAACACTCAGAGTTGGTGTTAAACCTTCATGACACAGACTAAAAAATTTGCCCAACATTTTGAACTTTGAATTATAATATCAATTGAATTATATGTTCTCTTTTTTGTTCCAGTGTTAATGTAGAGGATGACAATACAAAAACTTCGATAGAAGTTCCATATGTTGGATTATCGTTTCCTAGGACGACACATATGCGATGTATAATACATATGCAAGGCATAAAGGATTCGTACTCCGTTTGTCGAATCTTGATAAATCTAAAACTTCAGGGGAGGCAATAGGTCGATTAATTATTTGTAGTAAAGGTGGAATTGCAAAAGATAAAGATCAAACACTTGAAGAGAAATCGAAGAAACGATGAAGACAGGTAAGATCTGACTGTCGTGCAAGGATGTGGATCCATTTAAACCAAAAAATGAAGACATGGCGTGTTACTAGTTTTTGTGATGAACATAATCACGAGTTTATTAGCCCTTCATCAGCATCTAAACATCGCTCTCATAAGATATATCATCGTAGTCAAACTATTAAAAATTTGATGGAGAAGATGCATGAAACTGGATTGCGCTCATCAACAATTGCAAAGGTCGTAAATGCTCATGGGAATGGTGAGGATGAGATGATAACAACACAACAATGTGTAGATCATTTGCGCATACAGAGAAAGAATATGGTTGGTCGCGAATGCATTTTAGTAGTTCATCATTTTCTAGCAAAAAGAGTTAGTGACCCGTCATTTTTTTTTGGCATAAATTTGAAGAAGGATCACAGTCTTAAAAGTGTTTTTTGGGCCGATGGGAGGTCGATATCATCATATTTACAATTTAGTGATGTAGTTTCTTTTGATGTTACATATCGAACCAATAAATTTTCATTACCATTTGCTCCATTCACTGGGGTTAATCATCACAGACAATCTATTTTGTTTGGTTGTGCTTTACTTGCAAATGAGAAAGATAAATCTTTTTCATGGTTGTTTCAAGAGTGGAAGAAATGCATGTGTGGAAAAGATCCTGGGGTAATTATAACAGATCAAGATCATGTTATTTGCAATGCTATAAAGAAAGTCTTTCCTAATACTCGACACCGATTCTGTTCATGGCACATTGAGAATCATATCACAGAGAGACTTCATCTCCTTCGTTCTAGCAATCAAGCATTTTGTGATGAGTATAAAGCATGGTTTTATAGTGAAACCATAGTAGAATCAGAGAGCCGTTGGGAACTTTTGAAGAAGAAGTATGATTTGAATAATAATATTTGGTTGATGAACTTGTATGAAATGCGACATCAATGGGTTCCTGCATACCTCAGAGACATCTTTACAGCTGGAATGACATCTACCTAACGTAGTGAGAGTATTAATTCATTTTTTGATGGATTTGTTCATGTGTTAACTCCATTGAATGTTTTTGTGACGTAATATGAAAATGCTCTTGTATCTCGTCGGCAAGCAGAGAAAGAAGAAGATTTCAAGACAAAAAATTCTCACCCGATATACGAGACTGTGTTGGAGATTGAGAAACAAGCTGGACTACTCTACACTAGAAAAATGTTTGACATGTTTCACACTGAATTTAAGGCTAGTTATTCCTATTGGAAAAAGAAGGTGAGGAAGGATGGAGACATAATTGAATACAAAGTTAGAAAGAGCACGAGTCCTAAAGCTAATTGGAGAACTGTCTTGTATGATGGTGGACAGACACTTTATTATTTTTGTGCAAAGTTCGAGGTGGAAGGAATGATATGCAAGCATATCATTTGTGTTATGAGATTTAAAAAATTTGTTTCCATTCCAAAAATATGTATATTGAAAAGATGGACTATGGATGCTAAGTATCGACCTAATATTGTTGGATGTTCATCAAGCGAGGTTGATGTGACTCCTATGATGGTGTTTTCTGTAAGACCCCGAATTTTATGAAATAAAAGTATTCAATTTTTCTTATAATTACTATTCAGTAAATGGTTAAATTGATAAAAGTTAAAGTTAAGGGTGATATATGAAATTTTTTTCAAAATACGCAAGTGGTTAATTATAAAATAATCATTGTTGTCGGGGAATATTCGTTTGGTCGTGGAATATTCTTTCTGTCGGGGAATATTCGTACGACGGCGCAGCTATTTGTGGGCCCTATAACGAATAACTGTCGGGTGAAGAAAACGATAAATTTGAGTTTTTACAAATAACGGCGTAGTTGTTACCGTTAACACTGTTGGAATACCCGTTGGTTAAAATACAGTAATACTCGTTATTGCACAGTAGCACACGGTATTGCACAGTATTTTTAAAATTATTGATTCTTACGTAAGAAGGCACTACTCAATAATTGTTACAGTAATTACTGTTCAATATTTTACTTTATTGATTCAATAATTGCTGCGTTAATATTTTATATTATTTTTGTTTCAATAATTGTTGTTGCACAGTATTTTCTATTATCAGATCAATAATTCATATTATTTGAATAATATTATTAGATAGCATTATTGGCAATGTCTAGAAAGTTCTGTCTAAGGAGAGGTTTGGTCATCTAATTGCGCGCCAGTAAGGAGAAATCCTTATTGGAAAGCCCCCTCTTTCCTGGGAACGGCCTGGTTGTCGTAAATGTGATTCTGTAATATTATTTGTGAATAATTAATTATTGATTCATATGATAAGGAAATATTTATTTTATGTGGATATAAATGAGGGATATATTTTTGTGGTTAAAAAAATGAAGGAGTTAATGTTGAGATTTTTATCCGTATTTTTGTCGGAATGGAGGTATTAAAAATTAGGGTTTTTGAGATATTTTGCGGGGGTTATAATTTTTAATCTGACCGTTGGATCGTGGTAATTTTTGGATATGTTATACATATATAAGTTGAGTATATGCCCACAAATTTTGAACCGTTAAAAATGAACGTATGATTTATTATGAATTTTACGAGATGACTGATTCAGAAATTGTTGAATTTTCGGAGTTTATCATTTTGGTGGAAAATTTTAGAATTGGTGGGCCCCACTTGTGGTTGGTAAAGAAATGTGCTGAATTATATTTCAAATGTGGTGGGTGGGAATAGTAGCAGGTAAAGCCATCAGGTTGCAGGTCAAACCTACTAAAATTTTCCTATAAATAGAGGGCTAAGTTAGAATTGAAAATCACACCAAAAACATAAGCTTTCTCTCTTTCTCTCTCTATATTATGAAGCATATTTTGTGAGTATTTAGATACTTTGAGAGTTGCTATTCAGTGCAAGTTTCCTTCAGCTTTACATTCCGGTCAGAAGTACTGCTGTTTTGAGGTAAGGGATTGTAAGGGATATTAAGGGATTTTAAGGGTTGTTATGATTTTCAGTTTCGTAATTTTTCTGATCTTCAAAAATTCTGGAAAAATTTGAAATGATATTTTGATGAGTTTTCTTGATTGTGTCCAAAAATGGTGATTTTTGGATGTATAGATTGAGAGTTATGAATTTTATGAGAAAAGACTATTTTAGAAGTAACAGCTTATAATTCCTTGTGGTTAACTCCAAAATTGATGAAATTTTTATTGGGAGTACATGTATATGATAGAAGTATACTCTGTAAATTTCAGAATTTTTAGACAAAAGTACAATTTTTGATAAATGTCTAAATATTCGGCTATTTTGGCCATATGAAAAATAGTAAATGACTTTTAAAGATTCTGAGAAAAATATATGTTCACTATGGGACTATATTATGCTAAATTAGAAATATTTTTGGAACTGATTTGGTATTTTTCATGAAAATGGTCTAGTTATGAGTAAATGAATTAAATATGTTTTGTGAAGAAAGAAAATTGAAAAATAGGATTTTATGGCTTGAGAATCCTATATGAGGTATATGCAGATTTTTGATGAGGGTTTTGGTTATTGATGATGAAATTGTAAGAGTTGACATTTTATGATGATTAAATGCATTAATTAGTAAAGTGTAAACAATTAAAATAAATTGTTTATAAATTTAAGTAATGTTATTCTTTCAATATCATTATACCGAAATATTGGTATAAATTTTATTGTGGAATTTCTATCTTTTGTGTCGGGGTTACTATTCATGAGTTACTATTTACGATTTACTATTCATGAGTTACGAATATTACTCTTGAGATTAAAACTATATGTTGATCATATTATTTTTATCATCATATATAACATTTTTATAACCCTGATGTTGAAATTCTCTTTCACTGGAGTGTAAAGATGGATAGATTATTGGTATGATCATGACTAGGGTTCTCTTTGGCCTGTAGTGCAAAGTTGAATTGTGACTGGTATGATCATGACCATTGAATTTATAATTGAATATCTTAAGCTTAAGTGCAAAGGTGAATTGATCAACATGGTTATAATTATTGTTTATATAAATTCTGAAATGATTATATATTTCTTTGATATATGAATATATTTGGCCTGTAGTGCAAATATGAATTGTTGATGAATATCTTTGGCATGTAGTGCAAAGATAGCCTGTTGATGAATATCTTTGGCCTGTAGTGCAAAGATGAACTGTTGTTGAATATCTTTGGCCCGTAGTGCAAAGATGGTTTGTTGATGAATATCTTTGGCCCGTAGTGCAAAGATGGATTTGTTAGTATGATTATAAACAGGAACTGTGATTTGGTATAACCATGATCTTTGATGTTTCAGGTAAAGACAGGTGATAAAAATATTCTTCGTCCTGGGTGCGAAGAAAAATTTATAGTCACAATTATGATTATGAGTTATTCATATGATTGTGGAAAGGAACTGTTGAGTGATGTTACATGGATAAAATATTGTTGGTGGATTTTTAACATGGAGAAGATAATAGACTTTATAGTCTATTTGACTCTTCTAATGGATTGCTCGTTCCGCTGCAACTATGGTTGAAATTTTTATCATTTACCATATGTTCTAAATCTCTGATTTATTGTTGATGAAGGTTATTGATAATTGAATTATCTTTAGTCATGATATTCTTTACTGAGCTAGTTGTGCTCACCCTTTTGCTTCACAATTCCTTTCAGGTAATAAGAGTGTAGCTGGGTCGAGCGGGGGTATCAAGAGAATAGAACGGTGGTTATCATTTAGTAGTTATATTTGGTGAAGAAACCCAACGTTGGAAGGGTGTTTTGCCACTATCATATAAGATGTCTAATGACATACAACCTCGTGTCATCATAGGACATGGTTGTGCTCATCCACTTGCTGAGTATATCTATGGGCACTACCTATATAATCTTGGTGTTTGTTTGAAGTATAATTCTCAATTAGAGACAGTAGAGATAATGATAAGTCAAGAGAAGACTCACCATTGGGAAGAATATGATAGTAATCTTCTCGTTTTTCTTTGGGGTCTATTGGGTCAACCAAGGATAATTCTGTGGCCATATGATATCTATCATAACCTAGACGCGTGGCCTCCCATGTACGAAGGTTTCCTTGAGCACTTCCCAAAGATTCTAATTTCTAAAACAGTTTTTGACTATACCTTTATGTAAGGTGTTATTGTGAGGTGATGTCCACGGTTGGAACATGAGTCACATTTGGTATATATTTGTATCCAAACTCACAGCATATGTGTTGTTGTATTTTGCACGACAATTATTGTAATAAAGTTGTAGTTGTTTTCTGTACCATGTATTTGACGACTCAGAATGGGTTGGATGGAATGGACCTATTTTGGGGTTGTTACATTTTCTCTCAAATCAAAAATGTCCAAAGTGTTACAAGATGCTACTTCATCACTGACAATTTTTAATGAAGTTGAATATTTGTTGGATGATATGATAAAAAGGATAAAGGAAAAAAAATTACAAGATGTAATTTGTCAGATGGATTCAACTCAAACATCTAGTCCAGTTGTTTCCTTTGTTGACATTCCAGAAATAATAGTGTGTGATCCCAATGGACCAGTTAGTACTAAAGGTAGACCAAGGGGAACCTCGAGATTTCAATCGGGTAGAGAGGTAGCTCAAGACGTAAAGGGTAAATAAACTCGTTATTGTGGAGAGTGTGGAGAAGCCAACCATTATAGGACTACTTGTCCAAAACAAGGTACAAACAGTTCATTTTGTTATGTTTTTTTATTTATTTTTATAATAAATATTTAATTTTTATTTTTATTGTTGTTTATTAATAGCAAATCAACATAACAAAAGACAACGATAATGAGAAAGGGAATAAAGAAAAAGACAAAACCACCAAAGGTACTTTCTTCTTATTCTAACTACGAAAACATGATGAACATGACCCTTGAATGAAATTTTCTATATTCTAAGCAATATGTTTCCCTAATTGGTATTTAAATGAAGTTGGTTCATTATATAGATAATTGGTATTTAAAGCATTGTTGGATTTTGCAACTTACTTTTGGTATTTTGTGGTGTGGTGATGTGACTTTGGACAGGTTGAAATGGGGGAATGGGGTCTTGAAAATAAGATGACATCAGGTTCGAATGCCGAGATCAGTCCCGAAACCTTAAAGAGGATTAAGAGGTGTTTTCTGCATTATATTGTTATTACTTTTATTAAAGATATATTTTTTTATAGATGTAGTTATTAATAGGATTTATAGGCTTAGTTGTTGCTTATAGTATTACGAGCCTGAATTTTTTTTCCTTTTTTTTGTCTCCAATGGCTTCTTGTTATGGAATAGTCTTACATATCTTGAATAATTTGACACTTCTACAGGTGGAACGGCCTTTAATGGTGTTGTGGAAGAGCTTAAGAAATTGACAACTCGTGTTGCACATGTTCTCCCTGTTTCTAATGATGGAGGAAGTACAGCTGAGATTGTTCGTGCTCATGGTGAGATTCATAATTATGTTTTTTAATAGACAATTAATTGTGAACTTTTGTTGTCCAGTTCAAGAAATAAAAGAAAGTGATCATTTGTTGTTAGTTATCTATTAATTTACTTTGTAAATGTATTTACATCGTATTAAGTTATATACATCATATTATTCATTTTGATGTATCTAATTGTTGAGGCTCTTTTCAAGCCATGACTTTAAAATGTAATCACCATTTATGCTTCATCTACAGGGAATCGCTAAGAGACTTGTTAAAGCTGCACTTCGAGTTAAAGCTACATGTTCCGTAAGAGCAAGCTAGTGGAGGAGTTGACACCCCTACTAAGTCCTAGTCCACTGTAATCTTTTGTTTCATGTTATTCATTTCTTGTATAAATATGAAGACAAAAAGATACTTTTGGTCAAAAATTGTTTTGATTTGTTTTATCAAGTTTCATGTGCCATGTTGAGAATATTAAAGATACTTTTGGTCAAAAATTGTTTTGATTTGTTTTATCATTTGTTAATGGGGTTCCTTCATACTTTTTCTTAGTGTCATAATCAATTTTTTTTTTTTTAAATAGAAGCACAAAGAAACTGAAGTATTACACGAGACAACTTCAAAAAGTCGTACAATTTTTAATGAGACAACAATACGAAGGTTGTATGAAATTAGTGTTTTGTGATCCGTATGTTTTGTGATCGAGTTGAAATATTATCAAGGTTAACACATATTCCATCAGCTTACTCGGTCATTACAAAGTGAGTTAAATTATACACTTAAAAGTGATAAAAAAATGCTATAAACAAAATCTCTAACCCAGAATGTACACCGAACATAATCAAGAAGATAAATACAACTAGAATGACCAAAAGCCAACCAACAAGCACCACCTATGTATCAACTCATATCAAATGGCCATTGCTTATAAAAAAAGATGAGCCTTGCCGAGCATGTTTTGACTGAAGGCTAAAAGCTGCCCTTTTTTGCAGCAATGCTAAATATCACGCATATGTCTTCGTCTTCGGGCACGAGGACTCAACTCATCCATGTTTGTATTTACAATTTGAAATGAAAAACCTGGTGGTTCAACTCCTTTTAACTGGAATGTGTACATATTTTGTCTAGGAAACAATGTGCAACACCTCCTTTGTGCAGTAAAAGATGAGTTTAAACAATATCAAACGCATATCAAATTTCAAAAGGATATCGCCCATGTTGCAATGCATGAAACTTCACATCCCCGTGACATGCTTCCAGGAACTGATGGGGACTCCAACAACCAAAAAGTTCCACCTTCATTCAGTAAGAGCATATGTAGAGAATAACCAAATACTTTTATACTCTGGACATAGAAAAATAAATGCTGAAGAATATGTGTTGCACATGGAATTAATATGTGTTGAGAATAACCAATTACCATGTGTGGTAGCAATAATATGTGTTGCACATGGTATTACAAAATGCTGAAGAATTTGTTACGACATTATATTTACATGGACACCGGGAATATTATGCAGTTCCTTTTATGTACAACTAGTTAGTGATTACAATGTCACAAAATATTGTTCCAGTACCTGTAGCTGGACTGTTAATATACATCTAATTCTTTTTCTTCTTTTTTTGACAACTACATTCCAAGTTTTAGGTTTGGAATTTAGCGCAAAATTTTAATCAAAATACAATTTTATTGACTTACAATTGTAATTTCAAAGCTTAGAATTGAGTTAAGAAAATATCTAGCATAGATGAATGAAGACAACAAGAAAACTCAAGTTGTAGGATGATATGAATTTGATACTTCTGAGTAAACTCAGTTATGAAAAAATGACCCAGAACAAATCAAGCAAATAGTCCAGACCTGAGAACATCTGATTCTCTAGTGGAAATGAAAGGAGGTTAAAAAGAGTTCATTCTGTTCAGTTTCAGTTGCTCAGCAATTATTGAACTAATCAACTAGCTTAAAAATATAATTTGAAGTTTGAATTCCAAATTTTGCATCATAAAGTTAGAACACTTGTGACTCTAAATAGTTTGGAAAACCTAATGAAACAAAACAGTTTCCATGTAAGCAATTCCAAATAAGAGACACTGCATTAGCACCCCCAAAGCATCCAATATATTTATTAACGAATATTTGACCCAAGACATTGTCAATTAGATCTTCCAAGACATACTGTCTGGAAAAGAGAATCCTTTGTCAAATGCAGGCCTTAATAAGTAGTCAAAGGTAGTACTACTTAGCATTTGGTTCCCCCACTCATCAAAAACCCACACTCTAAAAGAAAGGAAAAGAGACGAAGAGAGAGGAATACCAATCTGTAAGTACCAGGCTTGAACGCTCGACCAACATCCATGAAGTCAAAAAGATACTGCAAAGAAAATCAAAAGCTAGTTAAATTTTGTGGATTAGATCAACGCCAACTGTGACCCCCCCAAAACAGGTATACATCACCCATCTTGGGTCGCCAGGTACATGATACAAAATTCAAATACAACTTAATTATATAACAGTCGTGAAAAATACGACAAAACATTATCTAAGAGTTTTAATAAGAATATTGTCATCTAGACAATATCCACACTCAATGGAGTCCTCATTACATTTATTGTCACACTATTTTATAGAATAGTGAGGACCACTAAAACAACCATCCGGACCGTCAATACGTTCCCCGACTCGTCCCAGCTATATTCTCATTTCTTGAAGAGAACAGTGAAAGAAAGGGTGAGCTCAACTAGCCCAATAATAAATATTATGACTAAGATAATGCAGAATAAATTATCATTAGCCTTCAATAATGTTAAACTGATAGAATATAATAGACAACAAGTTTAACTGCAGCGGAATAAGCAATCCATTAGAAGAGTCAAGTAGAGCATGATATCTACTATCTTCTATGATTAAAAATGTTTTCATCAATTTTTATCGCTGAAACTCAGCTTAATAAATAAACCACATCATCGAATCATCCCTGCACTACGGGCCAAGGATATTCATTAAATCATCAATGGACATTGCTATACCGAATAATCCGTGGTCATAATCATACCAACAACTGTCCATCAATGAACTATAGGCCAATGAGGACTTTCACCACATCATTCGTCACATTACGGTCATGATTATACCGAATAATCCCTGGTCATAATCATACCAAGTCCATTAATGCACGTAAGCTAAAGATGACTTTAATCACAATATAAGCATGAGGATGATGACAATGACATAATAATTCAATAAAACAAGTTCAAGATAAATTTTAAAGATTTATAATTTAATTTATCCAGAATTCAATAACGTTCAAATTTTTAACATAATACTGCTTTGTGGAGTAAAATTCAAGAATAATATTCATGTACCAAAAATAATTTGGACAGAAAAGAAATATATTTTTCGGGTAAATAGTACTCCGTGAATAGTACCCTGTGAATAGTACTTCAGGAATAGTACCTCGTGAATAGTATCCCGACATGAAAAGTACTCTAAATACTCGAGTGAATGATACTAGAGTGAATAGTAATCGGATGAATAGCAACTCGTGAATAGTAACTCGTGAATAGTACTCCGGTACGAAAAGTGTCCCGAATATCCGAGTGAATAATACTAGAGTGAATAGTAAGCGGGTGAATAGTAACCCGTGAATAGTTACTCATAAAAGAAAAATACAAAAGAAAATGATATTCCATGAAGAGTACAAAAGAAATGATATCTCATACGAGTATAATAGAATATACGAAACTGCAAATGAATTTTCATCCGTCATACGGTAATCCACATAGACAGATCATTTCCAACAGAATAATAAAGAATTAAATAACAAAAGAATTCACCAGGCATGCGATAGACCGCACAGACAGGTTATTCCCAACAGAATAATAAAGAATGGAATAATAGAAGAATTCACCAGGCATGCGATAGACCGCACAGACAGGTTATTCCCAACAGAATAATAAATAATGGAACCAGGTCATACATAATATGCACAGACAAGATATTCTAGCAGAATAATAAAAAATGGAACCAGGTCATGCGTAATTCGCACAGACAGGATCTTCTAACAGAATAAAAAAGAATGAAATAACAACAATTCATTCACCAAGCATGCGATAGACCGCACAGACAGGTTATTCCAACAGAATAATAAAGAATGGAATAACAAAAGAATGGAATAACAAAAGAATTTCACCATGTATGCGGTACTTCGCATAGACAGGTTATTCTAACATAATAATAAAGAATGGAATAACAACCCTTACGAGTATTGAAAGAAAATAACTCTCTTCATGAATACGAATGATTAATACCCCTTACCTTAGAAGAAAACTGGAATAGTGAGGTAGCAGACTTCTCTTTTTCTTTCTCTCTATAATTTCTCTCTATAATAACAGCTCTATAGCTTTAGTGAATTGGTGAGAAATGAAGGAAGAATGAACTTCTATTTATAGGAAAATATAGTTTCAATAATTGCACATTTTGGAACTCTAAATATTACAGTATAATACCTTTCTCTTTTTCTTCATTTTTAATTTAGTCCTGCAAGTATTATCAAACTTGCACCACCTCTCCTAATAGTAAATCATGTGAATCAATAGTAAATCATGTGACTCAATAGCTCTAATCATGTGAAAAAAATAATTATAGTATAGTACCTTCAACTATACCTCTATTTTTAATTTAGTCATGCAAGTATCATCAATCTTGCACCAATTTCCCTAATAGTATAAGAATGTTAATCAATAGTATACACATGTGAATAAATAATTATAAGCATGTGAAATAATAGCAATTAATTGCTCATTTATCCGGTTAATTACCCGATTGGTCAATATAACCTCCAGACATCAATTATTATCGAAATAAATGTCGATTTCCACTAACACTAATAATTCCCACACAATGGAACTACCAATTTCATCTTTAATCAATAAGAACTTATTCATCATTAATATTATAACTCATAATATTTAACAACTAGGTCGTTCCCAGGAAAGAGGGAGCTTTCCAATAAGAATTTCTCCCTATTGGCGCGTAATTAGATTATCTAACCTCTCCTCGACAAAACTTTCTAGACATTATCAATATTACAAATAATAATATGAATAACTTTGTCGTCTCAATTATTGATTTAATAATATAACATATTAGACAGATGATACTGTGACAATAATTGAATTAATAATATGAGAGATATGATGCAACAATTACTATAGCAATAATTGAGTATAACTAAGTGACTTCTTACGTAAGCATCAATAATTATTACCTTGTGTTACTATGCAACCACGCGTATTACTGTACTTTTACTACCAGGTAGTTCAACAGTTTTAACGGTAATACTTTCACAGTTATTTTTATAAAATGATAATTCTGTCATTTTCTAACTGCGACAATACTTTCGTTGTGGAGTCCACCAATGATTGTGCCGTCGTACGAATATTTCCTGTTACAACGAATATATCCCGACTAATCGAATATTTTATAACAACTTGATTACTTTGTAAAAAAATTCACATATCACCCTTAACTTTAACCTTTTATCAATTTAACCATTTACGAAATAAAATAATAATTATAAAAAAAATTGAATACTTTTATTTCATAAAGTTCGGGGTCTTACAATCTCCCCTCCTTATGAAATTTTGCCCTCGAAATTTATGTGCGTACTTGGTATGCCGAAGAGATGAGGATACCTTGACTTCATTTCAGATTCTAACTCTTTAACCTTTGAGTGTCGAATATGATCCTTTTTATCCAATATTTTAACACGTATCTCCTCATACGTTAAATATTCTGCTTTCTCGTCTAGTTCTAATTCAATATTGTGGTTCGGGTCGTCCACATATTTACGTAACATCGATACGTGAAAAACGTTATGAACACACGACATACTTGGCGGTAAAACGAGTCTATAGGCCACAGTTCCTACTCGATCGAGGATTTCAAATGGGCCAATTAAATCGAGGGTTGAGATAACGCCTTCTTGAACCTTCTTCTTCACATTCATCAGATTCGGGTGTGTAGCTTGAGCGATTTTAACTTTATCGGTTAACGTCGATTCTACTCATATATTTGTTATCTTCACGTGGATCCCTAGAGTCTTTAACTCCATCACACTCGTAAACGCATACGATCTTCTACTCAACGTGTCAGCTACCACGTTCGCTCTTCCACGATGATATTGCATGGTACAGTCGTAATCTTCAACAGCTCGAGCCAACGTCTTTGGCACATTATACGATCGTTTTAGGTAAAGAAATATTTGAGGATTTTAGAAATGGGTTTTGTACTGGGGTCAATACAAAATTCAATTTCACACTCTAGGGGTAGGCTAGGAAGTCCTTCAGGAATACGTCAGGAAATTTATTAACAATAGAAATATCATTCAAAACTGCGACTCTCATCCAAGACTTGGATAGCACATGTAATGAAGGTTTCTCCTAACGGAGTTTCAACCGATAAGTCAAAGTCTAATTTCTCCGGAGTCAAATTTAAACGTTGAGCGCAAGCAAGAGAGATAAAAGAATGGGTAAAATCGGTATCTAATAAGGTATAGACTTCGTAAAAATTTATAATTAACTAACCCGTGCTAACTTCGTTTGGGTTACTCGCTTTTTGAGAAGTCACAAAAAACACTCTTCCTGAAACCACCGACTTTATTTTGTCCGTATCCGCCTTTGGTGCCACCGTCTCAGTTGGACTTGACTTTGGTGCACGACAAAATCGGGCTAGGTGACCTTCTTTTTCACAATTGTAACATGCTTTGGACTGCATCGTGCAGCTTGGACTGATATGTCCCTCCCCTCCGCATTTGAAGCATACAATTGGTGGTCGTTCTCCTTCCTTGAAAACGGGTGTTGGTGCTGCTGTCTTTCCATCGTTGTTGAACCTTCTTTTCTTGAAATTTTCACTCCTATTATCTTGGCCATGATTACCACCGAAGTGGTTACCATTCTTGGCATGATAATTTCCCCCACGATGGTTATCATTGTTCCGATGGTCGTTGCCACCGGTATGATTATTAAAGTGTTGTTGCTCGTTACCTTTAGGTTGTGATGACTCATTATCGCACTCCAATAACTGAGCCCTACTCACAACATCTGAATATAAACAAAGTTTGTGATAAATGAGGTATTGACGTATATCGGGTTTCAAACCTCTTAGAAATATTCGCGTCATTCGCTTCTCATTATCAACAAAATGGGATGCAAACCGGGATAACTCTTCAAATTTAGCCTCGTATTGCGACACGGTCATATTGTTTTGCTCCATTGTACATCTCAAAATTTTTAGATGTCATTCTCAAATACTATCACAAAACAAGGGTTAATTGACATATCACATATTATCCCTATACTCTGACCAACCAATTAAATACTAAATAAACTTAGGTAGGTCATACTAGCGAAGAAATTTCCCGTCTCTCCCTTCCTAATTCTTGTCTCACATCTCAGCTAGGGATCATATCCCTAAGCTTTGATACCAACTGTGACGCCCCTAAAACAGGTATACATCACCTATCTTGGGTCGCCAGATACATGATACAAAATTCAAATACAACTTAATCGTGTAAAATACGACAAAACATAATCTAAGAGTTTTAATAAGAATATTGTCATCTAGACAATATCCACACTCAATGGAGTCCTCATTACATTTATTGGCACACTATTTTATAGAATAGTGAGGACTACTAAAACAACCATCTGGACCGTCAATCCGTTCCCCGACTCATCCCAGCTATATTCTCATTTCTTGAAGAGAACAATGAAAGAAAGGGTGAGCTCAACTAGCCTAATAAGAAATATTATGACTAAGATAGTACAGAATAAATTATCATTAGCCTTCAACAATGTTAAACTGATTGAATATAATAGACAACAAATTTAACTACACCGGAATAAACAATCCATTAGAAGAGTCAAGTAGAGCATGATATCTACTATCTTCTATGATTTAAAATATTTTCATCAATTTTTATCGTTGAGACTCAGCTTAATAAATAAACCACATCATCGAATCATCCCTGCACTACGGGCCAAGGATATTCATTAAATCATCAATGGTCATGACTATACCGAATAATCCCTGGTCATAATCATACCAACAACTGTCCATCAATGAACTACAGGCCAATGAGGACTTTTATCACATCATTTGTCACATTACAGTCATGATTATATCAAATAATCTCTGGTCATAATCATACCAAGTCCATCTATGCACGTAAGCCAAAGATGACTTTCATCACAATATAAGCATGAGGATGATGACAATGACATAATAATTCAATAAAACAAGTTCAAGATAAATTTTAAAGATCTATAATTTAATTTATCTAGAATTCAATAACGTTCAAATTTTCAACATGATACTGCTTTGTGGAGTAAAATTCAAGAATAATATTCATGTACCAAAAATAATTTAAACAGAAAAGAAATATATTTTTCTGGTAAATAGTACCCCGTGAATAGTACCCTATGAATAGTACTTCGGGAATAGTACCTCGTGAATAGTATCCCGACATGAAAAGTACTCCAAATACCCGAGTGAATGATACTAGAGTGAATAGTAATCGGGTAAATAGTAACTCGTGAATAATACTCTGGCACGAAAAGTGCCCCGAATACCCGAGTGAATAATACTAGAGTGAATAGTAATCGGGTGAATAGTAACTCGTGAATAGTAACTCGTAAAAGAAAAATACCAACGAAAATGATATTCCATGACGAGTACAAAAGAAATGATATCTCATACGAGTATAATAGAATATACGAAACTGCAAATAGATTTTCATCCGCCATGCGGTAATCCACGTAGACAGATCATTTCCAACAGAATAATAAAGAATTAAATAACAAAAGAATTTACCAAGCATGCGATAGACCGCACAGACAGGTTATTCCCAACAGAATAATAAAGAATGGAATAACAGAAGAATTCACCAGGCATGCGATAAACCGCACAGACAGGTTATTCCCAACAGAATAATAAATAATAGAACCAGGTCATGCGTAATACGCACAAACAGGATATTCTAACAGAATAATAAAGAATAGAACCAGGTCATGCGTAATCCGCACAGATAGGATATTCCAACAGAATAATAAAGAATGGAATAACAACAGAATTCACCAGGCGTGCGATAGACCGCACAAACAGGTTATTCCAACAGAATAATAAAGAATGGAATAACAACAGAATTCACCAGGCGTGCGATAGACCGCACAAACAGGTTATTCCAACAGAATAATAAAGAATGGAATAACAGAAGAATTTCACCATGTATGCGATATTTCGCATAGACAGGTTATTCTAACATAATAATAAAGAATGGAATAACAACCCTTAAGAGTATTCAAAGAAAATAACTCTCTTCATGAATACGAAGGAATAATACCCCTTACCTTAGAAGAAAACTGGAATAGTGAGGTAGCAGACTTCTCTTTTTCTTTCTCTCTATAATTTCTCTCTATAATAATTGCTCTATAGCTTTAGTGAATTGGTGAGAAATGAAGGAAGAATGAACTTCTATTTATAGGAAAATATAGTTTCAATAATTGCACATTTTGGGGCTCGAAATATTACAGTATAATACCTTCCTCTTTTTCTTCATTTTTAATTTAGTCCTGCAAGTATTATCAAACTTGCACACCTCTCCTAATAGTAAATCATGTGAATCAATAGTAAATCATGTGACTCAATAGTTCTAATCATGTGAAAAAAATAATTACATTATAGTACCTTCAACTATACCTCTATTTTTAATTTAGTCATGCAAGTATCATCAATCTTGCACTAATTCTCCTAATAGTACAAGAATATGAATTAAGAGTACACACATGTGAATAAATAGTTATAATCATGTGAAATAATAGCAATTAATTGCTCATTTATCCGGTTAATTATCCGATTGGTCAATATAACCTCCAGACATCAATTATTATCAAAATAAATGTCGATTTCCACTAACACTAATAATTCTCACACAATAGAACTATCAATTTCATCTTTAATCAACAAGAACTTATTCATCATTAATATTATAACTCACAATATTTAACAACCAGGTCGTTCCCAGGAAAGAGGGGGCTTTCCGATAAGGATTTCTCCCTATTGGCGCGCAATTAGATTATCTAATCTCTTCTCGACAGAACTTTTTAGACATTGTCAATATTACAAATAATAATATGAATAACTTTGTCGTCTCAATTGTTGATTTAATAATATAACATATTATACAGATGATACTGTGATAATAATTGAATCAATAATATGAGAGATATGATGCAGCAATTACTGTAGCAATAATTGAGTATAACTGAGTGACTTCTTACATAAGCATCAATAATCAATACCGTGTGTAGTACGCAACCACACGTATTACTGTACTTTTACTACCAGGTAATTCAACAGTTTTAACGGTAATACTTTCGCCGTTATTTTTATAAAATGATAATTCTGTCATTTTCTAAATACGATAATACTTTCGTTGTGGGGTCCACCAATGATTGTGTCGTCGTACGAATATTTCCTATTATAACGAATATTCCCCGACCAATCGAATATTTTATAACAACTTGATTACTTTGCAAAAAATTTTACATATCACCCTTAACTTTAACATTTTATCAATTTAACCATTTACGAAATAAAATAATAATTATAAGAAAATTGAATACTTTTATTTCATAAAATTCAGGGTCTTTCACCAACCCCATTGTCGGATACAATACATACCTGTAGTTTGTGGGACTTGAGGAATCGGCGAACTCGACGGCCATCATAGGATGAAAGCACTCGTTATTGTGGAGAGTGTGGAGAAGCCAACCATTATAGCCCTCCCTTCCCAAATCGCGATTCAAGGTGGGTGCTGACTTCTCCAATGGATGTGAACAAGAAGGAATTATAGGAATTAGAGAAAAGCCCTGATGCGCGATTGATTTGGGGGAGAAGAGCTTGCGCGATTTTTGATTCGGGAACTAGAGGTATGCGCGATCGATTTGGGAGGGGAGGGCTTCGATCTGTGATTTGGGAGGGGAGAGCTTCGATCATTTTGGGAGGAGGGTAAAGAGGAGTCGTGTTTTTCTCTTTAAAATAAATGGGCCAAACGACGTCATTTTGATATACTGTGTCAAAAAAAGTTTACAAGGCTGTATACAGCCATTTTCCCCTATATATATATATATATATATATATATATATATAAAAACTGAGATAACTTTCTACCGATAATTTTGAAAAATGGGTAAGTGGGGATCTATATAATAAGCAAAATTTACAATAAAAACTTCATAACAATCCCCTCTATTTATCTCAATTCACTTGACTTCACAAAACACATTTTTAATAACATTCATCATTAATATTATAACTCACAATATTAACAACCAGATCATTCCTAGGAAAGAGGGGGCTTTCCGATAAGGACCAAACCCCTTTCCTCGACAGAACTTTCTAGTCATTGTCAATAATGCAAATAATAATATGAATAACTTTGTCGTCTCAATTATTGATTTAATAATATAAAATATTGTGACAATAATTGAATCAATAACGTGAGATACTATGCAGTAATTACTATAGTAATAATTGAAATAAACTAAGTGACTTTTCACATAAGCATCAATAATCAAAGATACTGTACAATATCGTGTGCTACTATGCAACCACACGTATTACTGTACTTTTATCACCAGGTGTTTCAACAGTTAACGGTAAAATTTTCGCCGTTATTTTTATAAAAATGATATTTTTGTTATTTTCTAACTCCAACAATAATTTCGTTGTGGGGGTCCGCCAATGATTGTGCTACTGTACGAATATTCCCTGATAAGACGAATATTTCCCGACCAATTGAATATTTTATGATAACTTGCTTACTTTGTAAAATTTATAAATATTACCCACAACTATAACATTATAACAAATCCACACCATAATATTCAAAATGATATTTAGAGAAAATTATCTTTATTTATAAAAGTTGGGGTCTTACATCTACCATATGTTCTCAATCTCTGATTTATTATTGATGAAGACTATAGATAATGTAATTATCTTAAGTTATGATTTATTATTTGTGCTCACCCATTTTGTTACACAATCCCTTTCAGGAAATAAAAGTGTAGCTGAGACTAGCAGAGAGAACATGGGTATAAAGTGGTGTTTCAAATTAGTTGAAATCCTAATCAAATTATGAAACGGTATGGCATACTAATTGTACTGATAACTTAAAATGTGTGTGACATATGTTATACATCATTTAATAGTTATATATGGTGAACCAATTAGGGAGATGCGAACTCGAATTTGAAAACTTCAAAATGCACTCTATTACAATGAGGAGAACATAAATTTTCTCGTGCTCCTTTAGGGACTTGAAATATTTGCTGTTGTATTTTATAGGGCATTGTAATAGTTTGAGTATGAATATTATCGTATTATATACGTAACAATATTTGTATTGAAACGCACAGTATATGTGTTGTCGTATTTTGTACGATAGTTGTATAAATAAAGTTCTTAGTAGTGTTGTTTCTGGCTACTCAAGATGGTTTGTATAAACTTATTTTGAGGCGTCACATTAGGGTTTATTGTTTTGAGTTTAGGATTTATTATTTTGAGTTTAGAGTTTAGGGTTTATTGTTTTGGGAGTAAAAAAAAAAGAGAGAAAGAACTCCGGTCGCTAGGCGCCATAAAATCACTCCATGGATGATTCACCATTCATGAGTGGGTCTAGTAATTATAAGCGATCAAATCATATACATTATTTTGTATTTTTTAAAAATAATTAATTACCCACGTATAATCAGAAAAAAAAATGCATTTAACCCGCACCACAACCATTCCACACCACAATCCACCCCGAACCCGGCAAATCCTGCTACGTCATCCAAGGTAACCCTGACCGGTGGTTGCCACTGTTTTCATACCACTCCACACAGCCATGACCTGAATTCTGTCCGAATGGCAACACTAACTGTTCATCTCTCTCCTTTCACCCGTCACATCTGCTTCTCCTCCCCATTCATTTCACCACTTGTCTCGCACTCCTCTGGGCTTCTTCAGAAGCGCTACCACGTCGTGATACCCCGCCGTAAAATTTTTCGCGACTATTCCTCCTCGACATCCTGCAAGTTTCCCCGGCGATTTTCCATCTCTGCCGTTAACAACAATTCAGGTGAATTTTTTTTTTACCATTGAGAAAATAGATGTAGGGTATTAAAAACCCCAATTTCGTTTCTTGGTTATTATAAGAATTGAGAAAACGAAAGTGTTAAATCTCTTGTAAATTTATTCCAGGAGAATTGTATGAGAGTTTTGTATTTAATTATTAGATGTATGTATGCAACAAGAAGCTAACTTATGTGATGCATGTAGAAGCAGAAAAATTGTTAGTATGGACCCACTGGAGTTATCATCAAATTTGTGTTAAACTAATTTCTACATTTGGATGCGGAAGTTTGCATCGAACTATAAGAAATGGGAAAATACTGAAATATTGCTACTGAATACTCCTTCCATTCTAAAATTTGTGATACATTTTGACCTTTTAAGCTAATTTGTGAAATCCTAAAATTGAATTGTTACAAATTTATTTGATTTTAGGATAAATAAACAACTATAACTAAACTAATTACCATATTTGTTGCTTTCATAACTTAAAAACGATTTTATATCAATTTAATATTATGAATGCTTCTCTTGGTGTACTTTGAGGTACAAGACACTAAATTCAGATTACATTCAGTGTTTTAAAAATCCCCGTCTTGGCGCTAGGCTCCCTGGCGCTTCACCTGCAAAAAAATCTCTCTAGAAAATTAGGCGAGGACTAGACGGACTAGGCAAAGGGATTTTTATTTTATTTTAATAACTACTCAAATCAGAGCTTAATATATTTATTTTTTTAATAATTTACCATATTATAATTCAGGTTGTAGCATATCAAGTCACAATAAGAAGTGGACAATATCAAGCCAAAATGAATAATTTTATTATAGTTGTAATTTTTTGAACTTGTATTAACTTCAAATTATATAAATTATGATACATTTGTAATATTTAATTTAATTTAATATAATTATTAAATTATGTTTAGTTTTTTAAGTTTTAATATTGAATTAAATTCTTGAAATTTTAAATTTTATTATTTAATAGCAATTTTGTTTATGAATAAAACTAATACGTTAAATATGTTTGAATTTTGAACAATTGCATGTTTGTGTTTGAACTTTGACATTAGCAATACGGATATGTGTTTGAGCTTTAAGCAAAAACTTTTATTATCTTTATTATAGATTGTTTTGCTTTATATTATTGTTTTGTTTGGATAAATGTAAGATAAAATATTAAAATTGGCTTAAAATAAAAAATCTCGCCTAGGCACTGCCTATGCCCCCTAGGCGCTATGCCCGCCTCCTGCCTAGCGCCTTTTAGAATATTGATTACATTAAGTTCTTCATTTGGACGTAGAGTTGGTAATTTGGTGTGGGTGTTATCATGCTCGAGTGAATAATTTTTTAGCTTTTTATTGGTATATTTCTCTTTTGTGCCTGAGAATTGAATAATCAAACTGAAACAGGGGAAGACAAATATGATGTCATTGTGGTTGGAGGAGGACATGCAGGCTGTGAAGCTGCTATTGCATCTTCTCGGTTGGGGGCGAAGACTTTGCTTCTCACACTAAATATAGATCGCATTGCATGGCAGGTTAGTAAGAGGTTCTAATTGCATTATTTAAAAGCATTTTTACTAGTCCATTTTACTGAAGTGAAATTTGTAAGTGTGCTTGCAGTTTGTACGATTATGACTCTGTTTCATATTATTCATCAGGTTTCTGGCTCTTCTAATTTATTGAGCAATTATTTTCTCATGGCAACGCGTGCGAAAAAAATATAATTAAAAAATCTATAATTTTCTCTTTTTTGTCAATTTGTCTTAATTAAAAAATAAATTAAAATAAAATAAATCATCTTTTGGCCTCTTACAATTAAATAATGAGTGTTATTTTAAGATTTTCCATGTCAATGGAAGTAACAACGTTTCATATGATTCTTTTGTCCTTTTATTGTTGGTGAACCAGCATGCAGAATATAGGTTCTTGTTCTCTGAATTTTTATAATTTTGTCTACTCTTAATATCCTCTCTCTGTATATATATAGAGAGAGAAAGACACACACACACACACACACTCACAAGCACATAGATATATACTTATCTTCTTTCTTTTGGAGGTCATGCCAAAATGACAATTTTATTTTCTTACTGATAAAAGTATCTTTCAGCCTTGCAATCCTGCTGTGGGTGGACCTGCAAAGTCGCAGCTGGTACATGAAGTTGATGCACTGGGTGGTGAGATAGGGAAGATTGCTGACGGGTAACCTTCAATATATGCAGGATTTCTTTGCTATGAGCCAAGAAGAATGTGTTTCATAACTTTGTTATTGTAGCATTGAAGACAAATACGCCACGAAACAAGTATAAATGAATCTTACACTAATATGTTCGTATGTCGCAGCTTTAGTTTTGCACTTACTAGCTTATCTGATTTATTTTTAAAAGCAATAAGGTTGAAGTGCAGCTTATAAGCTGAGACAAACAAGCATATGCATGACTGAGTTGGTAAGCTTGAGAAATTGTTTTCCCTTAAATTTAATTAAATTTAGATTGAAATGGCGCTACATTTTATTCTCGAAGAATGTGATACTGAATTACGATTCATAATATGCTCTCAGGTAAATTCTAGTTAATTATCTAGTGAGAAAACTTTTTTCAGTTGATGCAGCAGTAGAACAGTATTTTGAAATGGTGCCAATCAAATTTTGTTTCCCCGGACCGTTATGGTGTTATCCTTTTTAGATTTGATTTTGATGTTGATTAAAGTACATTCTTGCATAGTATTAAATCGCAACTAATTGGTTTACACTGTAATACTTCAGGTGTTACTTACAAAAGCGTATTCTGAACATTTCAAGAGGTCCTGCTGTTTGGGCATTGCGCGCACAAACTGACAAGAGGGAATATGCTAAGCAAATGAGAAAGATAGTAGAGAGGCATGCTTATATTCCTGATGATCTTTTACCGTTCATTTAAGTGTCTGATTCGGTACTCTTATATGTACATACTTTTATAATACAATGTATAATACATACTATAGTTCTCAAATTTCAACTGAGGTTTTTTTTTATTTTTTTTTAGGATGACTCGAGTCGAGAAGTTTTTTCTGTTTTGTTTTTTTTGGTGAAAACTTATTATGTTTAATTTGGGAGAAATTGATATATGCAATTTATTTATTTTATTTATTAGTGGTGATTTAGGACATTAAATAGTGATTAAGATTTTTTATTAGTTGGTAAGGGTATTTTATTTGTTTACTACTTTTATTCTTTTCCAAATAAAAAATTAGGGGTTGTCCCATATATATATATATATATATATATGATGTTACCGTGAGAAACTATAGAGATAATTGGAGATTACTATTGAGACATATATTGATTGCTATCAGTTCTCTCTTCCGCGGTTGAGAGACCCTTGGGATAGGATGTGCGGAGCATCAGCCAAGTAAAAGATCCTTGGGGTTGTGAGGTGTAGAGCCTCACCCAAGTTAATTAGGCCTTGTTTACCAATTATTTTCAACAATTGTTCATCTCCTAAATTCGCGCACATTGTCATCTGTAGCATGCTTTTGTGGATCATATTCACCCCCTGGACGTTTGTTGAACGATTGTACTATGCCTCTTCCTAAAGCTGAATGTAAACATAATGTGAGAACCAGAAATCAACTTAAATGAATTTTTAGAAACACTAAGAGTTACAGTTGTTTACCGGAAATGAGTGCCTGTCTAATATTCTGTTATCTACTGCAAACTACAAAATAGAATTGTGTGTCTGTGAATTTGAATTTGTACAAGAAGTGTGTTTCAATTGTTAACATCCTTTTTTTTACTTATAGTTGTATTTATATGCATATATATATATATATATATATATATATATATATATATTATGTACATGACATGCATATATATAGTACATTTCTACTCTTACCGACGTAATTGGTTTCCAGTACTCCAAACCTTTTTCTCAGAGAAGCAATGGTGACAGATATATTGTTGGGAAAGAATGACAACATAGAGGGTGTACGGACGTTCTTTGGGATGGACTTCTATGCTCCTTCTGTTATTCTCACAACTGGTACTTTTATGAGTGGTAAAATTTGGGTTGGTAGAACTTCTATGCCTGCAGGAAGAGCTGGTGAGTCAGCTTCATATGGGCTCACTGAGAACTTACAACGTCTTGGATTTGAAACTGATAGATTAAAAACTGGAACCCCTGCACGTGTGGACCGACGTACTGTAGATTTCTCTGGATTGGAACCTCAGCATGGTGACGAAGAGGTATTCCGCTTAATCCCATATATATGTTTAGCATATTCAGTAAGTATTCAAGATTATGAATCTTGCTTTACAATGTGGTTCTTTTAAGTTGTGAATATATTCCAAAGGATTTTTCTTTATACTAAATTATTACAATTTATATCTTGATTTTATTATTGAAGACATCTGAAACCTGAAGGTTCCAGCCTCTTGCTACATCAGTTGCTCTAGCTGCCTTTTAGGATGTTTCTAGGATCTGCTTAAATCTCAATTGACCGAATTACCTTCTTAGAGAACTTGATTTAGGACCAACTATTGTTATCCCAGGAGTTTGAGGCCTGTCAAATGAGTTTAAAGTAACTTTTTCTCCTTACGGGTGAACTTTGAACTTAATGAATTAGCTCTGATTTCTTTTGATAATTAACAGGTGAGCTGGTTTAGTTTTGATCCTGACTTTCATATTGAAAGGGAGCAAATGTGCTGCTATCTGACACGTACAACAAAGAGCACTCATCAGCTAATCAAGGATAATTTGTATGAAACTCCCACTTATGGAGGTTGGGTTGAGGCTAAGGGTCCCAGATACTGCCCTTCCATTGAAGATAAGGTGAAGCTCTTGATTATGAATGAATAGACTGTGAATTTGTGACACCCCAAATCCGGGTACTTTAAACCTGTATTTGGTGTTCCACGGTAACATCCAATCGACATATTAAATTCATTAAATATCTGTAACTATTAATAATTTACATTATAACAAAATTATCTAATCCAGGTACGAAGACCTTTAGTTACTTTATTACATGATAGTTATTACATTAATATTACAAAAGTCTATTACATAAAATCATCTCCAACTATTCATTAAGCTTGGCCTTTGTCCTTTTCGGACCCTTCTATAAGATCATGCTTAGCTGTAAACATTTTAATTTCAAAGCACGAATGAGCATTCAATTGTTCAGCAATTAATAATAGTTAATGAATAATGTATGCAAAAAGTAAATGTTTTCTCTGAGATATGCTTTGACAGTAAAATAAATACTGTAAAGCAACTGAAACATGACATGACTCGTTTGCATTTTTGAAATTACGTATAGACTTTTGAAATGCTTAGTGGTAAAAAAAAAAGAACTTTCATTTTCAAGTTTTGTGAAAAGGTTTTAACAGAAATTCATCTATAAACCGTCTATCTTACGGGCACGGTGGGTGATCAGCCCGTTATGCCCTACATTGATCAACGTTATCTTTACTGGAATGACATTTGTGTTCATCATTACTACCCTTTGGCACAATATAAAATTTCCAAATTCAGGGATGTTCATCCTCAGTCTGGAATCCAAACCAAAACAATCTAGTTGAACAACTCTATCTAATCAACAATAATATTTCAAGACTTAATGGAAAAGAATTGAAGTATTTAAATCTGTGTCTAGCCAAATCAAATGGCCTAGACTGTTTCTAAACTGTACGTGCATACTGAAATTTAGCTAATACTCATCATAGTATTCTGTATCAAAGATTTTGATATCCTCATTACTTGAACTTACTTGCTTTAAACATAGCTTCTTGTGCATTTTATAAAGTAATGCATAAGGTTGCATTGCTCGTAGTTTAACAACTATTATCTTTTACTTCACGTACCTTACATGATTTAAGTTCACATCCAGGCACATGTTAATTATACATTCGATGCATTCCTATGCCAAATAATTACACATACTCAGTCACATAAGCCAGGTAAACATGTATAGTCATACATTTTATACCCCATATGCAACATTCTTTGTTTTACATCAACTCTTGATCTTACTTTTCATAACCTTCATTCTTATTTTGATAATCATTCGTTTCTAATTAGAAATCTCTTACTTAGTTTTGTTTGACGTAGCCAAATTATGTTTGATCAGTCTAAATATTACAATTGACATGCATTGGGGCTTAATAGAGTTAAACAACCATGCACCAAGTCTCAGATAGCATATAAAACATTTTGACCGTGCTACTCCCGTTCAGGCTCAGGACTGAGCTTTTCAATGCATAGTTCTCTTTCTAGTTGAGGTCTTATTACATCTCATACAACACTTGATAAGAAAGTTTTGGGTAGTCCAATGTTAAATGTCCATTTTCCTTTAATAACCAAACTTTTACATTTATTTTTCTATTATACCCATAGCATTAAATATCTCATACTTTTCTTATTCTAATTCTCTCTCCATATTTAATGACATTATTATGAACAATTTTGTCATTTCATTCATCTTCTTAGTACTAGTTTTGGTCCTTACCTTACTTGTATCAAGTTTCCTTTCAAAATAACATAGTTTCATTTGAAATTTCTTGTTAAACTAGGCTTGACTAGTTCATTTCATATAGGATTGATCACAATAACTTTTGACCCACATATTGCTGCTAAATAGGCCTCATTACTTGTGCTCAAACTTCATTTGAATGCATCTAGTTTATTTATTCAAAACATTATAGCTTGTCATTTGAAAACTCATATTAAACTATGCATTACTAAGTCAATACATGCATAGCTAGTTAAAAACATCACATATGTCAAGTATTATAACATAAAAGACTCAACTAGGCATGCTTAAAGGTTCATTAAACAAAGAAAATATCTTGGGACATGTGCAGACCAAGCCGGCCGCGCTGGTTTTTGACTGAAAAGTGGCGGGGCCGCGCCACTTTGGCTGAGAGCAATTCATGCTCTGTTTTCTGCAGAACTTGAATTTCCATACACAAAACTTTCTATCATGCTCCATAACTGCTATACAATGATTTCAGACCACTAGGGACATGTTTTATTTCTATTTCACATTACCAAATACCATATACATCCATTAAATTGTCTAAATTCTCAGATTTCTAGAACATAATTTTACTTGGACAATTTATCAAACAACAAGTGGGCATTGATTGAATTTTCCATTTTCAAAGTTCTTCAAACATGAATCAACCCAGAAATCCCTTCCTTATCACTCCATACATTCAATTAACACAAAATCCCAAACCAATTCCTACATATGTGAGTACCCAATTTGAAAAATTATAACAAGATTATGTAATTTACCTTTTGATTGATGAATTCCAACTGAATTCTTGATCAATCGTTCTTCTAACAGTGTATTACTCCAATAACTTATAACAACAGAGAACTCAATATTTGCTTGTGTTGATTTACTAGAGAATAAGATGGAATGGAGGAAGAAGAGTGAAGAGCTGAGTTTGGTTTTATAGAGATTGATTCTTGCTGCCCACCCTATCACTTGCTCCTTAAGTTAATAGGATTGCTGAGTTTATTTAACAATCTGCCAGCTCCTTTTTCTCCTTGCTTGGGCAATACCCATATAACATATATACAGACATAATATATAACATATATTATACATATAACATTTATTATATTATATATTATACTAATAATGTAATATTATATAATCCTTCCAATAAAAATGAAGGGTATACATTAAATAATTTATTTAATGTAATGGATAAATTTATTAAAATAATTAATATTAAATCTATTATTTTAATTTAATTATTTAATGTATACAATAGTTCTTGTATAATTAAATAATGTATACAATAGTTCTTGTATATTAATAAATTGTTTTCAACAATTTATTTTCCTACAATAAATATATATGATAATATATTTATTTCTTAAATAATCATATATTACACCGTACACACATAATACATTACACATTAAATACTATAATGTACTATTCAAAAAATCTTTTCCATAAAAATGGAAGTTATGCATTACATAAAAATAATTTATTTAATGTAATAATTTATTATATTAAAAATTTAATATCATAAATTATTTTAATATGCTTTATTTATCGCATACAAAATTTGTGTACATTAATTATATCTTTATTCACCACATTACAGATATACATACACATTACACCGCACATACATATGCATTATAATATAATAAATCATTAAAATAAGAAATTTATTTAATTAAATTCCTATTTTATTATTTATCCGGGAATTCAAATCGTTACAGAGTTATCTGCTATGATATAGCTTTTATCTCGTAGACTCGTAGTCTCATACAATCCTACCTCTGTTTCAACTAGTATTGTACTGCTAAAGGCCTGCCAATATGTTGCTTCACAACTTGAGTATGCAATTACCTGACACAGTTTTACTTTTTGTCAGATTGTCAGATTTCAAGACAAGGAATCTCATCAAATATTTCTTGAGCCAGAGGGCCGGGATGTCCATGAACTTTATGTGCAGGTAATACAACACAAGATATTTCACTTGGTTGTCTTGTGACTCTTGTTTTTATACATTAATAACTATATAGCGATCTAGTTCATAATTTCATTTTTAAAGGAATTATATATTTAGATGTTCTTTTTAAAACATTATTTAGTGTATGCACGTAATTTTTTTTAGACAAGTTTCACTTGATGAAATCTTTCTCCACCATAGCAGATGTATTGTAGAGAGTCATTCTTATGTATTTGATGCAAAACATAAAAGAAGACTAATGGAAATTGCAATGGGTAATTTGTAAATTAATTTGTATTTTATAACTTATGATAAATTGATATTAATTAGGTTAGGTAACTATAGGGAATGTAGGTATTTTCATTGGGCAATAAAAGATCTTTTAGATTTTTTTATATATAGAAGGTAGTAATTAGTTTTTCTTTCATTCAAGTTTATGTTCTTTGTTGATCAGGGTTTCCTAATTATATTAGAATTAGGGTATTCTGTAATAATCTGTATCCTATATATAGTGATATTACTCCCCAATTGTTGAATTAGAGTTGAATGTTGATTTGAGAATAGTTGTTTATGCCATTGTAACCTTCGGGCATAGTTCTTCCTCTTCCCCTTCATTCTTCCCTCTATTAGTACTCGCAAACCAAAATCCCTCTAATCTTCTCCTACCCAAAGAGATCCCTAGCCATTTGCAACTGTTTTTGTCAGGATCAAAAGAGGAATGGTAAACCGAGTAAAGCTAAAATAGTTAGTATATTCTAGAGTTAGATATTTTGAATGCACATGTGTGTGCACATGGGGTTAGTTATAGGCGAGTGAGGGATAAGAGATGAGGCGTAGGTTATGAGAATTTATACTTTTCAGCAATTAGTAGCTATATATATGTGTGTAATGGGAATAGTATTCCCGAAGTATTGAATATATAAATTTTGTGAATGAAATGAAGAGAGATTGTGAAGCTTCTCCTTATTTTCTCTCTCTATCTCTGTAACTCACGAACTCAGTGAGAAATCACTAAGTTCCTCTCATTCTTCCTCCCTCCTCTCTAATTTCTATCTCTGTTCTCTCTATTTCTCTAATTTTCTCTAATTATCAGGGTAGGCAAATTGGTATTAGAGCTCAAGTTCTATCCAAACTCATCTTCTTCTTTCTCTAATCCTCTGTTTTCTTCTATCTGCAACCTCTGAAATCTTCTCTATTCTAGTTCCAAATTGAAATCTTTCTCTTCCACTCTCTTCTACTCTTCAAACACAACCTATAATCTGCCCCAATACATCATCAGCAACTCAGAATCACAACTCTAAAGCACCAGAAAAAAAAACTTTGGAGGCTCTGTTTTCTAGAAAAACCTGCATCTCAACAACTTGAAGTATTAATTCACTTGTTTCGGGTAATAATCACTTCATTCTTACTCGTTTCAGTATTATAGTAGTAGCCCTTAGCATATTTCTCATAAACATCAACGTCCAAACATGTTTCAATCCATATTTTGCTTGTTCTTCTCAGTTGGGAAATTTTTCCAGATTCAGTGTTATAACCTTGTTTGATCTGTAATTATTTGTGTTTGTGAGGCTCAAATTGCCGAATTAGCATACTTAGCATCAGTCAAACACTCAAAAAACCAAAAAACTCCATAATCTAGTTCTTATTTCAAATTTTTGCCTCTGTAACCTGATTGTGTTTGTGAGACTTGAATTGCTGTATTAGCATACTTAGCATCAGTCAAACACTCAAAAAATCAAAAAACTCCAGAAACTAGCCCTCATTTCAAATTTCAGCCTATATACAAACAGTTTGAGCTATATCCTTAGTGTTTACACTTATTATTGCAGTAGTAGTTAGTGTTTATGCTAAGTTTTGGACTCTTTGGTGGTATAGCTTGTTTTCTGTGCTTATTTACTTTATAAAATTCTACTAAGCTTAAGTTAGTTGAATTTAAACATTGTTCGGATACTCGGTTTGTTTCATTGAGGAAGTCCAGTTCATAGTTATTACGGGGCCATAACGAGTCATAGCTGTAGCTGACTGTCAGGTCGCCTAGGCGATAAGGCGACCACCATGGTGTTCGTATGGTGACAAGTCATTTACAATGTGCAATTTATATATAATTTATTTTACTTAACAAGTATATTGACAATAAAATTTCATATACATTAATACTCAAAACATAACACTATGGAATAACATTGAAGGTATAATTATGTAAATACTTAGCAATAACAATCCAAAAACAAAACACTTGATATTAAAAATTAGTAAAAGAAATGAAGAATTCAACAAACACCACATATAAAATAATTTTGCAATCAACCATCACAAATATGTTGTCTAATAACTAATAAAACACCACATAGCAAGCCAAAATAATGTCTAGACTCTCTACACTAGTTTTTAAACATCGTCAAGGAAAATGTCATCTTCATCTCCTCCACGAGAACTACTCTCATTCAAAGGCGTAGGTGGTCTTTGTCCAAAATTATCCTTCACATCATCATTTGGAATTCTCGTTTTCATCATCGGAGTCAGAATCTATCAACCTTGATTCCCTTGAAGTTGAACCACCTTCACGTCGAGAATACGTCATGAGATTGTCACTAGTATTAGCACGAGCCCTACCCTTAAGCGTGTTGGATGCACCGGTTGCTCGATCCACACCATTCCATGTAAGATCCTCCCCGGGATGAACAACATCGGCCTCATCATTGATCCATTCATTACCCCATTCAAAGTTAATGACTAATGGATCAAATTTTTTTTCAAGTTCACGCCTTTTTTGGAACCTTGAGACGCTCTTTCGATTGTATTGAATATACACTAAGTCACTCAATCGTATGTGTTCTAATCTATTCCTCTTCTTCGTATGAATCTAAAATAAATAAAATACAAAATAATAATAGTAATAATAAAATTTTAATTATATAAAAAATACTCTCTGTGTTCCATATTAAATGGCCTAATTTCTTTTTTGGGATGTTCCAAAATAAATGTCCTATTTCTATATTTGTAACTATATTTATCATTTTCTTCCTCTTATACCCTCATAATCTATTTAGTATACTTATTGGAAATTTGAGAGTTACAAAAAAATGTATCCAGAGCATTTAATGACATAGGAAAGAGTAATTTTTAGGGTCATAGAAAAGTGAAAAAGTAATTATTGGGCTGTGGAAAATACTTCAATTAATAAGTAATCAAAAAGGGTAATTTAGGTAAAAGAAAACTTTATTAATCAGCGTGCCGAAATTAATTAGGACGTTTATTTTGAGACGGAGGGAGTAGTTGGTATTAGTAGTGAATTATTTGTTACTTTTGAAATTTGAACTAACAATAGAAAGTACTTACAAACTCAAATCTACTTCAATTGCGCTCACAACCGAAAGAACAACAGAGGTCTAGAATTTTTTTTGGAAACGAGGATAGCTCAATAGTCCGCCTTCCAAAATCATTCCACGAATTAACTAGCAAACATATAAAAGAAATATAAATATTTTTAAAGAGAGGAAATGAAGAATGTATATAAATTATAATTATAATTTAGCTTTTATATCTTTATATATATTTTAATGTATATGAGGATTCTTTATTTTCTATTGCCTAATTGCCATTTCTGTCACAAAAGTATCTCAAGAAACATCATATGGCTAGATTGCTTATCTTGTCTAGCAAATCTAGCTCGGGCACCACCTTTGTTAGAATGTCATTGAAGTCTTCTCGTAAAGTACCAGCAAACACCCGACATTCCTCTTTAATATCAAAGTACTTACTCGAATTGAGAAACAACGCAACCCATATAATTTTTGCCTCATTTGACTTTCCCATCGCCGCTCAATAATGTCACTCATCTTCTTATATAGTCTTTGTTTGTTATGAAATGCATTTTTATTTTTTTTTCTTCGTGCATTCCATCGCAGCGAAAACTTCTGGCATAGCAGGCTTCTCATCACCATCAACAATCCTCAAGACTATAAGAAGTGGTTATGAATACCCTAATGCAATTCTCAACATGATACCAAAATGTTGTTGAAATAATAATATCACGTACTTTCCTCGCTTCAGTAGCCGAAAACTTAGATTTTGTCCAATCCTCACTTATGAATAAATGCCTCGATGCATCTTTATTCTTGTACAAACTTTGCAAGTTGAGGAAAGTTATAGCAAATCTAGTAACTGCGGGTCTCACAAGATCCCTTTCATTGGTTTTGTCCCTCGTCGCATCAAGAAGACGATCATGCCTATAAAGGAATGTGATTCTTCTTGCATTTGTGATTGTGGGCTGTAATTGCTTCAACTTGCTTATGTCTTTTAGCACAAGGTTAAGGTAGTGAGCGACCCAAGGTGTCCAAAACAGTGTAGGCCTCCTCTCCATTAGTATATGCCCCGCTGCCTTGTAATTAGAGGCATTGTCCGTGACCATTTGAACAACATACTCAGAACCAATTTCCTCAATCTTATTAAGTAGATTTGCTAACATTGTGGCATCTTGCGACTGACTGGAGGCATCAACAAAACCCATGAAATAAGTCCCCTCCAGATTATTAACAAGGAAATTCAACAATTGTCTTTCCCTCTTATCTGTCCAACCACCCGACATGAGCCGCATGACATTAGATCTACGAGCATGAGTACGTTGACGAAGGGTAGTCAGTGATGCATGTTTCCGATGGGTTACCACGGCTGCTCATGCTCCGGTGAGAAATTCTTTGTGAGAAATTCATCGTGGAACCTGTTGATTTTTCACAAACGAAAAGTTGCTAGGTGAGAGTGAATCATAACAGATCTATATCTCTGAACCAAATAAAGCCGATAAGAACAAGTGCTCATAATTTGACCATGATGGTGGTAATGGTGGAGCAGAGGGCTGAAACAGATGGTTTTGGCAACAAAAGTAGCAATTTGATGGCGGGTTTTCGGTGAAAATGTTTTTTAATGCATTAATACTCTTAAACCCTCATTCAATTAGCCCATTGATTGATTCAAGAATGCAACAAATCAAAACCCACATCAGACGAGCCAAGATACTGCGGCGTCCGTTCGCATCTATGGGACCGATTTGCCGTCGAGATCGTCATTCCTGAGGGTGAAGACTGAATTCAGAAGGCCCATATTTTCCATAAAATTGTTATCGTTCTTGTCTTGGATCTTTCTTTGTGCTCTGCAAATAATTTATTTTCTGAGTTTTTATAATAAACAGTATTTTTGGTTGGAGGGAAAACATATGGGTGGGTTTGAAGGGAAATGGGTATATACATGGATTAATTTTGTTTTAATGACAAAATACAGTGAAATACGTTCTAAGTTATAAAATGTAGTGAAATACATTGCTTGACATTGATACGTCAGCACTCCAACATTTTTTTGGCCGGAAATGGATTTAGGGTCATTTTTGCTTAATTAAGTGTACTTGGAGGTTGATATTATAATTTTTTTTTAGATTAGGATCACTTGTGTAAAAGGGGTGATACTTCGGGGATGCTAAGAGTTGGTTACAGGATTGTGAGGAGTGTTTTAGTATTCATGGGATTTAGTGTTCTAAAAATTCCGCCTAGATTCGCCTCACCTAGGCCCCCCTGGCGCCTCACCTAGGCCTAAGGTGGCAAAAAAATCCCTCCAGAAAATTAGGCGGGGCCTAGGTAGGGTCTAGGTGGAGAGGTTTTTTTTATTTTAATAACTATTCAAACCAATCTTAATATATTTATTTTTTTAATGATTTACTATATTCATAATACATGTTGTAACATATCAAATCACAACAAGAAGTGAACAATATAAAGTCAAAACAGATAATTTTATTATAGATGTAATTTTTTGAACTTGTACCAACTTCAAATTATATAAATGATGATACATTTGTAATATTTAGTTTAATTTAATATAATTCTTAAATTTATATTTAGTTTCTTAAGTTTTAATATTGAATTAAATTCTTGAAATTTTAAACATAAAACTAATATGTTAAAAATATATTTGAATTTCGAACAATTGCATGTTTGTGTTTGAACTTTGACATTAGCAATATGGATGTGTTTGAACTTTAAGCAAATGTCTTTATTATCTTTATTATAAATTGTTTTGCTTTATATTATTATTTTGTTTGGATAAATGTAAGATAAAATATTAAAATTAGCTTAAAATAAAAAATTCCGCCTAGGCCCTCTAGGCGCTAGGCCCCCCTCGGCCTTCCGCCTTCCGCCTTTTAGAACATTGATGGGATTCATTCTCATAGGAGGTTTGCTATTGTTGGGATGCATCTCCATGGTTCTCTACAATATTGGTACAAGTCCAATGTTAATGGCAAGGATATATATGAACAATTCAAGTTGTTGAAGCATGTGAGCACTGTGAATGCTTACTATGATGAGTTTGAGAGGCACACAGAGAGATTGCTTGAAAAGTTACCTCACTTGACTGAGGAATTCTTTGTGAGGAACTTTATTGGTGGACTAAAATATGAAACTAAGAAGATGGTGAGATTACTCGACTCAGAAACTCTATCCCAAGCCTCCAAACAAGCCAAAGTTCAATGATAGTCCTATTCCTAAACTTGCCTAACACCCACATCTATCCTAAACCACAAACCAGTTACCCCAACACTCGGCCCATCTATTAAAAAGACCTCCCTGCACCACCTGCAACCAAAACTCCACTAGTCACTTATTCGAGAAAGGAATTCAATAGGCCTAAACTTATGACTGCAGCCCAAAGAGATGAGAGAAAGGCTAAGAGCCTATGTTTTTATTGTGATGAGAAGTATACCATGGGGTACCAATGTAAGACTCTCCAGAATTTTATGATCACTTGTGAAGAACTGCTAGAATGTGAGGAATACTCTGGACCTCCTCAGTTTGGTGAGGAACCAAAACCTATCCAAATGGAAGAGGGTGATAAAATTAAAGGGAAAGCTACCCTATGTAAAATGCAGCATAGAGGAGCAAATAAAGGGGGATCAAACACTACTGCTTAAAGTCAACAAGGAAGGAACATACCTGGTTATGTTAGTAGATAGTGGGAGTACTTTAAATTTCTTGGATGAAGAAGTTGCTAGGAAGCTAGACCGTTCTACTCATTCTATTGATCCTGTCACTGTCACTCTCCTCAGTGGTGAGGAACTTCATAGTAAGACTTGGTGTCCTGCTTTCACATGGAATTTTGACAGTCACAGTTTTAGCACACCAATGTGGATCATTAAACTGCAGCAACATGATGCTATCTTAGGGACCACATGGCTGAAACAGTTAGGAGGAGTACATATGGATAACAATAATCTTATTCTCAGCTTTAAACAACAGGGAATGGAAGTCCAATTACATGGAGAATACAACTTCCAAGGTTCCAGTTCATCACAATATGCAGACCTTAACTATCTATCAATAGCCCAAACAACATGGATGTCCCAGATTGTTTAAAGCTATGAAGGAGAAGATAACATTTCTCAGGTTATATCTGAGTTGGCAGCAACTAGAATGGGGTCAAATGAGTTTGAATTAGTCCATGGTCTGCTCAAGTACAAAGGGAAGTGGGTAATAGGATTTCAAGGGCAGTTGAGAAAGCAATAATTTGAAGAACTTCATGAGAAAGGAGTGGGAGGTCATTCAGGAACAAGGGCCACCCTAAAAAGGATAACACAATATTTTTATTAGGTGGGGATGAAAGAGGATATCACAAGTTGGGTAGCTGAATGCCCTGTGTCAAACCTCCAAACATGAAAATATAAAGAGCCCTGGGCTACTCCAACCCATTCCCAGCAAGCCTTGGAGAGACATAGCTATGGACTTCATTAGTGGGCTCCCGAACTCTAAGGGCTGTGAAGTCATTTGGGTAATTACCAGTAGGTATAGCAAAAGCACTCATTTCTTACCTCTTAGTCATCCTATATCAGCCAAAACTTATCCCAGTTATTTTTTGAGAACCTCTTTAAACTTCATGGGCTTCCCAGCTCAATTGTGAGTGATAGGGATCCTATATTCTTGAGTGACTCCTGTCAGACCTTATTTAAACTTGCAGGAACAAGACTCCACATTAGTACTTCCTATCATCCTCAGAGTGATGGAAGCACCGAGAGAATAAGTCAATGTTTAGAGCAATACCTTAGAAGCATGTGCAACCATTCACTAAAACAATGGAGCTCTTGGCTACCTATGGCAGAGTGGTGGTTTAACACCACTTTCCACACGTCTCTACAAACCACACCCTATAAGATTATCTATACCTTGACTATTGCAACAAAAGTTGGTACAAACATTGCAGCAATTGAAGATATCCTTGCAGAAAAACAACACCAAATGGAGGTTCTTATGGAAAATTTAACCAAGGCACAACAAAGGATAAAGAGTCAGGCCGATAAGGGAAGAACTGAAAGAGAGTTTGAAATTGGGGACTTGGTATATTTAAAGGTACAACCCTATAGACAGAGCTCATTATCAATGAGAAAGAACATGAAACTAGCCCCAAAGTTCTATGGGCCTTTTAAAATTCTGGGAAAATATGGGGCTCTTGCTTATAAGTGAGCTTCCAAGCACTTCAAGGATACATCCCACCTTTCATGTTTCACAACTCAAAAAACATCGGGGATCAGCTCAGCTAAACACACAGCTCCCTGAGGTCGACCAAGAAGGGCAATTTGATGTAGGACCACTAAGAACATTAAAACAAAGAAGAATTTACAGAGGAAACAAGGTCATTTATCAATATTTGGTGCAATGGAAATATTGCAGCTTAGAGGAAGTTACCTGGGAAGATGAAAACTTGCTCAAGCTCAACTATCCAAACTTGTTACTTCATTCATGAGGAGATGAATTCTCTCAAGGGGAAGGCAATGTCAGGATCACAAGTGCAAGGGTAAACTGGGTATAGCTAAAATAGTTGCTATATTCTAGAGTTAGATATTTTGAATGCACATGGGGTTAGTTACAGGTAAGGGATAAGAGATGAGGTGGAGGTTAGGAGAATTTTCATTTTTGAGCAATTAGTAGCTATATATATGTGTGTGTAATGGGAAGAGTATTCCCCAAGTATTGGATATATGAATTTTGTGAATGAAATGAAGAGAGTTTGTGAAGCTTCTCCTTATTTTCTCTCTCTATATCTCTATAACTCATGAACTCAATGAGAAACTTCTTCCTCCCTTTTCTCTCTAAATTCCATCTCTGTTTCTCTCTATTTCTCTATTTTTCTCTAATTCTCAGGTTAGGCCATAACTAGGGCCTGACAGTTTTTGCAACCCTAAGAGACTGCCACCATCTTTGCCTGAACTTCACAAGACCTTTTGCGAAAATAAGATGGTGCACCTTTACTTGCCACATATAGGTTTACGGTAAAGAAACAAGGTGTTGCTAGTTTCCCTATTGTACATAAATCACGGTGCTAAATGTAACACCCTCAAATTCAAGTCTACCTTTAAATCCGAGTTCGGTGCGTCACGGTGCTAATTCTCCATCAATTCATATCCATACTTTCCTTGGGCCATAAATGTAACTTCAAAATAATACAATATTCCATCTTTTACTCCTAGATTCTAAGATCTTAACTAATACATCATCTAATATTCTTTACAAGTTACAATTGTACTAATATTATAAACCTTCTTCTAAACATTATCTTCTTCTTTCCTTCATCTTTATCGGATCCGTCGGTTCGCTCTGACATAGCTGCAAATATTATAGAATTTGCAATAGTGAGCATAAAATTGCCCAACAAGTAATAAACAGTTGAATACACAACAATCTCAAGAATATAATAACATTCTTTTGAAAACTTCAACAATTGAACAACAATCATGAAGTTGCTTGGATGAATAGGAAACAAATCATATTCCTATCAGTAACATTCTTAATTTTCTTACTAGCAATCATAAGATTGAGAACATTTTCTTCTTAGCTTTTAGAGTCATTTCGACCACTTATCTTTCTACATTCTACTGAGGGGTTGTTCGGACCATTTAACAATCCGTATCACGATTTCTAACAGAATATCTTACAGTCTGGAAACTTACTCAATATCATCTAAACGAAAACTCTCTATGTTTTAGTCGTTTAAGTAGCACTATGGCCAAACATCTTCGTTCATGATCCCCTATATCATAGGTTGTTCAACCTTAGTCTTACTTTAGAAAATTCGCCCCAAATCAATTTGGTTTGGACAAGCCTACCTGCAGCCCTTTAGGACTCGACCTATCTTACAGGTATACATATATGAAAAGAATTATCTTCTCAACATACATATATAAGAATAGCACAACACAAGTTCTCAACAGTTATCAATATAGTAAACTGAGTGGCTCCCCACCTAAAACTAATAAATTAGTTTCCTGTCTCATCTACACTGTCTTGACAGTGAGCTAGATCGGTTTCCTAACTCATCTTAAACCTTTGCCCATACAAAGGAGTTGTTTAACTCAGTTACTATAAGCTAACGGTTAAAAAACATGTTATCGCGTGCACACGAAATTTACAATCTTGAACAGTTCCATTTTTAGAACTTTTCTTAGGTTTGCACGTAAGTGCGGATATTGGCTAAATACGATCTTGTGTATAACCATTAACAACCATATCATTGAACAGTGTGCAATCTTATCATTATTTTCTCACATAGCTTACTTAACAAACATAACAATATTTGCTCACATAACACATCATTGCACGAGGTGCAATTGTCCATATATGCCCAAATTATTTGATTTGGCACAACTAACTTGTCACCATTCATAGAATTATTACAATTCATAATTTAACAAAAAATATTCCTATTGGAATAGGTCAACAATTCAAGTTAGGCCGAATCAAATAGCAATAACTCCTTTGTCCATAAAATTATACAATAAATTTCATATAACGAATGAAATTCCTCCATTTAAACACATGCCTTGCACAAAAAAATAATAAATACAAGAATCAGACAATACTTGCATAACACAGAAGTTATACATCACACAAAAAACTTGCCCAATTACAAAACTTGAGTAAGTTAGAAAACTTGCAAAACTTCAGGAATACTTGCATTCAATTCACAATTCGAATGAAATTAGAAAACTTGCACAAAATAATTATTTGAGTAAGTTTAGAAAACTTGCATTCAATGAAAAGATTGAATGGAGTTAGAAATTACACATCATATAGAAAACTTGTACAAAATAATATATGTACATGTTAGGAAACTTGCCTTGAGCGTTCTTTTAAATATACATTATATTGTCCTTCAAACGTTCTACACAGATAAATGCATATTGACATACCAATTAGTCACGTATAGACTTTAATTATGGTTTACTTTAGTTTATTTTAACTTATTTCATTGCTCACAGTGTTCGGGTTTTACAACTCGACACAACGTAGCATAACTCTATACGCTTGAGTTTACTTCTCTTTTAGCTTCGTTTATAGTTTAGACTCTAATTCTAAATATTCATGATACTCACGTCTTGTTACTTCAGACATCTAAAATCATTCTTTAATTAATCTGCATTACACTCGTTTTATATAGCCCGATACAACGTAGCATAATGTTGCCCGACTACTCGGCTTTTGGAAGCCAACACACTTTGGTTTACTTCCCGCTTAGCCTAAATCATAATTTAGACTTATATTTCAAAGTCCTTCTATCACTTTATTAATTTCATTTCATATGGTTCGCGTTTTATAATTAAATTTACGCGACCAAGCTTTCTTTTACATTTTACGCTACAAATATAAAGCAGACAGGCCTATCCACTTTGGTGTCTGCTTTAGATCAAGTTCTTGTTCAGTTATAATCCAGACAGTATAACTCGTTCTGTTTAGGTGTCTGCTTTAGACTAAATTTTTCTTTCGTTATATCCAGACAATATAATCTGTTCGTAAAACTCCCTGTATCCAATCCATACAGGATAATATATCCGCGCAGAGTGTTTGCTTTAGTACAAAACTTACTTTACTTGAAGTACAAATAAGCTATTTTACTTTAATGACGTACCGACTTTGTGACGTCATAAATTGGCCCTCCGTTAACGGAATGAGTCTGTTCTTGAGCCACAAGTTAGCTTGTAACATCCTTTAAAACTTTCCCAGAACGGATTATCATTTCTAATTCTTTAACAAGCCCAAAAATTGGCTCAAAAGTCTCTCGTTGGCTGTTTTTTTCTCCGTTAAATGACTTTTTTATGTCAAATTTTCAAATTCACGTAACTCGATCATCTGAAGTCGGACTGAGCTCGTTCTTGAGCCTACGACTCACTTGGACTACGAACTACGACTCACTTGGACTACGAACTAACCCCCAGAAGATCAAAATTTTCTGGATTTTCATTATTAGCTTAATAACTATGATATCAACTAGCTCGTTAAACAACAATTAATACGTTTTACATGCGTTCTTGGTTTAGTTCGTCATTTTGATTACGATTTCACTTATCATACATATTACCGTGGTTTAAGTCCACTAATCTAATCCTTATTTCTTCGGATCTTTCATGATTCACATGAATCAACTACTACCACCAACAAAGCACTTCATAACTATATGAAAAGCTACAAAAGAGTTGGTTTTAGAGGTTTTACCTTTGAAGATCTTTCTCATTCTTGTTAACGTAGGGGTTAAGTTTGCTTTTCGACTTCCTTTTGCGTATAATTTCCAAGCTCTCTCTTCCTCTCTCAAAATATGAGGGTTTCTTTTCTTAAATTAGTGAATTGGTAAGAAATGAAGTAGAATAGGCTCCTATTTATAGGTGAAGCAAGGTTAGGGCATAATGATTTTTTAGCTTAACTTAACCATGAGATAACCCTAGTTAAGTGGTTAATGGTTTTTTTAGTTGAGCTCCCTCCTCCAATTGGTCCATTCAAATTCACTTGGATTAAGTTAGGTTTTAGTTAGCCTAACTTGGTCTTTTTTGCTTAGTTTGGTCACTTTAACCAATTAGGTAGCCGCAATATTTGATTTTCGTATTTATACCGTATAATTTTCATATTATTCTTCGTTAACTTTCAAAATTCGCTACACAAGCCGAAAAATTGCGTTTTTCGTTTTCAAAATTTATTGGATATTCCGTCTTTCCTCGTCATATAAACACTAGGGCGTTCTTTGAAAAATTGAAAAATTGAAAAATGCAAAATCATTTTTGGCGTGAATAGTATTTTTACGTCTTTTTTTCAAAATTCTTTTATTTTCTTATTCGAACTCAAATTCGTAATTTCTAATATGTAAACACATTTTAGGTCATAAAATCAACCTTTAAACACAACACAAAATAACATCAATAAAAATTCATTTTATTCAATAATTATCCTTGAGCCTAATTACAAAGACTATCAGATTTGTCGGGTCGTCACATTAAAAGATAAGCAACTTTCTCTAAACAATCTAGCATTACGCTCATTCCAAATTCTCCACAAAATAAAAAAGAAGGCACACTTCCATAAAATTTTGGCATTCTTGCTTCCAAATCCTCGAAAATGAATTAGTAGCATATCTTCCACAGTAGCTACTAGCTAGACACACCCACTCCTCTCCTAGCACTCCAAAGAGAGCTTCATAGTCCCCAAGCAACAAGACAATGTAAAAATAAATAAACATGTGTCTCATTACTTTGCATATACAGAGTGATCCTAATGGTTCTCTATAACAGAAAGGAGAAGGAAACAACTACATTACCCTCTAACAAACTCACATGCCAAGAATTGCCTTGAGTCTAGCATTCTCCCTAAATAAAATTTTATAGTGCAATTCCTAATATAATACCTTGGAATTCTTGTTTGTAGTAAATATTTTAGAAGTGTTATAGAAAAAGCTAGGCGGATCAAGGTGGCGGAGGGACTTTCGAGTGCCTAGGCCTCTAGGCGGTGTAATTTTATCATTATTTTTTATGTTTGTAATAAAAGTAAAGTAATTCTTTTGAATTTATAATAAAAAAATTAACCACTATTATTTAAATGAGAGAGTTCTTGTGATGATCGCAAATATCGAATATTCTTGTAAATAGGATTATAAGAGCAATTATCTAATAAATGAGATTTTATGGATAATAATGTGTTTTATGTGATTTAGGGTCATATTATGACCTAGATGTGTGTTACGTAAGTGAATGTGTGTTTGAAGTTCGTATGAAGAAACTAAAATTTTTCCGAGAAAAGACGTAAAAATACTATTCACACTAAAAACACCTTTTCGTTTTTTTGATTTTTCGAATTACGATAACGTTTATTTGGGAAATGGGTACGGAAAGCGTGAACGAATTAACGAAATGAGAGTCAATATTTTGATTAAACGTAAAATTAGAAAAACTAACTGGAAAGAAACTAGAAATAAAAATAAGTTTGAAAAGTAACCGAGCCTAGGGTTTGGATGGCTTGGCCCTAGTTAAGCCTGGGGTTGCGCTTAGGTTTTGAGAAGCTTGGCAAGGGTTGAGACAACGGTATGGGATGGCTTGACTAGGGTTGAGCCAAGGCTTGACAAGTGTTGAGATTTTAATTGTCACATGTGGGATAAAGGAAGATGAAAAGCAAAAAGTGGATAGGCCAAGGGGGAGGAACCGACCACTAGAGGGGGAAGGGACAAAGTGGTCACTCACTTTCCATTTATAGTAAGTTTTGAGCTTGAGCAAGCAAAGGATTTAATGCCTGTTCCCTCCATTAAGTTGTTTTAGCCAAACAATTCCTTAAGACATGATTTTGTCTACTTGAGTTAGCTTAATTGTAGATGGTTAGTTAACCATTAGAGACATGGTTAAGTTAGTAAGAGATGGGGTATGACCATTATACCCCAAGTCTTGGTTTTCTTTAAATAGCAAAGACAATTAAGCTAGCCATCCTTTGTTCATTTCATCTTATTTTACAAGTAAAGAGCAAGAAGCAAGAGAGAGAGAGAGAGAACATAAAGAGAGGAAGAGGGTCGGGTATTGAGGGATAAAGGAGAAAGAAGATAGCAAGCTTTGATCGTATAAGCTAGGAAGAAGCAAGAGCAACCGAGAAGCTTTTTAATAGCTTTTTTAGTTGTTGGTGGTTGTTACTTGTGGAAGATCATGAAGGATCTTGAAGTTATAAGGTGGTAATTGATGGTGTAAACACTTGTAAACTTCCGGTAATTTGCATATCGAGAGAACGAAAATCTAAAAATGTAAGCCCAAGCCTGAGGATGGAAAAGAGCATTGTAGAGAACTTTAATTTGGACTCGATAATTGTTTTTCCGTAAGGAACAAATAAAATCTGATAAGAAGGAAGTGTAGATATGGGGGTTACGTAAAAGTTCCAAGTGAGCCGTAGTTATGGCGAAATTTTTAGTAAAAGACGTTAAAACATGAAAACCCTAGCTTGATACAGCTTTGGACCAAGTTTGCGAGTAATTAACGCTTCCCGAAAGTTTCAATTTTTTGGGGGATTTGTAGTAAGTAGTATAAGTGAGCCGTAGGCTCAAGAACGAGCTTAATCCGACTTCGGATGAGTGAGTTACGTCGATTTAAAAATGTGAAGTTGAAAACGTTTTATGACCACAAATTGAGGCTACGAAGGATTTTTGAGCCACTATTTTGGCTTGTTAGAGAATCAGAAAAGTTATTTTGTCAGGGAGAAGTTGTAGAAAATGTTACGAGCTAGAAAATGGCTCAAGAACAAACTCATTCCGATAACAGATGATCGAGTTATGACGTTGCAAAGTAGGTGCGACGAAAATGCAAAACTGCCAGTTGCTGACGTCACTTACAGTAGCTTTTAGGCATAAGCAGACACCTTACGTAGATGGGTTGCACTGTCTGAATTATAAGAAAAAAAAACTTGGTCTAAAGCAGACACCTAAGCGGGTTAGGATTTAGTCTTAAGCAAACACCTGAGCAGATGGTTACACTTTCTGAATTATGACTAAAGTAGAACTTAGCAAAAGCAAACACCAGAATACTTGTCTGATTTAATTGTGTAGTAGAAAATTTAAAAGTTTTGTTGCGTTGTTTAAATTATAAAACGCGAACAACATGAAATGCAGAATAAGATAGCGTAAACCAATAAATGAGGTCTATTTGTGACTAATTGGTGTGTTATCATGAAATAAATGTGTAGGACGTTTGAAGAACGATTTCAAGTAAATTGTTATAGAACGCGAAAGACAAGTTTTCTAACCTTGTACATAAATTTTTAAGTGCAACTTTTACGTTCATTTGACTATGCTCATATGAATGTTTCGTATGCATGTATTAATTTACGCAATACTTATATATTCTTTTACGTTCATTTGACTATGCTCATATGAATGTTTCGTATGCATGTATTAATTTACGCAATACTTATATATTGTGTGAATTTCAAATCTTATACAAATTGTTATATTTGTATAAGATGCTTAGGTATGTTAAAGCTATACATTGCTAATTCTCAAACGTTCTATATGCATGAACTATTTAAGAAGATAGTCAATGCCATTTGTTTCGGCTAGATGCATGTTAAAATATTTTATTAATTTGAAAATAAATATTTGAAATGTTATTGAGGTTAAGTAGAGCTGTCAAACTGAATTGTTTTAGTTTGGATTCCAGTCTGAGAAGAACAACCCCGTTAATGGGGGAATTTTGGTGGGTAATACGATTAACCTTGTCGAGTGATAAAACAAACGCATATAGTCGTTTCAGTAGAATGTTGTACACCATAGGGTCAATAGGCTGATCACCTTGCGTGCCCCGATGAAAATGATAACGGTTTGTAGTTTTTACTACTAAACCTTTTACGAATAAAAATGTTCAAGTTCCTATGACCGCTCAGTATGTCGTTTCAAAAATTATTGAACGAAAAGTTTTGTTATTCAAATTGATTTGAAATGTCTTAACAACTATTGTTCAGTTGAAGCTTGGTATAAAAAGAATACTTGATTCTTGATTTTGTTGTTGCTGTCAACTGTTATTACTTGCCAAGCATCTAAATGCTCACCCTTGCTTTAAATTAAATGTTTTCGCTGATCGTGTAGAAGGTTCTGGTAAAGACAAAGGAAAGGGGAAAATTAACGAATAGAGGAAAGTAGGCTATTTGTAATAGATAAAAGTGTTGTAATAATATTCTGTATATTATCATGTACTAAGAATTTAAAGGTCTGAGAAACTGGGATAACAAGTTAGACATATTGTAATAATTAGTAATTACATTTATGTCATTATTATTGTGTTGAATGGGTACTGTGTAGCACTGAATATGGGTTTAAAGGTTCCCCGGATTTGGGGGCGTCAGTTCTTTTGGTATTTTGGGGAATTGATTTACTGTTTTGTTTATTTTGTAAATAGAGAAGGTTAACATAGTAAAAGACCATTAAAAAAACCAGCCTGGAATCGAACAGCTAGCCTAGGAGCTGGCTAGATGTTCTGAATGTTTTTTAAGTGCCTAGGGTAAAAGTTCCAAGGTTGGATTGGTGTCCATGCCTAGGCAGGTGCCTAGGCTAGGTGCCCAGTCCTCCTTTTAGAACAGTCTTCAAGTCTTTAAGAAATCATATTTTCTCTTTGAAGTAAATCTTGGACTTCAGGAGCCAGAAAAGGCCGTACCTAATTTTAAGCCCCTAACTTGAGGTACTTTTTAACACTTCTTTCTCTTATGCTATGTTCTAGATGTATTATTTGTATTTCACAGTGAAATTAAACTATTTCCATTACTACTAAACTATTGCCAAATGATATACCGACTATCTATAGCTATTCCTTCATTGTACTAGCTATAATCAGATATTCTTATTTGACATTTTCTTATGCATTTGCTAAAGGGGTTCTCCACCGGTCTACCAGAAAAACTTCAATTGCCACTTCTCAGAACTTTGCCTGGACTTGAAAACTGTTCAATGCTAAGGCCTGCTTATGCTGTTGAGTATGATTTCTTGCCTGCTTATCAGTGCTCTAGGTCTCTTATGACGAAAAAAATTGAAGGGCTTTTCTTCTCTGGTCAACTAAATGGAACCACAGGTTATGAAGAAGCTGCGGCACAGGTTATTATTTGTATAAATCTCATTTCTGGTGCCTGTTGTGCCACACTGTTTATTTAAATATTAAAAATTATGTTACATTTGATATTCAGCAGTTGTTAAAATAATAAAATATTTGGTGACCTTTACATTATTGATCTAGAACCTGTTCACTTTTAGGGCATTATATCTGGAATTAATGCTGCAAGACATTCAGATGGTAAGTCCCTCATTGTTCTAGAGAGGGAAAGCAGTTATTTAGGGACATTGATTGACGATTTGGTTACCAAAGACCTACGAGAGCCTTACCGCATGTTGACAAGGTAATGTGTCGCAAAATTGTCTCATGCTTGCTGTCTTTTTATGAGACTTCTTTTTGCCCTTTAAATATCTTTATATTTTAATTTTAACTTCAATTTTTATTTGTATTGTGAGTTGCAATTTTGTGAGGATCTTAGTAAGAAACAACTTAGGGTATGCTAAATTACTAATACAGTCTCTAACAATTAATGGGATGGTATGACATTGTTATTGATGATTTATCCAACAAAAAATACTTTTATTAATTGTTCTACTTATTTGCATAGGTTTCATTAAAGAGTAAGCAGAATTCCTATCAAAAGCCAACATATTCAGGGCGTCCTTTCTGCTTATAAATGTATTTCAGATATTTAGACAGTTCCACATCTCTATTGCTTTATAGCACTTAATGAAATGAGTATTATCTTTTGTATTTGTTGGATTTTAGACCATTTAAAATTTTTCTCAGTTGGATTTTTTCTGTATCTGTTTACTTGTTGATCTCATGGGAGTGGTAGGGCAAGGGAGGCGAGTCTGGCAGTAGGGTCGGCGCCGGAAAATCTGTTGCCAGAATTTTCGCCAAAAAATAGAAAGTTAGATATGCTCTTACTCGATTAGTGGATTAATGCTATGAATACATGGGGTTAGTTTGTTTTTCTCTTCCTCTCACTTCAGTGGTTCTGGATGTAATTTCTGAGGGCCTTGGTGGGCTGTGTAGTTGTGTTTTTATAAATTTTTCTTGGCGTTAAGTTTTTGAGATGTAGCTGCTCTACCAACATTTCCTTTGGATGGTGAAAGCAAGGTGAAAGTTTTAAATTCAGACAGATTGCGTTTTTTTTTTTGATAATATAGGGTTTCCCAACCGCAGTCGGACTAATCCCCCAATCCGGACCAACCTTTTCTTTGAACCAACTTGCGCTGACGGTCTGTGGCCCCATGAGCATTTCTGCCTTGACAATTGTAGCAAGTGGCAGTCAAATCTAAGATGTCCGGGTTTACGGCTCATCCCAGGGCGACCTTGAATCATTGCACCAACTGCTGGGTTTAAGATTGCGTTTTTTTACGAACATGTTTAATAGCTGCTTTCTAGGCAATGCAGGCTCTCTTGCTAGCATTGAGGCATGAGTTTGGAATGTTGTTACCTCCGTTCAAGTTCTTCAATTTCTTGCTAATCGTGTTTTGCTTCGCTTGCTGTTTGAATCAGCGGCTATACAAGTTTTGATGTATGGACGAAGAAGTAAGAGGGCTCTTACATCTTCTGTCTTACATGAAAATTTTCAAAGCAACATATTCAAGGAAGCAATTAAGCAATCAGTTTTGGAAGTTCTTATTAATTTGGACCCCTTTTCTGGTCAAGGTGATGATGGGCAGATCCAGATTGTATCAAGTCATCTAGTAGCTCTTTTTGATCCAAAATCTAATACTATTGACAAAAGGTATACATTGATTCGAATGGTAGCTCCATGGAGGAATCCAGCAATGTTGCAGATGACTATGCATATTGGTATCTGCAGTATCTGATGAACTTGAAGATCTTGTTCCGGTTTGTAATACCGAGAGGATTGTTGTGAGGGTTGCTGGTAATAGGTGGGGCTGAATTCTTTGAGAGAGATAGGGACTCTAAGGTTGAGGGTTCAATGCCTCAAGCAGAGGAGAATATGGAGGATCTGATACATGGACAAAATTTAGATGGTAGAGATAATTTGGTTTGGTTTACACCTCCTCAAAACTTAAGTAGTAATCTTGTGGATTCAGAGCCTACCAACTTTGACGAAGGAGGGACTATAGTGCCTTCTTCTGTACATTCTTTTTTGTCTTCTGATGTTCTTAAATCTTTCTTCTCATTCCCATGCTCATGATTTTTCTCTTCATTCTAATGATTGCTATAATTTAATGGTGGATGATCCTTGAGGTCCTTCTTTGGGGAGCAAAAGCTTAGGGAAGGGAATTGATTAGGACGTCAATTGCTTGGACTCAAATAGAGGACATGGATTGGATCTGGTGCAAGTTTCAGTTGGACCCGTGACGAGAGGACGAGCTAAACGGTTCAAGGAAGGACTTATGGGATTGGTACAAACAATGGGAAAGGAGAATGACATGCATACTTGGTCTAGGGAGGATGAGACTATACCCAAGTTCGTTAACATGATCCAAGGTTGCGTCGTATTAGATCATTCCAATGCAAACCGGGAGCGGACTTCAGGATTGGATTTTTAGCAATTCCGCCCCGGCGGGTTTTTAAGCCTAGGAATCTTCGCCCTGGCAGAGACCTCTCTGCCAATATCCGCCACAGCGAGCTCTGAAGCCGCCCCGGCGCGTTGCTCTTTGCCCTGACGGACTTCACAGGCCAAAAATATCCGCCCCGACGGATTAGACCAGATTTGGTTGGCGCATTTTTTGAGGCAGATGCGTTTTAACAGATTTTGAGCGTAGATTTGTTTCCTAAAATCTATATTTCCAGTTTAACATTAGTCTTCTATTATAACTAGGATATTAGGGTAGATTGTGTTTCCATATTTGATTGTAATTCCTTATTAGATTCTAGGGTTTACAATTGCTACTATTATTTAAGGATTTCTTGATGTAATTAACAATAACAATTCAATTATTCAGATTATTAATATCATTGTGAGTTTATTCTCTACTTTTGGTTCTTTGAAGAATTCCTAAATTATTTTCTTAGTTTTACTTTGATATTCAATTTAACTTATCATACAACAATTCATAGTTGTGTGTGGCGTATTCTATCGTATCAAGCGTCGATTGTACCAAGATTACCGCTTCAATATAAGCGAGGGGTCAAGGTGTCGTTGGTGTCCATTCAATGCAAATTTTCGAACGCGAGCAATTGTACCAAGATTACCGTCTCAATATAGACGAGGGAGTTAAAGTGTTGCAAGCAATTCACCCAACAACTGTGCTAGAAACGATCCGGGCGATGACCACCTCACGTAAGCGTGCCGTGGAGTCCATCAGGAAATTTGTAGATTCCTTTGGATGCTAAGCTTGTCTCTTCGATACCGAATTGCCAAAGGGAAGGCGTTAAGGGAGAATCTTGGTCATTAAAATTCTTTAGAGGTGATGGATGATGACAAGGACCTTCAGGGGGGCGTTGAATAGGATGGGGATTAGGTTGGTTAGTCCAACGGGAAATGATGTTAGGGTGTAGGTTAAGTGTAAGTCTATTGAGAGTGGTACCAAGAGGAAAAGGTGGAGTAACCCTAACAATTGGCGCAATGGTTCAAGGTCGCCCTGAGATGAACTGTAAACCCGGACATCTTAGGTTCGACTTCCACTTGCAATAATTGGGAAAGGCAGAAATGCTGGATTGCGGCCACAAACCGTCAGCGTAAGCTGGTTCAAAGAAAATGCTGGTCCAGGTTGGGAGCTTAGACGGCCTGCAGTTCGGATACTCCACATTATCAAAAAAAAGGTGGAGTAAAGAGTTTCACCGTCTTCAGTTATCAGGAAATTATGAGAGGAGGTTTCGAGAAGGAGAGGAGGTCTTACAAAATATTCCTTATAGAAAGATTGTAGAGGTCTAGGGAATAGGCGTAAGTGGAGTTTGATTAGGGAGCTAATTTCTAAGGCTGCCCCGGATGTAATTTCTCTTCAAGTGTCTAAATTGGAGATGGTTATCGTTATAATGGTCAGAAATATTTAGGATTCTAGGTTTAAATATTTGTGCTTTCTTCTGTCGAGTGGGGATGCTGAAGGTATTATTGTCATTTCGGATACTCGATGTGTAATGCATCTCGAGTCTGTTTTGGTCACTTATTTCTGCTCCTTTAGAGATTATAGGGCATGGGCCGTGGTGGTTTTCTTTTGTTTATGGGACTAATCAGCCTATAGATAGATGAGCTTTTTGGGAGCAACTTTATGATCTTATGGTCTTTGTACTTCTCGGTGTATTGGTGGGGAGTTTAATGTTACTAGGGTTTCTTCTAAAATATTTGGTGCTTTTTGTAATGCCCAACTCACTTGGTCGGTTTTTGGTGAGCGTACGAAGGCAACTCGTAGTGATTGGGAGGATGCTTTTCTTGAGTTGGGGCAAGAGGTACTTTCGCGAGTAGTTTCAGATCATTTTTCAGTTGTCTTAGAATCCAACCCTCTCAATTGGGGTCCCACGCCTTTTTGTTTTGAGAATGTGGATTTCTCACCCCAATTTTTTCAAGTTGATTAAACAATGGAGTGAGTGCTTGTGTGGGTTGGGGAGAGATTTTGTTTTATGAAAAAGTTGTGGTATGTCAAATGTAAGTTAAAAGAGTGGAATAAGGAGGTGTTTGGCAATGTGAGAGATGGGAAGAAAGTAATTTTGAAAGAGATTGAGGCGATTGATAGGATCGAGGAGGGAAGTAATCTTTTTGAGGACTTGATTGGTAAACAAGCTCAGCAATGTAATGATTTTGAGGAGGTAATTTTGTGTTTGGAAACTAGTTGAGGTAGAAAGCAAGGATTACTTGGGTGAAGGATACTTGTAATTCAAGATTGTTTCACAAGGTTGCTAGTGGTAGAAATCGCATAAATTTTAGGAGGGAGATAGAGCTTGAGTCAGGTAAGATGGTAATAAATTTTGATTTGAGTGCTAATAAAATTAATTACAGATTTTATAAAGGAGGTTGGGGAAAGACCTGTGGTTGTGGGTTTAAATTGGTGTTCTATTATGACAAAAAGAGTTTTTTTATTTTATCGAAAAGCCGTTAACAGAGGAGGAAATTAAGAGGAGGGCTGTTTTTGAAATGGAGAAAGAGAGAAGGCTCCTGGTCTTGATGGATTTACGATGACTCACTATCATACAAATTGAGATGTGGTTAAAGATGATCTCATTTGAGTTTTTCAGGAATTCTTTGCGACAAGTGTTATTTGGGAAAACATTATTTTTATCTTCATTACCCTAGTCCCTAAGAAGATTGCTATGTTAAGGTGACGGATTTTAGACTACTTAGTTGTGACTAGTGTGTATAAATTTTTTACTGAAGTTCTTTCTAATAGATTGGATAATGTTGTTGAGTATACAATCTCAGATTCTCAGAGTGCCTTTGTGGGGTGCTAGAAGTTTATTGATGTAACATTAGTAGCGAATGAAGTTGTGGAGGATGTACATAGGAGAGGAAGAAATGGTCTTGTGCTTTAGCTGGATATAGAAAAAAGCTTATGATAGGGTTAGTTGGGGCTTCTTGGATAAGGTGTTGGAGAGGAAAGTGTTTAGAGTTGCGTGGTGTTCTTGGATGAACGGTGTTTTGTCTCTTCTCAATTATGTGATTGTGAATGGCTAAAATCCATGTTCAAGTTTTCATGAGGTTTGAGGCAGGGTGACCTTTTGTCACCTCTCTTGTTTACTTTAGTTGTTAATGTATTGAGCCAGATGCTTAGTTTTGGAGATGGGTCTCTCATCTCCAATTTGTTGATGATACCATTCTCTTTCTTTTTGAGGGGCTCTAAGATTTAAAAAATATGTTACCAATTCTTCAAGTTTTTGAGGCTGTTTCTAGTATGAGGGTTAATTTGTCTAAATGTATGCAGTGTAGTTGGGATCAACATGGATATGGGGGAGCTTCTAGCGTATTCCTCTTTGGTTAGTAGTAGAAATGAGGGCTTCCTACTTACTTATGTTGGGTTTCCCCTTGGTGGAAATCATAGGTCAGTATCGTTTTGGGACTCAGTAGCTGAGAGTTGCCCGACGTTTAGATAGGTGGAAAGGTGCGTATTTTTCCTTAGGTGGGTATTACTTTGATTTGTTTGTCTAGTATACCCTTATATTATTTTTCTCTATTTAGGATTCCAGTTAGTCTAGTTGATACCCTATATAAGAATATGAGAAATTTTCTTTGGTCGGGAGCTGGTGTTAAGAGGAAGGATCATTTGGTTGGGTAGAAAACGTGTCTATCTAACTAAGTAGGAGGGAGGTTTGGGGTTGAGTAATTTGGTCCTTAAGAATGTTGCTCTGGTTGGTAAAATGACTTTGGAGATTTCATTTGGAAACTCATTCCCTTTGGCACCAGATTATTAGGAGCAAGTTTAACATGCATTTGAATGGGGGGGATGCTAGACCGGGACTTGTGTTATCAATGCAAGTCCTCGTAAATTCATCTCCTAATGTTATACTTTATTTATTCGACATTTGAGATATAGGGTTGGGGATGGTCATCGAATTTAGGTTTGGGAACCACTTTTCTCGTGCTTTTAATCATGCATCACATTTTTTCATTGCATGATGCTCCCATTTCTAATTTCATAAAGCATGGTGCGAACTCATTTTCTTGGGTTCTTCATTCTTCAGGACTAATGAGATGAAATCTTTGCTAATCTTGCTTGATTCGGTTCTTTTATGTTTCTCTTTTGATAAGTGTATTTGGACTTTAGATCCAACTGGTTCATTTTCTTGTAAGAGTTACCCCTCTTTCTTTGACTTTTGACTCGACCTATTGTTCGTAAAAACTAAAATTGAAAATCGACACACTTGCCGGGGCGGGATTTTTAGGCCTGGGAAGCCCTCCGGGGTGGCATTGGTCAGAAAGAAACGCGCTAGGGGTGGAGCCAGAACGCACTGGGGCGGCATTGGGTAGAGACAAGCCCGCCGGGGCAGACTTTTATGCCTTGAAATCCCGCCGGGGCGGGTAAGGTTTTCCTGCTGCGACGTCCTTCGGTAAAATGGCCATAAATTTCTCATTCGATCTCCGATTGAGGTGATTCAAGAGACTCTGGAAAGAGAACGAATAGCTCTACTACTTTCATTCTTTGAGGATCAAAAGATTCTGGTTGGCTCTAGGTCGAAATCGAGCTTAAAGTGGCTGGTATGTATATTTGGCAATCTGAAAACGCCAAGCTTTGATCTCGGTTACATGATGAACGCATTGCCTTGACGTTTGAACCCTTATTCTTCGTTCCATGCATTCCAACCTTGTGTTGTCGCGTGATAGATTGTAGGCTTCTATCCATGCAACGTACACGGCATCAATTGACTTGAACTCCAATGTAAGCATCCTCGGGTTGAATTTAGCTCAACTACTCGCAATTATTCGTTGAACCCTTGGAACTCGAGTTGAATCGTCGTTGTTTGATGCGAGCCTGGTCAGGATGTTATCATTCCCCTCTTTTTGAAAAAGATTTGTCCTCAAATCTGGCATCTCCTACTCTTGAAAAGGAGTTATCCACAAACCTGTCCTTACACAAAAACAAACTAAGTTAGTAGCATCAAGCAGATCATAATGCTAAAACTCAACTTGCAAATGACATATATAAGCATCAAAAACTCCTACTCCAGTAAAAAAAATAGCAAAGTCAGACTTCTCTCCAGAATTGACAATTTGTAGACTAGCTACTCCAAAAACACTAACTATATAAACCAACTACTATCTACTAAAATAATCATAAATGCAATGTAAAAGAATCTGAAAAGTCCTATATCTTCCTGGATCAAAAATCATCACGTAGAATTCTTCATGTGGTAGATTCTCCCAAGGACAAATCCCCGAATCAAAAGTCAATCTAATGACCTCGGTCCTTTGCAAACAAAACCAATTCAATGATCTTGGTCAAATGTCAACTTTTCATCATGTTGTATAAGAATTCCTGGATTAAACATAAAACAAAACAAATCAACAAGTTCTTTTTGTCTAATCACAAAGAAATCAAATAAACCAAAATCACATGCAGTCTACTAGAACAATATTCAAAACACTTCCCTGTAGACTCTCAATGCATTGATCGAATTGAATTACACGATCCATGATCCCTCGATGAATATGATCATATCACGAATTTGCAAAACACAACCAACCTTTCTCTTCCCATTGAGATTAACACGGTCAAAAATCACATAATAGCACCAATGGAATAAAAAGGTCACAATCACAAGTTGAAAACTCAATTAACACCTTTATCATGATCTCGAATAAACTCAACACATGCTAAAGAATTTTTCAAATTGTTGATAAAAGTCGAAATATCATCAAAACAGATATCAACTATTTTCTCATGTACGAATGCAAAATATGATTCAACAATCTCATGGTAATATGCAATGCCTCAGCTAATCCAAGTGAACTAACTAAACATGCAAATAACCCATATCTCAACCCTTATTGATGATAAACACTTGTCAAATCAAAACCATATGATAGCAAATCATGCAATGAAGATTGCCCTAATGAAACAATATGATTACTACCATTGTCAACTAACGACATATCAGGTAAAGATCGACTAACATGAAATCCTGACTAAACATATGGATAAGAAAGTCTAGAATGAATTTCATGCAAGTAATAATGTTGAGAATGAGAAAACATATCATAATCATAAACTAACTCAACAAATATCAAATCCACCATAGTTTATAATAAAGACAATTCTACCCTCAAAATAACTAACAACAAATTTTACAATGGAAACATGCAAAACATGTTTTAAATAAATCATGAAAACACTAGATGCATCAGTTAATCTAACAGAAATAACTATCCATTTATATAAGGCTTAAATATAATTTACTATCCTAAATTATAAGCTATATTTCACTTCGGTGATTTACATTTCAATTTTGTCAATTAGATTATTGAAGTATTAATTTTTTTCACTTTGGTCCAATTTAAGCTGCCACATCATAAATTGATGACGTGGCCCGCTTACCAAGCAAACTAATGCTTATAATTAAAAAATATTATTTTAATTATATTTTCTAAACATCAAGGGTAAATATGTCAAATCATCATTAAATATAACCAAACCTAAAATCAAGCTTAAATCCTAAATCATTAAACATTCTTGTTCTCTCTTTAGTAAAACCTACGTACTGCTGCTTTCTTCCCCCAATATCAAACACATCATTCTTGTTCCTCCTTCAATCAAGTTGAAAATGTACGTACTGCTGCTTTCTTCCCCCAATATTAAACATCTATCGATCCCAAAAATAAAATCCTAAATCTACAATCTCCTTCTTTGTTCTCTCTTTAATAAAACCTTAAATCTTTCCCATATCCTCTGTTTCTTTTTTAGATCTCCACACTGAATCAACCAACTCCTCTTTCTATGATTAGAGCACAACTTTCGGCACTCTAATGGGGTCACCACTTTCCCTCCCATCACCTTTAGAGCTCCATCTCAGCGTCGTGACACCACCGGAATCCCTACCGTCAGTCACCGAAAAGCCAAGAAAAAGAACAAGTGGCGGCGACAACGTACCTATTTCTGAGGGGATGAGGCGATGGCAGTGGAGGCCTTGCAGCGACGAAGAGTTGAAGCAATTGAAGCTGGACGGAGCTGCTTCTGAGGGGGAGGAGGCGATGGTGGTGGAGGCTTTAAGATTTTAGTTTGTATTTTTATCTGGGTTTACAATTGAAATTTCATTTCATTTTTGCTTAGTTTGAGGAATACATGGTTTTGTTCTTTTTTTTTTCTTTTTCTGTGTTGGATTTGGGTATGCAAGGATGGTGTTCATGGTGGCTATGGGAGGTGATGGTTTGGTTCTTTTTCTGTGTTAGATTCTCAATCCTTTGCCGGAATCGTTGATTCTTGAGCTAGGGCTTTTTTCGATCGAGTTTGGGCTATCGACTTTGGGACTTGGTTTAGATCAATTGTTATTGATCTGAAGATTTTAATTTGTTTGATTTGTCTGAATCAATTTTGTTGTGACCATTTTACCCTCCATTTTATTAGAATTGTTTAATCTATAATTAAAAAAGTATTTTTTTAAGCCACATCAGCTGACTAATAGCCCACCTAAATAACCACGTCATCAATTTATGACGTGGCAACTTAAATTGAACCGAGGTGGAAAAAATTAATACTTCAATAATCTAATTGACAAAATTGAAAGGTGAATCACCGAAGTGGAATATGAACTATAGTTTAGGGTAGTAAATTATATTTAAGCCTTTGTATAATTCACATGTTAAAACAATTTTTCAATTCCATATTCTCTCATGCTAAATTATCTAAACAAAGAAAAGAAAAACAATACTTGTTTACCAATTCAAAATCGATGCACAAGCTTGACGTCTTATCCTCCTTAGGTACTATGACTTCATGAACAACACACGAACCCATGTCTTCTTCTATGATACCCTTTTCTATCAACTCTTCAACCTGCCTTGGCAAATCCGTTGCTTCCTCGGGAATACTATTAGTTGATTGGTATGAAATGTTAGCACGAGGTATATTTTTAACACGTACAAGAGACAAAACAGAACTAAACAAAGAAGAATCATTAGTGTTGGTATTCAAAAGCATCGTCTTGTACGAATTTACAATCATTGGCTTTTCAAAATACAACTCACTCTCTTCGTTTTACTCGCCCTCTCGTTTGTTTCTCTCGTTTATTTTCAATCTCAATATTTTCACTCTCTTTTCTTTTCTTTCTCATTCTTTTCAATTTTTTCTTTTACATTATCAATCTTTTGAACAATTTCTTTTTGTCAATCTTCTTCAAATGTATATTTTTCCACAAGCTCATCTTCTTAATCACTCTCTTTCGAATGTTCACCATCTTCGTTGTGATCATTAGAACCCAATAGCTCTCCTTGGACTGCATATTCGATTATATCTTCGTCCTCCCTATGCTGAACTTGTTCCTTTTGCGCCTTAGAAGTATATTGTAGCTGCATCCAAAAATCTTCCCACGTCTAACTAAACGAACCCATGATGTCCTCTTTGTTTATGTCTGCGAACCCTCCTATCATCTTCTAATGTTGATGGGCTTGAATGTTGCTATACATATCTTTGAGATGTATATTCCTTCCTCCTATCTCGCTGTATTGGAGCAAATCGCTTTCTCATTACTGTTTTTAATTCTGCCCAAGTCTCAATCGGACACTCCACAATTTTTCCTAAACTCCCACCATATGATTGTAAGATCAAAGAACTCTTGAATTGCCCGTCTGACCTTCCTCCGCTTGGAGTAATCATGATAGTCAAACTCTCGCGCCATTTCTCTCTCCCATCTCAAATAAGCATATGGAGTAATCCCAACTAGGAAAGTATTCTTTCGGGACCCATAATAACAGTCATAACCGTAATCATACATATTTGCTGCAAAACAAAGGTTAGTAGATAAAAATTTTCCTCACACACTCCCTAACGTAAACAATGATGATTCACTCGTGTATTGCTCAAATTTGGCTTTTACCCTCTGATATAATCTTACACTCCTTTTACATCTAATATTCTCTCTTATAGATTCTTTTTGAATTCACCAAATAAATTCATAGTTTTACAATGCAATTTACAATGCAATTCAAAAGTAACTTATCAAGAACAAAATATAGAAGATATGACTATCGGAATACCACAAAATCATAGATTGATTGCCTCGGTACTCTTCTTGTATGCCTTTGAATTTTTTGAGTAGGTTTTTCCTAGAAACTTGTGTTGCTTGTCGGAATTGATGATGAATGGAAAATGATAGAATGATCGGATGGTAGAATGGTGTGCTACAAGTTTGGTTAGCACAGTAGAAATAGAATCTAAATTTATTTCTTTTATCTTTTTTTTTCACGATTTTTTTTTTACAATATATATTTCGACAGAAAATTAAGATAAGTAACCAGCTAGAAAATCTTTTCTTTGATACCAAATGATGAACTACACGACACGCTTGCTTGAGGTGGTCGTCACCCGGATCGTTTCTAGCAAAGTCGTAAGGTGAAATACTTACGACACCGTAACCCAACGTCTATAAAGAGACGAGAACCTTGGTACAATCGATTGCGCAAGGAAGTTGCGTTGAATGGAACATCAATGACACCTTGAACCCTCGCTTATATGTTAGTGGTAACCTTGGTACAATCAACGATTGATGTATGGTAGAAGACGCCACACACAACTATGTATTGTTGTATGATAAGCCGATAATGAATCTCACAGAAAACTATGAACAATTCAGGAGTTCTCAAAGAACCAAAAGGAGAATAATCTCACAAGTTTATTTATCAAAAGTTGTACATCTATTACATCAGATATGTAATCTATTTATAATAATGAAGGAAATCCTAGTTCTATTAGAAATTAAAACCCTAATTCCATAAGGAATAAGAAATCCAAAAGGAATGTAAAACCCTAGCTCAGAAATCAATATGGAAATCAAAACTTATCTAATATAACTCCTAGATACATTAGAACTCTAAAAGATACTGAAAATAGCTAATTAAGGAAGTAAATCCGCGTCCCAAATATGTTAATCGACACACCCGCCGGGGCGGGCTTTTTAGGCTTGGGAAGCCCTCCGAGGAGGCATTGCGCAGAGAGAAACGCGCTGGGGGCGGAGCCAGAATGCGCTGGGGCGGCATTGGGTAGAGACAAGCCTGCTGGGGCTGGATTTTATGCCTTGAAATCCTGCCGGGGCGGGTATGGTTTTCCTGCTGCGACTTCCTTCGGTAAATGGCCATAAGTTTCTCGTCTGGACTCCGGTTGAGGTGATTCAAGAGGCTTCGGAAAGAGAACGAATTGCTCTACAACTTTCATTCTTTGAGGATCAGAAGATTCTGGCAGGCTCAAGGTCGAAATCGAGCTTAAAGTGACTGTTATGTATATTTGGCAAGCTGAAAACGCCAAGCTTTGATCTTGGTTACATGATGAACGCATTGCCTTGACGCTTGAACCCCTATTCTTCGTTCCATGCATTCCAACCTTGTGTTGTCGCGTGATAGATTGTAAGCTCCTATCCATGCAACGTACATGACACCAATTGACTTGAACTCCAATGTAAGCAACCTCGAGACCAAAGTCAACACTTTTGTTTGGTCTTTGGTTTTACAAAAAGTAAATACTAATTATCAAAACTACAGGCCTTGCAAAGTTCTATATCTGGACGTTTGTTTATGTGCAAGCTGGCAGAATAATGAGACACGTGCTCATTTATTTCTGCATTGTCCTGTTGCTTAGGAGAGTTCTCTCTTTTGATTGCTAGGAGAGGAGTGGATATGTCATGCTTCGGTGAAAAATATGTTACTAATTCATTTTTTAGCCAAAATTTAATGGAAGTGTGCTTTCTTTATTTTTTTTGGGAATTTGAAATGAGGGTAATGCTAGATAGTTTAGAGAAAGTTGTTCATCTTAAGCTATTGAATGGTTATTTTTCTCGCATCTCTTTGGTTTTCTGCTATGGGGACTTTAAGAGGCATCTCTTTGACTGATTTATGTAGAGATTTGGAGGCCTGTACTTTTTTAAATGCTCTTTTTTTTTTCAGTCTACTGAGAGTGGACTTATTGCTTCCCTGTTTATTGTATCCATTCTTTTCTGTTAATAAAATTTTTTCTTCTATCAAAAAAAGAAAGAAAGAAAAAAAAGTAATGGTATTTTTACTGCAGGATTGGTTGTTTGAACTTGCATGTATTTGAGATAAAAACCATATGAAAAAAGAAAACAGTAATGTTTTTCATTTTTATTTTTTCCCGAGGTGATTCATGTGGCACAATGCTCAACTGTAGAACATAAGTTTTTCTGTTCAAGTCCCCACTTCAATATTACATTTCAAAGTATTTTTAAATGTTTCCCACTACACTTATCAACAAGCTGCCAATTAATATTTCGCTCAATACATTTCATTTATTTATCAGGTCATTTATTCTAATAATATTTTTCTTTTTCATTTGACCATATCGTTGAAAATGGTTAAAGGACAAAACTGCCCTTAAGGAAATGTGAAATGTGTTAGTGAAGCTTGAGACATGCTTTAGATTTCCTCCCCCCTATTTATGAATAGTTAAAATACTAAAATGTGTTACGCCAATTTTTATAATTTCATCATTTTTTTGGTTGCTCTTAGCCGCTCAGAACACCGACTGCTCCTTCGCTCTGACAATGCTGATAGTCGCCTCACACCTTTGGGGCGTGAAATCGGCTTGATAGATGATAGACGCTGGAAACTGTACCAGGATAAGCAAACACGAATAGCTGAGGAAAAAAAGAGATTAAAGACTGTCAAGATCACAGGTTTGAATTCTTATTTTTCGTTTATGTCTCTGGTACTGGTGGTATGCTAACCCAAGTTGGTGATTAGTTTTAATTTAAGCTCAGGAGGAGATCTGGCAGCTGATGTTATCCAGTTGTCTGGTCAGCCAGTTAAGGACTCTTCAACGTTGGAGAGTCTTCTTAAAAAACCTCACATACAATATAAAGTTTTTGATAAGCATGGTTTCGGAAATGAACACCTTTCCAAAATGGAGAAACAGTGTGTGGAGATTGATATCAAGTATGAGGGCTTCATTGCTCGGCAGCAAAGCCAACTCCTACAGGTGTTTTGGCAAAACTGTGATGGTTTAGTGCATTGTTCATTTTTTCTTGTATTTTATTCCTTCTTGAGATATATTAATATTTTTCTACATGAATTTGTTCCAGAATATTATTTATAATTGATAATTTTGATTTTATATGGTCTAATCCTATTCATTTTCATTAGATGGTTCATCAACAACATAGACCACTATCAGAGAACTTGGATTACCATGCCATGACAACTTTATGTCTTGAAGCACGTGAAAAGCTCTCCAAGGTGTGGAAGTTACTTTCACAATAGTTTCTCTGTAAAAGTTTCCTTTCTCACAACTGGGAAGTTTTTTTTCTTTGGGTATAGGTAAATATATTGTTGGGGATTGGTGTGACCATTCACAAATTTGGATGCCTCCAATGACCTAGTTGGGTAGAACATACGATAAAACTTGGGCATTTCTGTGTTTAGAATGAGGTAATTCTGATAAGAAATAAGAGATGCCTGTGGTAGAGGGTTTAGATTAGTGTCATATTTTGAGAGAAAGGAGTTTTTGGTTTGAAAAGCCATATATACGGAGGAAATTAAGAGGGCTGTTGCGGAGATGGATAGAGAGAAGGCTCCTAGTCTTGATGGATTTATGATGGCTTACAATCATACAAATTGGAATGTTCTGAAAGATGATCTCATTAGAGTTTTTTAGGAATTCTTTGCAACAAAGTGTTATTGGGTAAAACATTAATTCTACCTTCATTACCCTAGTCCCTAAAAAGGATCACTCTATTAAGATGACATTTTATACCCATTAGTCTTATGACTAGTGTGTCTAAAATTCTTATTAAATTCTTTCTAAGACATTGGGTAATGTTGTAGGGGATACAATCTCGGATTCCCAGTATCTTTGTGGGTTGTAGGCTGATTATTGATGCAACATAAGTAGCTAATGAAGTTTTGGAGGATACATAGGAGAGGGAGAAATGATCTTGTGCTTAAGCAGGACTTTGAGAAAGCTAATGATAAGGTTAGTTGGGGCTTTTTGGATTAGGTGTTAGAGAGAAGGATTTGGAGGTTGGTGGCAATTTTTGATGAAAGGGTGTTGTCTCTTGTAATTGTGAATGGGGAGCCCAAATCTTAGTTTAAGGATTCACGAGGTTTGAGGCAGGGTACCCCTTTGTGACTCATCTTGTTTAATTTTTTTTTTTAATGTACTTAGTAGGATGCTTACCCGGAGAGAGGAGTGTGATATACTCGCGAGATGTGCAGTGCAGCGCAAGGAGGTTAGGGTTTCTCACCTCTAAATTTGCTGATGTTATTCTCTTTCTTTAAGAGGGGCTCCAAGGCTTTAAAAATGTATTAACAGGAGTTTTTGAGGTTATTTCTGCTATGAGAGTTAATTTGTCTAAATGTAGTGTAGTTTGGATCAACATGAATATGGGGAGCTTATATCCTATTCGTCTCTGGCTGGATGCAGAATTGAGGGCTTTCCGCTTACTTATCTCGGGGTTCTCCTTTGTTGGAATACTATGTAAGGCTCGTTTTTGACCCGATAGTTGAGAAAGTGGCTCAACATTTAGATAGGTGTATAGGTGTGTATTTTTCCTTAGAG